>BQMF02000161.1:0-600000 GCA_027922465.2 Turritopsis dohrnii
GTATAATAGGTGGGGGAGTGTATAATTATTTTATCTAAGGTGTTTTGGATTTCTTTTTATATGCTTATATTTTCACAAATAAATCAAATCATATTAATCTACAACATGCATTCCTTTGTTATAATTGGAACAAACAAATTTTTCATAACAACAAAATATTGTTTGTAATATTAGATATGCAACGTATTGAGAACAAATATACTCCCAACAACGATTTGAAAATAATAATAATAATAATACGGGCAAAACAAAATAACATTTGATATTTACCCGAGATAAATAATGTAACTACTTACAAACTAAACTAGAAAATCTTATTGATTTGACAACAAACTTTTCTTGTGTCCTTTTTTCAAATTATATACAGCATTACACAATTTCCAAAAATATATGCGTCTTTCTTCTTTTAAACGTACGATAATTTGTTCATAACAGTACAATGTTCAACAAGAATGTTTTTAAAATAACACTGGTTTCTATGAGCTAGTGTTTTTAAATTTGTTTATCGTATGAATTTTGTTTGATAACAAAAGAAAATGAAAAACCATGTGACATTATGTATGATCATGAATTTATTTTCAAAAATAACCCTGATTGTGTTCATGCCCGTACTATTCGGAAATTTCTGCTAAATTAAGGATGTGAAAACCAGTAAGCTTTTTGCTCAAAAACTATATTAAGACTCCATTATAAAATTGTCGAAGATTAAAGTAAACCTGCCGCAAAAATAATACGTATATTAAATTGGAGGAAGATGTTTTACATAAAGCTTTCAATGAATCCCAACCTCTAAGTGAGTGATTATCCTAGTATTCATACACGATTTTCGCTTTTGGAGAATTGACAAACAAATATACGTTTTTATTTTTATAAGCAACACTAGTGAATTTTCCCAAAAGTATCCCAAGTTACAATGTCAACTAGCAACATGAAATTTCGAAATTATGCTGGAACAATAATACGGACCTATCTGACGAACATTGAGGCCATCTGATACAATAAAATTGTTAAAACGATATAGAACGATATAGAACGCAGCAAAACTCAAAACACTTAAAATGTCAATTTCTTTTCAGCAACCACGAAGAAGAGCGCAACAATCGATATTTCGCAACACTTACAGCCTTGCTAACATCGAAATTCGTACCGTAAAGCTTATTTAATTTTTGAGATATTAGGATGGGCGCTTATTAGAGAGGGGTGCTTATTAGAGAGGGGGCGCTAATTTGAAAACTACACGTTTGATGTTCTAGAATATTTTTGTTTCGCATAAAAGTTCGTTAATCAATCGTTACAAAATCATCTTCATCCAAGTCATCGTCAAGCAGGTTGAAGTCGACATGGGCTTCTTCAACGTCAGAATCGGTTGGTGAGAATGGGTCATCGTGAAGCTCGTCATTGAATAACAGGCTTGTTTGATTCTTCAACGTATCTCTCCCAATGGAGCAGGGTTGGTTTTCTTTAAGGCAATGAATCAATCCATCATCACTTCCGTCTGTTTTGATGTTGAGAGCACAGCCTTTAAAAGAAGCAATGATCTGTTCCTTTGTGATTTTTTGCCAGGCGTCTATGATCAGTAGATATAAAGTGGGTGTTCTGCGCCACCTGTGACGTCACAACCTCACGAACCAATCAGCGTTGAGAATAAGAACCAATTAAATCTAATTATTTTAATTGCTTTCACTAATAAATAGCATAAGCTCGTTTTCAAAGTTTATTCTCGCAAATCTTACAACATTCAAAATGAAAGTTGGACAAGCTGATACTGTCGCTGCTTTATTATTTCTAGTGAAAAAATCGTTTACGCTCGAGATGAAGATCCTGACGTTAAGATGCAAATGTGGAATTTGCAATCGGTAAGTAGATATAATTTCAAACTTTATTTTATGATTAATGTACATTTTATAACATATTTACCATTACTTTTATTTAGTTTAAATTCATCACTAAACATCCGGGACGATGATGAACAAATGAAAATATCGGAAGAAAAACATTGTGTTGTATGTTTTGTAGAGTATAGGAGTGTTGTGTTTGTACCCTGTGGTCATTTGTCGTGTTGTGTTACGTGTGCGCATAAGTTCAAGTCTTGTCCTATGTGTAGTAAGAAAATCGATAATTGTGTAGAGGTTTATGTTTGATAGTTTTGTATTTATTTCATACGTTTTTGTGTGTATTTTATGTATATTTTTAGAATAACAATTGTTAACTAATCACAATTATTTTTACTCTATTCAATTCCCCAACTTGTTAACAGTGCTTTTATAGTTTTCTCATGATACTCTTTGTAGAGTTCCGACATTCAATTATGCTGTAAAAATTCTCGCATTTCATTTTCACTCTCTTTTCTGTTACATTCATTTGAATAAGACGATCAAGGTAAATTTTTTTTTTCTTCAGAAATAAAGTTACAAAAAGTGTCCTGGAAATACCTTAAAAATAAAATTTGTAATTCGATCATCATTCATTTGACAATCGTTAGTGAAATAACTAAGAATTTGTGTTAGATTTTTTCCTCTTGCAAAATGAAAACTAAAGAATATCGAATAACCACCACAAGTATTAGCAAAACTCGATTGTATTTGTACAGTATTTTGTAGAATAGGTTTCTCACAGTAAAGTTCATCGTAAACTTTATAAGATTCAGGTGATTTACCAAAAGAATCCACAAAATTAACATAGTCTTCATTTACATAAATTAAAAACCAATGTTTTCCACTTTTTGAAGATTCTTGATTGTTTACGATATATATTCCATTTACAAGTTGATTTCTTTTAACAAACTCTTTAAACTGATCAAAGCAAAAACGTCTATAAGTAATTTTCGGATTTTCGAGTCACGCGTTAACATACATCGCAGTTCTTTAGTGTTCATTTTTTAATAGTTCTTCAATACGTTTCTCGCTTTATCCACTGACAATGAATTATCAAAATCTGCATACAATAACACGGTAATCGTATTCGGAAGTGGTACGGAAAACTCAATTTCAACTCGAAGTGCTCCTCTTCTCACAATTTCTTGATGTCCTCCATGACACGTAGCTGGTGAAACATCAAATCCAAATAACGTATAACCGTTTTTATATTCTCTTCTATTTATATCAATTCCTTCATCACGAGCAGATTTGCCAGTTGTTGTGAATAAACTATGATAACCTTCCAAATAACGATCTTGTTCAAAATTAAATCTCATAGGTTGAGCAGGTAGAGATTCTCCATTTATAAATACTCCCAGTTTGCTTACTGAAAAGGGTTTGAAATTGAAAGGATTGCGATTATATCGTCCTGTATAACTCACACTATCCACCATTCCGATAAAAACACGGTTTGGTAATTGTCCTTGAAATGCATTATCCCAATTGAGTGAAGTAAGACCAGCGGCAACAGAGTGCATACGCACATCTGCACGATTCAAGGGATACACTATAGGTTCTTTTTCGAGATTTTGTTGAATTTCCATAAACTTGTGTGGTGTCAATTGAACTTTTCGTATACGTAACACAGATTCTGTAATTACGATTTTGTATTGTGGATTTTCTGCTCCAGACGAAAAATCATTTTTGTTTCTATGTAAAGTAATTCTCAACGGTAAAGAGTTGATGATTAATCTCCTTTGATGAAAAATATCATGATGAATTCGTCCACAAAGTTCCACCACTCTGCTTTCTGTAAAATAACTCATTCTTTCTCTAAAACCGACATTTTCCGCTGGATTGGTACTTTCTAAATGTCCTGCTACATCTTTACAATATAATCCCATTTCGAGTTGTGATTGTTTCGCATCTGGTCCAAAATTAAGTAGAGTTTCTAACATTGCACGATAAGAGTAGGTATTGCTAGAACTTGAAATCATGCATCCACCAAGCTTTACATCCACTTGACTAAACAAACTAGCAATCAGATAATTAATTGGAGCAACGTTTTCATCTACGACAATATTAGTTCCAACTGCTTTGATGATTTTAATTTTCATTTTGAGATAGGTATTAGCAGCATCAATAAATTTATCCGTGGCGTTTTCTATAGAAAACTCTATCGGTCCGCTATCATCCAACTGAGAGATTGGAAAAATTTCTTCATAAAAGCCATGCTGAATATCACTTTGTATAAACGAGGGAGTGAACAAATCCGTATCCGAGAGTGTGCATTCCAAATGACTTTCGTTTTTTTCCATTTTTTAATCGAAAATATCCACCTTTTGTCTTTTATTATGTCTTGTCACTTCAGAAGTCTTCGTAGGACTGACTCTTTTTCGTTTTGTACCACCTTTTAAAGCACTCACTTGCTCTTTAATAACACTCTTTGCGTTTTGCATAGATCAATTCTTAAGAGATTCTTTCAAGTCTGTACCTTGTGAAACATCTTCTAAAACATCCATTCCAGTTTTAAGTACATGCTTTCCTGCGCTTACAAGACCACGTTTCAGGACAGGAGCGAAACTTCGAGCTAGTCCTTTGAATAATCCACCAAGTCCATAGCCTTTTTGTAATGCTGGTCCTTTAAACACATTCGAACCGTTTCCGTACTGCCACATTGGTTGAATACGATAATTAATCATCATAAAATTTTGCAGATTTTCTTTTGAAGACAAGCGTCACGATCACTCGTCCAGATGTAAATGACATAAAATCTCCTGCGTCATCTCTTATATTGACTTCTACTGTTTGAATAGATCCTCTACTCAAAGGTAGAAAATGAGGACGGTCATACATGATGCATGATGATGTTCTTTGTTTTGATTAACAGGAACAGACCGCAAGAGAGGAGCTTTCACATCACCAACAAATTGATTTTGTATCAGATCCGAGTAAACCAGCAAGGTATGTAATCCATTATGAGGTGAACTTTGATATGGAGATGTTAATTCATCTGATATTACTGTGTTTGGTTCAAATCCCAAAAAGCGAGCAACATCTGAGTCTATGAAATACATATGAAGTAAAATACAATTCCACTTATGAAAACATGGAAAATTTATGTCGTGAAAGCTATCGTTACAGAAAACCATCGTGTCGCTCCTGAAGGAAAATGGGTTCCTGGAGGAGGAATAGAGATTCCGTGCAATTTTGAACTCTATGGACCGAAAATATATAAGCGTTATGTACGGAACGCAATAAAAAACAGTGAATGCTAATAATTGTTTTCTTTCTTGACTTTTTATCAAAACTGGGTGACTTACTATAGGCTTATCTGCGGGGGGGGGGGGGGGGGGGGGGGGGGGGGGGGGGGGGGAGGGGGGCTATACGCTTATACTACGGTATCCTATAGGAATGTCAACTTCATAATCCATACCATACACATGGAATATAATTCGATGTCAAACATAGCGGAGAGATTAACACGAAAGTGAGAGCAGGTGTTGCTTGGATAGAGTTTCATGGAACTGTTACTTGGAAGAACCACATAAAATTGATGATTCATAATTTCTTCAAATCCTCAGCAGTCACAAAACTATTGAATTTATCTGAATATCCTTTCCACTTGACGTTATATAACAATTTACCGTCAACCGTTCTTTTTTTACGAATAATTTTCTCGATGCGATACGTAGAAGGTTCAACAACCTTTTGAAGTTCTTGATAATAAAACGTGCCTTTTATAGCTTCATCTGCTTGATCTTTCAATTTGTAAGTGATGGGATTACCATCGATCTTGTGAGATAAGAAAAATCTCTTCTGTCCATAATTCTTCATAGCGTTTTTGTAATGGTGCTTTTTCTACACTGATGTGAACTGTATCGTTAACACTTAATTCCTTTTGGTTTTTAGTAATTGACAGAAGACGACCTTCATACAAGTTAATCCATACTTGCGAAGCATTGTCTTTAGTGACATCCATTGGTCTCATTTTTATCGAACGGTGATACGAACTGTTATATCGTTTTACAAGATCAGGTAAGACATCGATGTATTTTCTTGTGTTTTTGTTTGTGAAATACTTAAACATGATCCCCTTCATTGTTCGATTAAGTCATTCTACAACACTCGCTTTTCTTTCACTATTGGTTGTAAACAGCTTTATTTCCTTTTGTTTTAACATTCCCTTAACCAGAGAATTAAGGAATTCTGTGCCTTTATCAGTATGAATCATTTGTGGTTGACGTTTATCACACAGAAATATTTTTTGAATAGCTTCCTTTAGTTCTTTTCCTGCTTTTGTCTTCAGAGGTTCTATCCATGTGTATTTACTTAAGACATCAATACATACCAACAGATACTTGTATCCAGCATTGTATTTCGAAAGTTTAGATAAATCAACCAAGTCAAGTTGCCATTGTTCGTCAATATCATAAACAACCACAGGTCGTGACAGGAAATTTAATTTCACAGGTTTATGTAACGTATAGGATAACTGTTCTTGTAACCAATTCTCAACTTCATTTCGTGTCAGAGACTTTTTCTTGCCTTCTTGAATTAATTTTTCCTTACTTGCGAATGCACAAGGCGAGTCAAGAGAATAATACAACTTTTGCAGTACAAGATCAATGTATTCTTTTCTGTCTGACTGAGTTTTTTGGTTTGCCATCAATCTGACTATCTTTAATAACTATTTCAGAACCACAACATGCAATGATACATCGACAACGTTTTAATAAGTTTCGCACACGAAGTTTTAAGGACGGCATTCTTCAAATACAGTCAGACGATAAATGAATTCATATTTTACAATCAATTCTATTTATTTTGTTTTTGCTTGATTGAGGAGGTTTTACGATGGTATCTTTTTACATTGAAAGCTTACATAGTATTTGAGTTTTTTAAACGTACTTCAATCAAACAAAAACAAACATGATACAATTTATCTATAAGTAGAAGAGTCCCGTTTCATTGCTTTTTGCTTCTTTTTTGGAGTTTCCATCATTTGATCCATTGATTCTTTGTTTTTAATCCATGTTTTGGGAACTGACAAGTCACTTAGCACTTGTTGAAATATTGTTTTATGATTCGCTGGAAGATTTACGAACTTTCTATTTGATAGTGCATAACGTAACAAATCAGCAACGTCCGTACCATGAACAACGTTATCATAAAATACAATTTCACCATCATCATTCCAACGAACAACATCTGGATGTGATTTCAAATAACTTAACAATCGTTTGGCATCATTTTTTATGGTTTTCGGAAGTGACTCTATAATGACATCTTGTTCTACTTTCTTTGGTTTTAATAAATCTCGTTCTTTCGTCTCATGAGCTTGTTCTGTTTTCTTCATAACAACTTCGATAGGTTTAGGTTTGATGAGTTCTTCATAACGACTTTTGAAATTGTTTAATTCTTCAGTAAACAAACGTATTTTTTCATCAATAGGAATGTCACGTTGCCAAACATTTTTCATTTCCATTTCAGATTTCTGCATGTTAGTTTGAGTTGGTTGATGCATAATAACTTTTCCACTTTTAAGTCGTTCATATTCTTCTTGTGAAATAACAACATATTTTTTCCCCACATCCATTTTTACAGACTTGCTAATGCGTTAATGACAGTACCGAGAATGTTTGTTAAGAAGCCGTTACCGTGTTGAACTAACAATTTCTTTCTTTGAGCTGTTTTATTCTTTCGTTTAACCAATTCTCTGAGTACTTTCTTCTTTGTTTGTAATTTCTTCCTCTGATGATCTGTAATAGGTACGTTTCCTTTTAAAACGTTGTGAATACAATCACAAATGGTGTTTATCAATTCAGGTCGAGCTGTTCTAAGAAACTGTTTTTGTTCAGCACCACTACAATGTTTAAGTGCTTTTAACAGTTCCAAATTTTTTGTAATGCGTTTGGTCATATCGATCCGTACACGTTGATGTTCTAGCATGAAATGAAGTTTTGAATGTTAGTTATATCATTTTATTAGGAATGTATACAAATTGTGGATTTTGATGAGGGAATATATTTGTTCTCACTCGATATTTATCATCCATTGTTGGTGTTAGATCAAGAAGTAAATAAGAAAATGGTTTTTGTGTTGCATCTTTGTAAGCCCATATAAGAAATTTCGAATTTGTAGGCATGAATTGCTTGGCAAGATGGAGAATTTGTGATTTATCTCGAGCATTTTTGAAAATTACCATGTAATCTGAATTTAAACTGATACAACGCTGTTGTTTATGAAATAGGTTCTGTGTAAGAAAAATAACTGACATATTATCATGTCGTCCACGAGTGAATAGTTGTGAAACGCGTTTATCTTCGTTGGCTTCATCCATCATGTCATCTAATATGATCAAGTTTCTTTGATTACGATCAAACATCTCATGAAGTTGTGAAGGAATTCCCTCAACATATTCTATATTCGTATTGATTTCCATAAGTGTTTGATATAATTCAGGCTGATGTTTTGCATAACACCATACGATTCTTTGTGGAGGTGGATGAATTAATTGTTCTGCATAACGTAATAGGTTTTTTGTAAATTCTGTTTTTCCAACTTGACGACCACCAGCAACTAACATACTAAATGGATGCTTTAATGTTACTTCCATGATGATTAACATTCAACTGACACGCATGACTGATTTACGCTGATAAAATAGATTTAAATGCGATACTTTACATGTTATCATTATAAATTCAGTACTTTTTACATGAAATCACTATAAATGTGTATAAAACAAGTGAAAACGTTTGCGCTACCTTTCATTTCTTGAAAAATTTCAAGTGAGGAACATCTCGTTTTAGATTTAAATAAAGATGGCTACTGTTCAATGCTGTGTTTGTGGATTAGAATTTATCAGTGAAGAAATGTGTAATGAACATGTTTTAATTGAACATAACACAATAACCGAGGTAATTTTCTTTAATTTTACAAAACCTTTACAACTTTTTCGAAAAGCTTTTCCACTTTTTAAAAACCTTTACAACTTTTTCGAAAAGCTTTTCCACTTTTTAAAAACCTTTACAACTTTTTCGAAAAGCTTTTCCACTTTTTAAAAACCTTTAAAACTTTTTTGAAAAGCTTTTCCACTTTTTAAAAACCTTTACAACTTTTTCGAAAAGCTTTTCCACTTTTAAAAAACCTTTACAACTTTTTCGAAAAGCTTTTCCACTTTTTAAAAACCTTTACAACTTTTTCGAAAAGCTTTTCCACTTTTATAATTATTTAGGACATTGACTTGGATGAAATTTTGACAGATCTCTTCAAATACATGCCGACAAATAATGCTGATATCGATAATTCTTTTGATATTGATGAATTTCTAATGGATTGCATTTGTCCAGTTGATTTTGAAACATCTTCACCTGATTGTTATATTGTTGAAGAGAAAAATGAAGAAGAAGAATTAGAGGAGCTGTTTCAAGAAACAGACAAAGAGATGATGTCAGAGTTAGAGCTGGAGAGGTTGTTTCAAGAGACTGATGGAGAGATGGTGTTGGAGTCTGAGCCGTTGAATTGTGATATAAACCCGATTAATGATCATCACAAATGTGAAAAATGTAATCGCACGTTCCTGTTAATGGAAAATTTTGAACGACATGTAGAGATTTGTGAATCTCGATTGAAACGTTTTCAATGTCGTCAATGTAAAAAACTGTTCGAGCGTGAAAATACTAAACAACTACACGAACGAAGATGTATGGACATACCATCAACTACTGGTAAAAGGAAAATGAAACAAATGTCATTGGATGAATATAATCCCAAGCGTGTGCGTGTTGAAACAATTAATCAACAAGGTGGATCCACTGAGCATCCAGAATTGTGGAAAGCACCTCAACTTGTACAATCGACTTTAAAGCGTACAGCCATGACGTATCGAAAAGAGTTGGATACGAATAACCAGCTAGATTTACTCAATCGTCTTTTAAATGTCATGAAAACCTTCAATTCAGTCATTAATGGAGAAATTCAACGTACTAAAGGCATCAAATACTATTACACGTTGAAGTTGGTATTTTGTCAAGCGAAAGACAAAACTGATCTTACAGATCCTCCAGTCACGTTTCGATCGGAAGTGTTTACAGCCTTAAACGATGATGAGCTGGATTCAATACAGCCTATACGCAGATGATGCAACAAATTGATGAATTTCAAAGGAATGGTAGTGGTTGGGCTGTACATCATTTTATGCATGTTGATTTAGGTAAATTTGAATTTTACTTTTCTTACTTATACGTTGTTTGATAGATGATATCATCTAACTTTTTGTTCTTTCTAAAGGAATAGTACATTATGATCCGTTGAGGGCATCTTCATGGATACCCCTTCCGAAACATATTAAGGTGAAGAAAGCTGTTTTAAATATCGAAAACAAGGATGAAAAATGTTTCTTATGGTGTATTCTCGCAAAGTTACATCCGATAAATCGAGAAAATCATCCTAACCGAGTATCTAAATACACACCTTATGAAAATGAATTGGATATGAATGGTATTGAATATCCTGTATCAATCAAGGACATTGATAAAGTGGAACGACAGAATAATTTGAGTGTGAATGTTTATGGTTTCGAGGAGAAAGTCGTGTTTCCGCTTCGCATTAGCAAAAATATCATTTCTGATCGTCATGTGGATTTGTTGGATTATGCAGAAGGTGAAATGGGACATTATGCACTGATCCGAAATTTAAGCGCACTAGTTGGTTCTCAAATCACTAAACACAAACCCAAAAAGTTTATTTGCTCATATTGCACACATGCTTGTACAACACAAGACGTACTTGATCGACATATCGAACGATGTCAGTTACATGGCGCACAAAAAGTGTCAGTACCAGTGCAGGGTAGTGGTAAAGATATCATCAAGTTTACAAAGATTGAGTATCAGTTGAGATTACCCTTTGTCATGTATGCTGATTTCGAAAGTTTGTTAGTGAAGTGTGAACAAGAACAGCAAAACGATGATATGCCATGGACAGAGAAATACCAGAAACATGAAGCTTGTGGTTATGCATTACATACTGTGTGCACAGATAAACGATTTTATGAATCTCCAAAGTTGTATTGTGGAAAAAATGCTGCTGAGCACTTTCTGGATACGGTGCAACTTCAAGCAACAGAGATTCGACAAATCCTTCAAAAAAAGATACCGATGGAACGATTGACTCCTGAGCAGTGGAGAGCACACAATAGATGTACCACATGTTATTTGTGTGAAAAAGAAATTAAACCTGATGAAAAGAAGGCTCGCGATCATTGTCATCTCACTGGAAAATTCAGAGGGACTGCTCACATGAGATGTAATCTACAATACCGTATCGATCCTAAGCGTGTGAAAATACCTTGCGTGATTCACAATCTGAAAAATTATGATGCTCATCTCATCCTTAGTGCAGTGAAACCTCGTCATGGTGATGTATCTTGTATCCCGAATACTGATGAAAAATATACGTCGTTTAGTGTTGGTGGAGTCACGTTTATCGACAGTTGTCAATTCATGCAGACATCGTTATCGAAATTAGTTGACAATTTGGAAGATTATCCTGAAACACGAAAATTTCTCGAGAATGACGTTCGAGATGCGCTATCATCGCAAGATAGTAACACGAATGATTCGTTAGATGTCGAAAGCAACGTTCAGTTAGATGATTCACTAGATCAAGAAATTTTGGAAAATCTAATATCAATAGCTAGACAAGAATTTGATGAGCAGGATAAAACAAACGATAGTGAAGATGATATGGATATCGAGAATGAAGATGAAGATGATGATGATGAAGATGATGATGATGATGATGATGATGATGATCAAAACGAACAAGAAGAACAACATGATTATCGTAATGATCCTTACAAAGTACCGCAACTCGATGACGAAATGAAAGAAGCTGTTAATGAACAATTAGCACTTCTTACACGTAAAGGTGTTTATCCATACGAATACATGGATTCGTGGGAAAAAATGGAAGAAACAGAATTACCCAGCAAAGAGCATTTTTATAGTAGTTTGACAGAGGAAGGGATAAGTGACGAGGATTATGAACATGCACAAAATGTTTTTGAAAAGTTTGAATGTCGTGATATGCATGATTATCATAACATATATCTCTTGACAGACGTTCTCCTTCTTGCCGACGTGTTTGAAGCGTTCAGAGACATGTGTATGACGTATTACAATTTGGATCCAGCACATTGTTTTACATCACCTGGATTGGCTTGGCAAGCTGCTTTGAAAATGACCAACATTCAATTGGAATTGTTGACCGATATCGATATGCATTTGTTCATCGAAAGTGGTATTCGTGGAGGTGTGGCTGTCATCAGTCATCGTTATGCGCATGCGAATCTACCTGATCTTCCGAATTATGATCATAGTAAACCAAACGAACATTTGATTTATTGGGATGCTAACAACTTATATGGATGGGCCATGTGTCAGTACTTACCGACTGGAGGATTTACGTGGATGTCAGAGGGAGAAATTGAAAGTTTAGATTGGCAGAATGTGGAAGAGGACAGTGTTCAGGGATATATTTTGGAAGTAGATTTGGAATATCCCGAGGAATTGCATGATGCTCACAGTGATTATCCGTTGGCACCTGAGCGAATGACTGTCAAACCGGAGATGTTATCAACGAAACAGCTGGAGATTTTAGAACAGCAAGAACGAGAGTCAATCAATAAACTAAGAACAGTGAATGGACAAGATCCGTTTATTGGACCGATTAAGCCAACAATAAAAGAAACGGTACCGAAACTGATCCCGAATGTAAACAACAAGGAAAAGTATATTGTTCATTATCGTAATTTACAGTTGTATGTCGAATTGGGACTAAAGGTTTCGAAAATCCATCGTGTTCTGATGTTTAATCAATCACCATGGTTGAAAACATACATCGATTTCAATACGGCTAAACGTACAGCTGCTAGAAACGAATTTGAGAAAGACTTTTTTAAATTAATGAACAATTCAATGTTTGGGAAAACCATGGAGAATTTACGTAATCGTCGAGTTGTAGATTTGGTAAAACATGGTCATCAGTTGAAGAAATTGGCTGCTCAACCTACCTTCAAATCATTTAAAGTTTTTCACGAGAATTTGGTAGCAGTTGAACGAGCGAAAGCGAATTTGATTTTAAATCGACCGATTTATACTGGTTTGGCTGTTTTGGATTTGAGTAAAGTCCTCATGTATCGATTTCATTATCAATATGTTAAAGTGAAATATCCCAATGATCAATCGAAACTGTTGTTTACCGATACGGATTCACTCGCTTATCGAATTCAAACTGATGACTTGTATGCTGATATGTTGAGAGATCAAGACCTGTTCGATTTTAGCGGCTATTCACGAGATCATAAGTGTTACTCGACAAAAAACAAAAAGGTGATTGGAAAGATGAAAGACGAATTGAATGGATCGTTGATGCGAGAGTTTATTGGTTTACGCGCAAAAATGTATTCACTAGAATTTGATAAAAAAACTATGACGAAAGCAAAAGGTGTGAAGAAATACGTCATCAAGAAATATATATCACATCAGGATTATTATGATTGTTTGTTTGGGAATGTGAAGTACATGCATAAGATGAATGGTATTCGATCGCAAAAACATTTAATTTTCACCATTTGTCAAAACAAAACAACTTTGTCGGCATATGATGATAAACGATATTTATTAAAGGATGGAATTAGTTCAATTCCATATGGACATTATAAAACAAGATGAAAGACAAAATCAATTAGCTACTTTGTATAGTTTATTTTCTTACTAATTATCCATACATATAATAACAATTAAAAAAAGTTGTCATTTACAAGATCGTGTTTTCTTTTCTGATCATGTTTAAGCAAGTCTGAAGTATGAAATTGAAATCGAGTGTTCAAATATTTCAACAGATTGATTCCGTCATTAATAAACAAATAGATGCCAGTAATGAACTTTCCATTGACATCGTGATTGGTTAAGATTAATTGAGGAAAGTCTGCTTTCATTGTGAGTTGAATTCCAATGTATGTTCCATCCTCCATTTTAAGCTGAATCGAATCACTTCCATTATCGTTAGTTGATACGACACAATTGCTTGCTATATCTTGCATTAACGTATACATATTCTTGACTTGTTGTAGATCCTCAAATTTTACATAACGAATTCGATTTTTTAATTCTTTCAAATTTTTACTCATTATCTTTAAAATTGCCGCAAACAAAAGATGAACATGTGAAACACCTTTCAATCCAAAAACTTTGTGATATTCTTTCAAGGCAGGATAGAGACAACGTATAATGATTGTATCGTTAGGATCTTCATCTCGAGCGTAAACGATTTTTTCACTGGAAATACTATTGAAATGCCATTTAGTGGACTCATAATGTTGCTTAACAGCAGCGACAGTATCAGCTTGTCCAACTTCCATCTTGAATGTTGTAAGATTTGCGAGAATAAACTTTGAAAATGAGCTTATGCTATTTATTAGTGAAAGCAATTAAAATAATTAGATTTAATTGGTTCTTATTCTTAACGCTGATTGGTTCTTGAGGTTGTGACGTCAGAGGTGGCGCAGAACACCCACTTTATATCTACTATGATCCATGCTTCCTTAGGGCAGGTTTCATATTTCCGGATTCGGTAAATTGATGAACCCCATTTGCGAGCCATTCGTCGTAAAACTCTGTGATGAAGTTTTTAAATGGCTTATTCCAATAGACATCTGGAGCTTGGATGTATTTGGTGCAACCACCCGGAATCAACGCACTGTCAACTTTGATTTCTTTAAGCCTTTTCTTCACTGACTCAGTCATGTGTGCCTCAAACGTATCCCAAGCTAATAGACGCTTGCCAAACGAAAATGCTCCCAGAACTTTGTTACACCAATCGAGTGTTAGATCCTCATTCATCCAACCATTTGCCGATGATCTTTTACTACACACTTAGATTTGAATTCAATGTCGAGGTTACGGGATTCGCGCTTTGCTCCTGCAAACACGATAAAAGGTTTAAGTTTTGTGCCATCTGCCTTAGCTGTTAAACATAAACTGACACGGACTTTCTCATTGCCAGTAGACTTGAGAACAACATCCTTTGAACCTTTTCGATTAACTGTCGTATTTCCAACCATGTTTTTATTTATTATTATTGATTTATTTAACGTTGGTCATAATAAAATAGATACAACAGTAGCTAATAAAAACCAACAATGATATCCTTTTAGGATTTACAATAAGGACAAGTACAAAAATTAATAGGCAAATTTTTAACTCTATTTTTAAAAATATCTAAAGTTGTCGAGTCTTTTACGTCTTTTGGCAATCGGTCCCAGAGTAAACTTCCTACAAAGCTTACAGAATGTATTCCAAATTTAACAGTATTGGTTGGGGGTAAAACAAGTTGTTGCCCCCTTCTCAGCGAATAGCCTGAACACTTTGGTACAAAAAGCTCTGACATAAAAGAAGGGTTCAGACCGTTGACGGATTTAAAAATTTCGTGTAAAAGTTTCTGAATGAAAGAGACGTGAAGGGTGACTCCCTTTGATAATGACAATAGAACTGATAGACTCGAATTAAGATTTTGATAAACTACAGAGAGAGCCCTGCGATGAACCCTGTTGATGTAGATGTTGCTGGCCTTATCGAAACGCATCCAAATTAATGGGCAGTAGTGAAAATGAGAAAGAACATAGGCATTACATAAACATTTTTCACTTTTAACTGAGATATAAGGTCGAATCCGTCGAAGTGCCTTGGTTTTACTTGAGGCCTTCTTACATTTTTCATCTAGATGCTCTCTGAATCGTAGTTTATCATCTATGTAGATACCTAAAAGTTTTACACAATTTGAGGTATCTACGGTTATATTCCCGATATGAAATTTCCTAATGGATGTCTTTGTTCCGAGAAACATAACCTGAAATTTTTCTGGATTTGCAACGAGTTCATTGACACTAAACCATTCAATGACACACAGGAGTCTCGTCTATTGCTAAAATACCATCAGCATTGAATTCTTGTGATCGAGTCAATCTTCTTACATGCATTATATACCCGTTGTATTGGAACATCCAGGTGCCAAGCATGTTGGCATTTTGTTTATAACTAAAAAAGCTTAAAGCAAAAACCGAACGAAAAGTTAATAAACATGGAATAAATATTTAAAAATGTAATCACTTTTCATAACAAGGTTATGTGAGTTCTCAAACTCAAGTTGCAACTTTTTCATCATTAGGATCTTGTGATTGATCCAAAATAATTGCATTGTGAATAACCATAGATATGTACGAAATAAACATTCTCTAAACTACATCAGGTTGAAAACTTTACATTTGGTAGAAGTTTATTTGAGTAGCTAATTATTTTCCCCATATAAATACGACCCCGCTGCAAGCTAAACATGAATATGAAACGGTACAAGTACAAATAAAGCAGCCTTGAAAGGCCGCAAAGTCAGCGACAGACATGCATAAGCTGATAATCTGCGAATTCAATCATTTTCTTCAACCAGAGGCGTAGTTAGAGCCAGTCAAAAAAAAAGTAAACAAGTCCAAGATCGTGAGATTTCTTTTCAGTAACGTTACTTGCAGGTTTTCCTTATCTCTCCACCACGAATTTTGACGTCCTGATTCTCGCTTTTTACGGTAGCAGCGCAAGCGAATACCGTATTAAAACACCCGCGGACTCCTACTCCTACTACTGAGTGTATGCATCTACCGGTTTCAAACCATCAAACTTCTCAGTGAAAACTCTGTTAAAAGCGTTTGGAAGAACGAGACATCACTTGGCCAAAACCTCACCCTCCCAAACAAATTTAACAAGGTTTTGACCGTAAAGATTAGCTGGTTTGAAACCGGTAGATGCATATACAGTGAGTACTACTCCTACTACTCCGGCCGAAATGGTAATTAGTCTGCGATTTAGAGTCTGCGGGACTCTACCAAAAACCCAATGTAAATTCTAATGAAGGACGTAGCCTTCGTAATTTGGAAGCTTTTTCATATCAAACATTTAAAAGTAGATTACCTTTTTTTACCTTTTTTTAAAGTACATAACCTGATATTTTATAACTTAATCCACGAAATTAGAATTCATTCGAATTCTAATCAAATAGGCGTACATAAAAATGGGACTTTTAGTTCATTACGCTAACTGAAAATACTTGATATGTTGCTTTTCTTGTTAGTATAGCTTATCAGTTCAAAATTTCTTATTACCTCGTTTGTTAGCTACTACAACTGTGTTTGTGTATTACAGCTTTCAAAGATCTAGTTCAAAAAGGCAGTTATTTGTTGGAATTCAATTTTGGTTTCATCAGAAATTATTATTATAAACAAACTTTTTTTTCCCACATAAGCTCTTACGAAAAAATTTCTTATAAAAAAAACATATGTTACACAGCTCACGCATGTATAATTCTTTTGTCTTTAAATAAATTATTGCCGGTGTTTTATGATTACACCCTATTTACCCTAATTAATCATTTTCATCAAATATATCGTTAATGCCTGTTTTCCACCAGTGAGATATCTCAGAAAACACCGGTAAAGACGTTTTTAGTACTTAAAGTAAAATTTTGAAAGCGTTTGTGTGAAAAGTAAACTTGCTGCTACCGTTTTGCGCCATCTGGCTCTTGTTTTGATTTCATAGACAATATCAAACAACACTAGATTTTAGGAAATCTATCGTGCCCTGTCATATATGAGATGACCAAGAGTTAGTTTATTTGTAAAGTTGACACCGTATTAGTTCCCAGAATTTTACCAGTTTTATTTTTGCTGTATTGACTTTTTAAACAGTTTTAATAATGTTCATGGCTACTTTTACACAAATTGCGAATTAGGAGGTGAATTATTCTGAAGATATCAAAACTTTGACTATTACTGACACACTTGCGTTTTTTGCAATGGAAATGAACTTCATAGAATATCTTTAACCTGAAATTTAAAATTTCCTTTGTTTTAGACTTACACATGACAACGTAGAGCTTGATGTTTACTCTGTTTTCAATGTGTACAAATTAAGCCATCCGGTTCCATAATAAGAACAGCGTTTTCTTTCTTGACGTCAATAACTGGTGGCCATTTTGTTCGGGAGATAAAAAGTTCTAGAAGCTTCTAGAAAGTTCTACGGGAAAAATTTTTGGACGAAAAAAAACGACAAAATGGAAACCAATAGTCAGCACCGTAAACGGTCGCTGACTAATTAATTTCAACTTAGCTTTTAACAATTTAATTTTACTTCCTATTAATGTACATATTCCATTTTATGTACATATCGTCTTGTTGTTCTCTCACTTATAATATACACAAATGATGAACGCAAATACTGTTCGCACAAATACGTCACAAGTTTTGAAAAATTAATGAACAGGATGCCTCTTTAGAATCGATCTTGGCGACAACTTGTTACCATTCGTTAGTTCTCCTTTAAGGTCAGCAATACTTTGCCGACCTAAAAACAGAATATTTTGCGTTTTGCCGACCTCGCTTTTTCATTCGTTATTTCCATATTTTTTATTTAGTGAAAACTTCATTCGACCATAGTTTCTTGTGACTATGATTCGATATAAATACAGTTACTGCTTTCTTTCACTTTGAATAAAGAGTTAAACGTCATCGATGTCATAGTTAAATTTCACAACATCGAATTGAAACAAGATGAACACTCCTTCTATAGGTGGCGCCATAGTTTACAACATCAAATTGAAACAAAAAAAGAACACTCCTTCGTTAGTACCATAATGAATCTCTACTAGAATGAACACCTATTTGTTGTCTGTCTTTATTAACTGCCCATACTAAGTTCTCTGATTTTCATAAGTTTATCTCGCGAAATCTCACGAAATTAAATGGTCCTCCTGCTAAAAAATCTGTTAAATTCACAATATATATAGTTTGCTCGCGAAACTTTCTCCTGCGATGACTATGAAAAATATTATGTTTGTGTAAGAAATTAGCACTTCGATGATCAAATTTGTTTGTTTATTAGATTGAGATTTTTATTCCTTAGTTGTGCTCTAGACAGACTACAAAATCTGCTTGAAATAAAAAATATACGGCAAAAAAAAATTCCAGACTGCCGACTTGTATGAGGCTCCAGGATGGCAATGCCAACCTAAAGTTTTGGCAAGGTCGGCAAACATTTGCCGGCCTGTGGCCCGCTTTAGCTTAATTTATCCATATAATTCAGAAGGGCTGCAGAATGTTTATTCATCAAGGCATTTTCCTACCCTCCTAATTCTGGCACTATTTCCTTTTTGTAACCCCTCCCCCACCCCCAACCCCCCTATAGGATTAGAGGTAGGGTTAGGGTCAGGGGGGTATGAAAAGGAATAGCGCCCTAATTTCTTTAAGAAATTAGTCAACAAACTTGTTTACTGTTAATATTTTGACCCAAGTTTTTATATGATCATTAATCAGCATTAAATTCTATACTAGATTCATCAATAAAATTAGAAGAATCAGTAGGTCGTGATGAGACAGATGGGCAGTTTTGAGGAGAGAGGGCACGGCGGTTGTTGCTCCGCGCGCTTAGTTTGTGTGTGGAGAGGGGGAGGGGAATTTGCGCTATAACTTTACCAGGAGAAGTTAAAAGCTCATTAATATTCATAAAAGAATGGCTGTCATGTTATATGGTATGGTTTTAATGAGAAAGTAAGGGGCTTCGCTTCCTACCTGCAGCACAAACGAAAATGAGAGTCACTATTAGCCTACCATTATACCTATCGCATGAAATGCTTTTTTAAATGACGTATTAACTTCACCATATATGGGATGGCCTCAAATTGTTAGACGAACACCCTCTTAAGTTCATCTAGGCTTCCTTTCAACCTCGAACCCAGGGTCTCTTGCCTTTTCGATATACGGATGGCGGCGAAGAAGACCCAGGCGAACGCTGGTCTCGTGATATGAAAATTACACAAAATCTGTGTAATTTTTATAAAACGTTGTCCGAAGAAATTTTGTCTCGTCTATTCAGTTTTTTATATAGTTACATATAACCAATGTAGAGACCAAATATAATTCGTCGAGTTGAGCTCGTTTCTGCAAAACTTGATTCTGTTTACATGTTTGCAATACTTCGGCAACATTTTGGAAAGGAAGGTGTTGTCAAATTGATTGAAATTTTATTCCTTATCAACGCTTTAAGAGCAGACACTTGTTAATATACTTAAGGAGAGGTTGCAGAATTCATGTGGTGTTGTGTGATTTTATCTTTGTATCGATAACATTTTGGTGTGGTTTATTTTGGAGACACATTCAGAAACTAGTATCTACATACTAGAGGACAAAAGTATAAAAATGAACAGAAAATTCAATCTTGATTGTATCAAGGTTCAGTATCAAGGTTTTAGGGGTGAATAGTTCACTTGGTAAGACGGTGGATTTGTAAGATAAGGGTGATAGTTGGTAGTGGTTCAAACCCCGGCACTGTAAAATGCTAATGTGATATCATCACTTAAAAATGATAACATATGCAGTAGAAAGCTGTATGAAATTGTGTGTGATATGAATGAAGGAGTGCCAAAAATTTCATAAGACCACAATCATCTATCAGTCTAGTATGTGCAAGTTCTCTGAGAGATAGTATAATGCCGATTGCAGGACACACGGTCAAACTCTCATAGTCCCAGAAAAAAATCGGAAAAATGACAAAGTGCCCACCCCTTCTGCGCATGCGTCGAAAAATGATGATGTCAGCATTATCGTCGAAAAATGATGACGTCAGCATTATCGTCGAAAAATGATGACGTCAGCATTATCGTCGAAAAATGATGACGTCAGCATTATCGTCGAAAAATGTTGATGTCAGCACTATCGTCGAAAACCGTCGAAAAATGTTGACGTCAGCACTATCGTCGAAAACCGTCGAAAAGTGTTGACGTCAGCACATCATCGAAGTCATCAATCAAAACCACCCCCAAATGAATGCTGACGTCAGCAGTTTCATCGGTCACGGTTGAATTGCCCTCCTCGAAAGTAGGAAATCCCCACTCATAAAAATTCATCAAATGAGTCAGGAAATCCCCTGACTCAGTTCTGTCCACTCGTAAAAAATTTCCAAGTTGAAAAAGTCTATATAATAAAGGATGTTGAGTTATTTCAGAAACGTTGTTACTTCTTTATATAACAAGACTAAGGAGAGACTAGGATATGGACAGTCACATAATGTGAGTGATTTTAATAAGGCAATGGAACTAGCAGCTAGAAATGGTGACATTGAGAAGGTCAAGGTGTTAAAGGAGTGGGGTGCGACGGCGTTTGATGAGGCAATGGCTGCAGCAGCTCTCAAGGGTCACATCGAGATAGTTAAACTCTGCAAGGAGTGGGGTGCGACTGATTTTGACTGGGCAATGTGGAGAGCAGCTTCCAATGGTGACATCGAAATTGTTGAACTCTGTAAGGAGTGGGGTGCAACCTATTTTGATGGGGCAATGATAACGGCAGCTTACAAGGGTCACATCGAGATAGTTAAACTATGTAAGGAGTGGGGTGCGACGGGTTTTGACCGAGCAATGGAAAATGCAGCTTTTAAAGGTCACATCGAGATAGTTAAACTATGCAAGGAGTGGGGTGCGACAGATTTTGATGAGGCTCTATGTAGAGCAGCTGAGAATGGTCACATCGAGATCGTTAAACTATGTAAGGAGTGGGGTGCGACGGATTTTAACCAGGCAATGGAAAATGCAACTTGCAAGGGTCACATCGAGATAGTTAAACTATGTAAGGAGTGGGGTGCGACGGGTTTTCACCTAGCAATATGGTTAGCAGCTTCCAATGGTCACATTGAGATCGTCAAATTATACAAGGAGTGGGCCGAGGATGATTTTGAAAGGGCAATGCTATCAGCAGCTTTGTTTGGTCAGATTGAGATAGTTAAACTGCTAAAGGAGTGCGGTGAGGTGGATTTTAACCAGATGATATATTTAGCAGCTTTAAATGGTCACTTTATGATTGTTGCACTCTGTCGAAGTTGGTTAGTTTATGACGCTATTCACGAGGAGCTCTTTCGCTATCATCACAAGCGTCGATTCGGAAAAGATCTCTATTACGAGTTGGTGGAAGTTACCATGCATCCGGATAGGGTGTGGGATTGGTACTATGATGAGGAAGATAAGAAATTTCTAACTGGCTATTTTCAATAAGTTTGTATACTTATTGAAGAACAACCTTGTAACTCCTTGGAAACCTACATCGTATGTAAAGATATGCGTGTTCTGAAGCATCCAATTCTTGCAAGATGTCACTCCAGTCGTTTTTGATGACATTGGTTTCATCATCGATAAGCTTAACATCACTCTTCTCTTTAGGATACCAAACGAATAGCATCTTTGCTTGCCGTCTGATAGTTTTTGGAAGAGCTGTGTAGACTTGGGTGAGAAGCCATAGACTATGTTTTTGATGACGTCCTGTGGTACTTAGATTGAGAAGTGGAGTCCTCTTCTTATCGAGTTTCTCATCAGCTATGGAATCATCGATGATGAATAAGGTTTCCTGCCCTGCCAATTGCTTGGTGAATATCTCAATCCAATATAGTAAGTCCTGTTGTGGTGTAGGTTCGATCAGAAAAACATCATCATCTTCCCAGAGAATCGTACAGTCTTTATAGGTTGTATTCCATCGGAGGGAAGGACAGAGAATGACGATGTAGTCAAAGTGGTGCTTGAAGTGGTTCTGTAGTAAGCGTAGAGCCAGTTCCGTCTTGCCACAGCCTGTCGGTCCTGAAAAAATGGTGGTACAAGGATCTTTAATAAGGTTCATTTATTTTAGTAGCCGACACTGTGGAAGCGCTCATTCATGAAGTTAACCTGTCCATCTTGTAGCACAAAGAGGTAACATTGGATGGCTCCCGCACCATCAGCTTTTTTGGTGATCTGCAGTGTGACACCATCTGAAGTGTTTTTGAGGCGCCTCCCCGCACCATGTAGAGTATTGTCAGCAACACTTCGAAAGTCGATAAAAAGACAGTAATTAGAATCAAAGAATTTAGAAGGACTAATGGCCGGCAGCAGTTCATTGGAAGTGAAATACTTCCGTGCCGGGGCGTACATTTCTTCTGGAAGTAAGCCCTGTGTATAGAGTTGATTAGGCTCTCCTTCGATGGTAATGTCTACCTTGCTGATTTTCGGGTTGTAGTAATGGGTGTTATCCATAGCGTATGCTTTTCGTTTGTCTGGATCAAGAAAGAATAGAACAAGAGCCTTTAAACTCTCGCTGGGAACGTTTACCTGTATATTCCAGGCGGTATCTTTCTTGTCCAAAGGGATTATTCTATGCCGTAAAACACGGGTGTAGGGTAGTCGCCTATTGGCAAGTTCATTGTAGACTTTTAGTTTGAAGTCAGAGTCTTCTACCTTGTCGAATTCTAGAGCAATGTTGGAGATAGTGTAGGTGCCGTCAGGATCTTTCTTCGAAGCACCTGATCCTGATCCTGCATCTCTGATGACCTTTCCATACTCTGCGAATTTAATTTTGAAGCTTAAGCGATCGCGAAGCTGTACATAGGGGAGATGCTTGACGAGTTCAAAAAATTCCCATAGAGGAATGGAAAAACGGTTACCATGGACAGCTGCCAGGGAGGACTTACTCGTTGAAGTACTCGTTGCACCCGGTGTGACTCTGAGCTTGTTCACATCACCCTCCGGATCTATTCCCTGTTGGATACGTTCCACTTGCATTTCCTCAGGTAGCCATCTGTCCTTGTAAATTTCCATCACATCCGCATTTTGAATGTCTTGGATGATGTTTCCTTCGTAACTGATAGTCAACTGTTCGATCAAAGCCTTTCCCAAGTTGTTGACGATGTAGCGTCCTGTATCGGTGGAGTTGAGTTTGATATCAAACGTGAGCTTGAGCGATTCTGGTAGAATGACATCATTAGCACCAAGATTCGGCAGCCTCACATCTAGAAATAGAGCCTGGTCAATGGTACTTGGTGTATTCGAGATCTTGACATGCTGACGCGGTGCGTTGAAGGCAAAGCGAGTCATATATTCCTTATGAGGGTTTGCAATACCATACATGTTTATTATAAGAGAAATGGATAATATCGAAATGGATTATTTGGGAGATGAAGATGCTGTTGACGAGCAGCCACCACCAATAAGTGAGACCCCATTCAGTCCAACTGGTCTAAGAACTGAGCAGCTCAAGACACAAGTGCTCCAGGATCAAGTGAAAGGTCTATATGAAAAACTGTCTGAACGGACAGGTCAAAAACCTGTGAATTTACATACGGATCTCTTTATAGTGAAAGACCGCGATTTATACTTTAAAGGAAAGCCTGAAGCATTAACAACTCGGGATGGGCGACTCAGATCAGAAGGTGAAATAGCGCGTATTTTAGGGAAGGTAGGTCTTCGTGATATAGGTTTTGAGGTACCTGAGGATGGTAATAGCTCAGCAACTCAGTGGATGAATAGTTTAAAGAATCTAGAAAACACCGTACCGACGGATCGTGAAATGAATAGCTTGGATAACAGTCAAGTCATCGACAAAATCTCAGATGTGGTGGAGGTGTTGGGTGAAATGGTCAATCAAGGCACCAAAAAAAGTTTAGAGGTGGAGGAGGTGGAGGAGATCTTACGCGCGCAAGGGATTGAATTTAAGTTCCGTGAACTTAGAGGCTTAGACGCTGCACTAAAACGAATACGTGGGGAGCTGGAGAACAACTTAGCAAAATTAGGCGAACTCGATAGTCAAATAGCAAAAGAAGAACGTAAACTAGGTGAAACAAGTGATCGTGAAATACAAGAAGAGATTAAGCGACGACTCTCCAATTTGAAAGCGGAGCGTACATCTCGACTGGAGGTGCTCAGTGGTAACCGCAAGGAGTTGTCTAGCCAGTGGTCGCGCATCAAAGAGACGGTATTCAAAGTCCTCGACAAGGATAGAACACTAGGGGAGAAACTTCGCATCCTCTTTCGAGAGCAAGGCATCACAATCGTTTCAATCTTAACAGCGTTTTCGCTGGTAATATCAACGATAGCAACCTCTCTCACAGGTGGTGGTGGTGCTCCTCCAGGAAGTCCTCCTGCTGCTTCTGGAAGAGCTGGTGTGCAGCAATGGGTGAAGAAGCAGCTCGAAGCACTTGGACGCCTTCTCGGAAAACTTGCAAGCAAACTTGGAGCTGCATTGCCGGGGATCATTGGAAGTGTTGTAAGCTGGCTCTTAAACCTTCTGAAGAAAGGTGTCATAGCTCTAGCAAGCAATGCATGGCTAGTCGTAGTTTTGGGGGTTGGTCTGATAGGCAACTGGCTATGGTTTGAAATACAAAAGAACCGCAATTAAACCGACACCTACCCACATGAGAGCTTGCTTTTCTTCTTCATGCTGCTTAGCCGCGGAAGACGTTGGAACTTGCTTAACGGGAGATGTTTGAGCTCGCTTAACGGAAGATGTTGGAGGATCGGAGGAAGCCATTCTGCGACCCTGAAATCCTCCCAAAGAGTGTTGTTTAGGTGGTGGTGGTAGTTTACCGATGTGAGTCGCAACGGTAAGCTTTGTCGAAAAATCAGAGATGTTGTCGAGATTCCCAAGCTTTAAATCGCTGGGTATTAGGTATGTACCGAGGGCAACGCCAAAATCAGGTTCCGATCTAGCGTAACTTAAGGCTTTCTGGAACTTACCAATCTCTTCCGCTAAAGAGGTGTCTTTCCGGATCGCTTGCTCTACTGCGGTCATGAAGATCTTTTAAGCATCCAAGGCACGTCCAGTGTCACCCGCTATAACGGAACGTGCACTCGCCTGACTTTCTAAAAGCATTCGTGCGTACATCCGCGTACTCTGCGACAAGCGTTGTATACCAGCTCTACTTAACCCAGCATTAACATCATTTTGGACGTAGAATTGCCAACTCTTGCCAATTCTCCGCATGCGAGCAGGGTATCGCCAGAAGAACTTGTCAGCTGGTATGTCAAACTCTGCAGAGAGCGTCTTGAACGCACTTGAATTGTATTTGTTATCTCGCGGGTTGAAGCTTAGTTCACTTGGTAGAGGAATTTCAAGTTGCTTCAAGATCAGACGTATCTGAAAATAGACGTGAAAGCGGTAGATGCTCGCAATCATAGGGTTCTTATGGTGTAGATGTTGCGTTGATATGCCGCAACCAGTCGTAGCTAACCAGGTAGCAAAAGATAACTGTCCTGGGTACATGTCGATATCGAGCCATATGTCATTTTTCATGGGTACAAACGGAAATGAGAAAATATCGCGAAACTTAGCGATGAAAAAGCTCCCTTGTTGATCCACAACGATCCTTTGCTCCCACAGTTCCTTAGCAGCTAAGAGTGTACTGGGTTGCCCGAATTTTGGTATATACCGCACCTTGTCGTAGTTCATTTCTCTTATAATAAATGTATGTAAATGTCACCCATCTTGGAGAAACCAAGTTACCAACAGAGTTAAAAGAAGGCACGGAGATTGCGATAAAAGAAGCAGTGTTATACGTGGGGTGGCTCAACCTAGTTCAACACGCTAGATTTACCATTGATCAAGTATCAAAAAAAGACCCCGTCGATTCAAGGTTCCCCCTGCATATAGACTTTCCACCTGGATTATATACGTCAAAGAGTATTCGTTCAAGAATAAATGCAAGATCACTTGGATGCGCAAATCTCGATCCAAGAGAGGATGGTAAGCTTCACTTATCAGTACAAAAAGGGTATTACGTCTCAATAAGTGAAAACTTAGGGGAACTTTTAGGATTAGATAAGAAGTATACTCAAGGTGAATATAGATCGGTGCCAAACTTCTGTACGTTCAAGTCTATACGGCTGTACTGTGAGGAATTCGAAAACAGCTATATTCTGTTAAACGGTGCAATTACGAAAATCGTACACATTTTTAGACTTCAGAAGCCAGAATACGAGTATGGCGACATCATGTCGTATCACTATGAACGTCCTATGTTCACCAACAAATTGAGGTCCTCAACGCGAACGTTGAATTTTTACGTCACCGACGATCAAGGCAGGAAAGTTGATTTACAAGCTATCAATATGCTCGTCGTCTTCAAATAAACAGATGGCAATGTACGACGTGACTACGGAGAAGCTATATCCTGTTTTACCAGACCCAGAGAATGGATACGCAAAAAACTATAGAATTCAAGCGGTGAAGGAGACGGAAGCATACCTATCTCGGGAACTAGAAAGTCGAACATCTTTAGAGCGCAAATTTTCACACTACTCAGCAGTTGCGAAATATGCATGTTACTTTCTGATCGCGGTGAATGTTGTACTCTCTGGTGGTGAGATTGCATGCTTGGTATCAGAAATGGATACTTCGATGAGCATCGCGCTGTGTGTGACAGCTCTCGTGGTGGGTCTAATAATGAGCGGTATTCAAAAATATGCCTCTATTTTCGATGTAAATAGACAGGAAAATCATGATATCGCATTCGCTGCGCAGACCGTTCTAGACAGTCTGCGTGTGCTAATATCAAAAGTCTACGAAGACGGTACCATCGATCATCCTGAGTTTACTCGAATTATGGCGGAGAAAGAGCGCTACACAAGTATGAAGCAAGAGCTGCGAAAACGATCAAGGAAGGTGATCAAACAGCTTTACGAACATCAGAAGCAAGAGCTTTTGGAACGTGGAAGGAAAGAAGGTCGCGAAGAAATCGCAAAAAAGCTCGTGAGCAGTTCAGATACCCCGAGTGCACCTGCTATGTGATGTATGAGGCACCTCCTCCTTATGTTTTATAGCTTGGTAAAGCTACAAAACGACATCTGCCAAGGGGTCCCAACCGTTGGGACCCCTCTTCAAGTTCTTATCCTCCGCTTCATAGTAGCTACAAAACGTTACATGTCGATATCGAACATACCCTCGAACAATTCCCGCGTATCAACATCGGGCAGAGTAAAGTGGTTTTTGTAGAAATTCTCCCTACCCAGGACATCTTCTCGGAACCGGTGCCATGCATGTACGGCGTTGGCGTCTTCGCATTTACCGAGTTCTTCCATCTCAGGGTACTTGATCCGCAGTAGATTTAATCTCTGCCTAAGTTGCTTTCGTTGACATCGTATCATGTAGTACGGATGTGTTGAAGTAGTGCTCCGCGTCTCCACAACACAAAGAATGTTGTCGATCGGTTTTCGATGTGGTACGTAGCGTTGCTCCAGCTCAGCAATTATTTGATCACGCTCTACAAGCTCAGTTTGCGCTTCTATGAGATCGTCGTTCATCAGAGCAAGAGCTGCTTCAGCTTCCTCAATGGCATTTTGCTTTTCTTGGATAATCTTGTTAAAACCTCTCGGGATAATTTCTTTCAGCAACCAGTTTCGGGCTAAAGTCGCAGTAGGTTTGTCACTACGCATTGAAATGCAGAGAGCGAGCTCTAAGGAAAGGAACACATCGTGGGGGTTTCGCAATCTCCCAAGGGGTCCCAACGGTTGGGACCCCTCTTCAAGTTCTGCTCTAGTGAGTTGCTCACGCTTCATAGTATCTGGAACAGATGTATCTATGTGCTTCAACCCTAAGAACTTACCAAATTTTGCTCTGTGAATGAATGGTTGGTTTTGTCCATCAAAAAGTACTTCGACTGCTGCTAATCCGTTGAATAAAGATAAGGTCATCTTTCTTATAGAAACAACTTCCAACTTGCACACGTATGGACGTCAAGTAAGTGGGAGACATTTACTTGAAGTAATGCCTGGTACAGTCAACCTCATAGCCTACGATCTCTCCGGTTTCAACATCAGTCTCCTCACCTGCTGGCGATGTATAAATTTGTCTTTTGACAAACGCTTTTTTCGAGAGATTACAAAAAAGTCTATTCAGTGCACATTCGTGACACTCGGGGAACTCTGTCTGCACTCCTATAGAGCGCTGGTTCCGCTTGTACCTTATTTCACCACTCAAGACCCTCGTAAGTTCATTTCGGTTCATCGTAGAAAAGCCTCGAAGACCTTCTTCTTTCGCTTTCAGCCTTAGTTGTTTCAGTGTTGCCATTTTCTTCAAAGTTACAACATTAACTTTGAAGTCTCTACTCATCGTCATCACTGAGAAGGCTCTCACGCATATCTGTTTCATGGTACTTGCACTCTTTCAGATGGACTTGGAGGTAGTGGTTGTGATGGGTCTGTGTGTACACGCTTCCGATCTTCAACACACCAGTGGCCTTGCAGGATTTGTTGAACGGCGGTGAATCGTTTATAAACTTTGTTTTGATGTTACCATCCCAGGAGATGAGCTTTGGGTTGATCCAGCCTGCAGTACTTATCACAGTACCTGTCAAGGTCTTGAAGAGAAGCTCTTGCACATGATCAGCAATCGCGTTGTAAGCATCACACCAAGCTTTATCATCCAACACGTTGAATCCCATCTTCCAGGCAGATGTCTCGTTATACCTCGATACCCCTGAAGAGTGGCAATTCTTTGGGGTCTTGATCAAGAGAGGAATAATTTTACTCGCTTCCTTCTCATACCCGATGTAGTACCTCAGGTCGTTCTTGTTTGCTACGATAGGTTCTGCTATAGTGATCTTTGACATGTCGATAGTGTAAATGTCGGTAAGTTCTGCACTAGAGTTAAAGTCATTCCGTGAAACTTCGATTTGTCCAAAACGCAACATCTTTATTATATGCAACAAAAACTCCAACTTTGAAATATTTATGAGACTACCACTTTTTTACGTATTCTGGAGGTACTTCCGTATCCTCAGGAATAAGCATAAGTTCTTCACGTACAAAAGATCTCTCCGGCCCATCTTCTAGGTAGTACAAAACACGCTGACCTTGGTATTGCAATATCTTATCGACCCGATACGTTTCCCGACTCCAGTTGTTGTCTGTTGCGCGTCGTTTTATGCCGTCATGTTCCTCACCCGGCGCTAGCAAATAGCGGTATAATCCCGCTTCAGGTAAAGTTTCTTCCTTCGGGTAAAACCCAACTTTTAACGGAACTTCCTCCAGTTTAATCGCCTTTGAGGGTTTCATCCCGGTTCTGGCAAGAACATTGTTGTTCAGTTGACTCACACTTTTCTGGTAGTGTTTTACCCAAGTGGTACTGTTTTTCTCTGGATCTTCCAACTCCTGCGCATCTTGTATAGGGAAAAGTTTCTCCGCGAGGAGTTTGTTGAAGTTTTCCACAAAGGCCTGCTTTCTGTGGTTATGCTTTGTTGTAGTTCTCACCACCTCGACATCGTGCTTCTGGAAGACCTTGGCTGTTTCCGACTTGAACTCTGATCCGTTATCTACATAGAGCTTCTCAGGCCACTTTAGTGGACCCTTTTTGTAAATGTCAGCAAACATCTCTGCAACGTCGCTCGCCTTCTTCGTTCTCAGAGGTCTACTCGCTTTATACCCTGAAGCAATATCGATCACATTCAAAGCGTACTTGTACGTATTCTGATAGACTTTGTCATGAGGAAGATACAAAAGATCGGCCTGGTGGATCTTGTTCACCTTGGTCACGTAAAAGTGAGGATAGTCGATGTGCTTAGGCCTTGGTAGATGTATCTGATATAAAGCTTGATGAGTTAGCCACTTCAACACTTGTTTCCTAGTAACTCCAGCAGCCTTCTGAAGCTCTTTAATGGCTTTCTTCCCTTTCCACAGATTCTCTGGTTTGTAGTAGATGTCACGCAACGTTTCAGTCATTTATTACATACGGTAGAGCAGAAATCCAACAATACCTAGAGTTCCAGCGATCGCTACCAATTCACCAGTCTTTTGAGCTTCAGAAGGGTTATAAAAATCCGTTAATTCAGGCCTAGGGGGTAAAGGTGAGAGACGCTGTTGTGTTGCCTCGTAGTACTCGTGCATACCTCGATCAAGATCAGAGATGTACGCAGAGGCGTTATTTTCTTGTCGAAGTCTGTTGTTGATAAAGTCAAGGCGTGTCGCGCGCTCTCGATCCCATTCCATTTGTGCTTGTCTCGTTTTTTCGGCTGCCATAGCACGTTCTTCTCGATCTGCTGCTGCTTCCTCATCACCAGAGAGAGCCCTCTCTGCGTAGTTGCCAAACGTGAATAGTGCTGCACTTACTGCCCCTCCTATTAAGATGCTAACCATTTATCTAAACCGAAATTTTATCCTTGTACCACCCTTGCTTGAGTGCGTAATCATCTGACAAAATTGCCATCTCAAGGTATAGTCCAAGCTTTCCCACATCAGCTAAATCTAGCTTTGCGGATGGAGCTCCTACACTGAAGAATTTTTTTCCAGCGTACGCGTACAAGCTGGTGTAGCCTAGTAAACGTGCCGCCTGCCACATGCTATCCATGAATTCTTTCTCCATTTATATTAAGCAAAAATGATCTTGTTTTTGTGCTTGCACCTTTGAGCCAGTGTCAGCGGAAGGCTTAGTAGAAGATCGTGTGTAGAAGTAGCAGACTAACAACCCCACAGCTAAAACAGCTATGGCACCACCAGCTCCTCCAATCATATACGTCTTAGTAGGTACTTGTGTAGGTACTTGCGTAGGTACTTGATTAGGTACTTGATTAGGTACTTGTGTAGGTACTTGCGTAGGTACTTCTAAGTTCTTTTTATTCTTTCGGTTCCACTCTGCTAGCTTCTTCCCGCTCGCGACTCTCCCAGGGTCCTTCAATTTTACTATCTTCTTCTCGTCTTCGCTCATTTATTTGACGCTCTTCAGCGATTTTTGCGTACTTAATCCAATCAAGATTGCTAAAAATGATCGCAAACAGCGCCAAAGGACCGAGAAAAGTTTTACAATTTGAGTAGATAGTAGACCCTATCACATCCATAGGTGAAACGCCAGGCATAGATGCCGCCATATAACTCATGATGGAATTAGTGATGAGTGGATTTCCGTTGATCTCCTTCATCATCTTTGAAACATCTCTCACACCTACCAAATTAGATATCAGAGCGTTGAAATCAGGCGTTTCTTGCTGGAACTCATTCCCCTCCGTGTATGTTTTGTATAGCTTTTCGATGGTCTTGTCTTGCAACTTATTCACTCTTTCAACTGTCCAAGGTTTTTTACCGCCAAGATGTTGACCACTTTGTACAGCACGTATAAGTTCTGCTCTTTTCTGCGCTTCTGCTGGAGTACCAACTACGTCAATAGATCCATCGATATTCATTACTAGATTTATTATATGACGACACTTCCAGAAAACAAACATCCAAAGTCCTGTCGGAACGCAGAAACAGATGAGTAGTATTACTTCGTACATTTTCTTTCATGTGGCGGTGATGAGCTACATGAAACGAATATTATATTATTATTGAAAACAAAACTCCCTTAGGAGAACCCCCTAGGGTTTTTGTTGTTGTTGGTGATGTTGTTGTTGCGATACCCTAGAGGGTTTTTAATTCATTGTCTTCGATCTAACCGGCACTCCACCCTGGCTTCTCGAATCCACCAGCTCTGAGCTCTACCCCTAGATCTTAGACTATTTGTGTGTGACTACTTACGAGCTCCGACTACTACGCACGTAATGGCCGTTCATGTTCTGCTCGAGTATATTACATTTAGGCACAGTTTTTCCCGACAACTTTTGGCACATTTTGTGGTGAATACCGGGAGCGGACGGCACCATCCAGTTCCAATCTAGCCGCTCCACTAGACCTTCCCTTTCCGGCAGACTCTGTCGCCTGTTCACCACAATTTCAAATTATTCCGCTCTTAAGTTTTATACCATTCATTTACACTTCAATGTCTGCTTGTGGTGTCTCTCGGAAAAATTCAGCTTAAAATCACTCAAGCGTACAATTTCACCTCATTTGCGTCATGAGATCATGAGAAAAAACTTCTCATGAATTACTCACTATTCAGCATGAATCTTATGAATTTATGAATCCTCGAGCACGCGTTGTGATCAAATCTGTCTGTATGATGCGTTTATCATCGTCTCTGTTCAAAGCAATCTTGTTCACTTTTTGTGTATACATTTGATGTTTCTTATTTTGAAGCACTACCATTTCTCTATATAGATTTCCTCCATCTTCTAGACACTTCTTATAATCTTCGAATGTAATAGATTTTTTAACCACACACTTTTTCATGCCTTTGCATCGCTTGTCTTCCTTCTCTAGCGTCTTGTATGCATAGAGTTTAGCTCGTAAAGCCACAAACTCCGTCATGATCTTACCACCAAGTTCGTCCTTCATCAGACCAATAACCTTCTCATTCTTTAATGTGTATAATCTGTCTTTCTCTGAATAATTACTCGTGTCAAATCTCTTTTCTACATCTTCAGCTATATCTCGATAGAAATCTTCCGTCTTGATGTGGTACACGAAGCTGTCAGTGTCCATATAGCAGAGTTGCAGCTTACTCCCATATTTCGGCTGCATGTAGTCATAGTGGAATTCATACATTAACATCTTACTCATATCAAGTATAGCCTGACCTATGTATACAGGCTTCATCATCTTGATACTTGTCTTACCCATCTCCACACCCATCAAGTTTGCGCTAAAGCGAACTCCACTTTTAAAGTTAGGTTTCATGACGTACCCCTTATACTTCTTTTCGCTCGTAACTAACTTCATATTGCGATGGTTCCGTATATTCTCCACCGTCTTACCAAACACGCTATTGTTCATAAGCTTGAAAAAGTCTTTTTCGAAGTCGTTCTTTGATTCTTTTCTCAGTCTTGTGTTTAAGTTTATGTAAGGCTTGAGCCAGGCAACCTGATGATACCTGATGACTCGGTGGACTTTCTTCAGAACTAAGCCATGAGTCAACGCTTGATGTAGCGCTCTTATATCTATGACATACTCATGCTTGTTGTGGAGATTTGGTACGAGTTTTTCCACCTTTGCAAGCGTCATTCTCTCAGGTAGAAATGGTAAACTATTATGAGCATCATGTAGCCTCTTTGGATACTCGATATCCACCTCCAGCAGATAGCCATACTCATTCTTCTTAACTAACTTCGCAATACCTTCAGGTGTGAACTTCTCAACATTTTTTACCCATCTAAATCCATGTGTTGGCAAGTCTGATGCCATAGCCCAACCGTAAAGGTTGTTTGCGTCAAGGTACATTACATATGAGGATTCCTCCTTCGGATCATATTGATCATCCATATACTTATTGTTTGCTTTTACATAGCGATGTACAGCTTGTGTTATACCTCCTCGTATACCTCTCTCGAACATTAACAGCATGTCTATGTCTGTGAGCAGTTCTAACTCTATTCGGGTATACTTCAAGGCTGCTTTCCACGCCAAACCGGGTGCTGTGTAGAAATGGAGTGGATCCAATTGGTAGTGATGCAAGCATGTATCCCGAAACGTTTCAAACACATCTGCTAACAGTAGAACGTCCGTTGCCAAGTACACATCGTGGTAATCTCCAAGTGTTGTCACGTCTCCTTTTGGAGACACTCTTCTCCACACCTGTTGTGCATGTTCGTAGTCTGTGTCACTTATACCACACATGTTCAGCTTGCTGTAAAAGGCTTCTTTTGGAGGTAGCTCTCTCTCAGCAAGCTTTTCCCAACTATCCATATACTCATATGGATATACACCTTTGCGGCGCATCAACTGAAAGATGCTATCTTCCTTGTAAAACCATCGAAGATTTCTACACTGCTCATCGCTAAGATTAGAGGACAATTTATCCAAACTTGATGCCATGAATCTACAGCTGTCAATGAATCTCAGCTCGATCTTCTTGTACACTTGTGCACCATCAGAGTTGAAAACACCAGCAAGTGGTATTGCTATTTTGACATGGAAGGATATATACTTTTCCCTATTTTCCGCGATGCATCCTATATCTTTCATGTTGTACTTTTCCCCAAGTTCTCTAATGAAGAGGTGTGCATCATAGCCACTTAAGTTGTGAAAGATGATAGGGATATGATGTGGGATCTTGTATCTTAGGTTGCAATTGTTATGTGCGGCACCTCGATATAAACCTGTATAGTGACAGTGATCTCTGACTTTGCGATTTTGAGGATCTGAAAATGGCAGCATACATATGTGACAAGTTTCTGCATCCCAATGATCACGCTTCTGAACATCCGTCAGTTCTATCATCGACTGCTCTGGAAATGTCGCATACAACCGCTTAACTTCATCTTCCAGATGATCCACAAACTTCTTTACACAATCTTCACCTCTGTATACTTTTAGAGGATCTTGCACATCTCCATACGCAAACTTGCTGTACGTACACCATCCTGAAGGTATGTGCTTCGATAGTGTTTTTGTGTTCTTCTCTCTCCCATCTTCCTTCATAGGTACTAAAAGACTCTCGAAATCTGCATAGATAGCAAAAGGTACTCTGAACTGCATCTCTCCATTGTTATAATACAGCCATTTTTCCTTCTCTCCAGGCATCTCCACTCTAACTTGTTCATTGCCAGAGCAGTAGATATAGTGCTTGTCTCGTGACTCTACATTGTGAAAACCATTTAGACAGTTGATGCAAAAGTGCTGTGCATGTTGATGATTTGTGTTTTCTTGACCCAACAACCTTGACAGATTCTTGATGGCTGTATAGTGATTTTTCTCTCCATCACATACCATCAACAGATTGACTTGCTTCTTTGCGCTTATGTTACGATTAGATTCTCGTGTGGTGTTGATCCTCCTCTTTGTAGACTTTTCTTCGATATATAGTACGTTCACCCCAATGTTAGGATTATTCTTCTCGAACTTTCCTATCTTGTCTATTGCTACAGGAAATTCCAAACCATCCCAGTTGTACTTATTCTCATACTTTTTTAGGTTAGATATCCGTTCTGAATGACTAGTGATCTCTTCATGATGTAGTGCTGCTATTACAGCCCACTTGAAGCATTCTTCATCATCGTTTTTAGGGTTGATGATTGCCTTTTTCGACGCTATCCAGGATGGTAGTTTGATGTATGAAGATCCTCTCATCAACTGCAGCTTGTGAAAGTCTACGTCCAGGTGCATGATGTGATCGATGGTGAAGCCGCTTTGTGGTAATGCAGGATGCTCTACTTGGGTTTTGATATATGCAAACATCAGCTTTTGCTATACCAGCTATACGAAAGCTTCGGAAAGTTTTATGTAGTGCATGCTTATGCTTCATAGGTATAAAATCATCACTCATACTTGTGTTGTTGGTGTCTTCCATCGGCATGCTCGCCTCCTCTTCTGTCATGGCTTCGCGTTCAACAGCTGAAATCAGTGGTGACTGTCCATATCCTAGTCTCTCCTTAGTCTTGTTATATAAAGAAGTAACAGACTCGCGAATCTTCTGCAATCGATCTGCGAGTGCATCACGAGTTGTCGTTACAGGCGCTGAAACAGCGTTGTATAATTTAGATACTGCGTTTCTGAAATAACTCAACATCCTTTATTATATAGACTTTTTCAACTTGGAAATTTTTTACGAGTGGACAGAACTGAGTCAGGGGATTTCCTGACTCATTTGATGAATTTTTTATAAGTGGCCAGAACTGAGTTAAGGGATTTCCTACTTTCGAGGAGGGCAATTCAACCGTGACCGATGAAACTGCTGACGTCAGCATTCATTTGGGGGTGGTTTTGATTGATGACTTCGATGATGTGCTGACGTCAACACTTTTCGACGGTTTTCGACGATAGTGCTGACGTCAACATTTTTCGACGGTTTTCGACGATAGTGCTGACATCAACATTTTTCGACGATAATGCTGACGTCATCATTTTTCGACGCATGCGCAGAAGGGGTGGGCACTTTGTCATTTTTCCGATTTTTTTCTGGGACTATGAGAGTTTGACCGTGTGTCCTGCAATCGGCATTATACTATCTCTAATGTTCTTAGGATATTTTTAATTAACCTTGCTAATAATCCATAAAAATACTTTTGTTTCTTAATTGTCGTGCATGTCGTTTGAGGTGATAACGGAATAAGAGGTTATTTATCGAAACGCTTGACAAGTTTTGACATCTCGGGTGTTAACTATCACAGTGGACAAATTTGTTGAAAAATCACTGCAAACGAGTGCATTTCTATAGAAATTAAAAATGCTCTTCATCGCAGTAACTTTTTGAGATTTTTGAACGAAGGCGATAAAGCATACTTTATTAATCTTGAATTTTTCTAACGCAGTGGTCTTCATATCTTCATGGAAGCCAGCAACTAACTTTTCCTTTTGAAATGCTTCTAGCTGCATACAGTTTTTGCAGTCGACGTAGTCTCGACAACGAACGAAGTCTTCGGACGGATCTTCCACTGTAAATAAAACAGATTTCACCTTGAAACCCAAAAACGTTCAAGTTAGACCGAACAGCATTTTCTCATACTAATTAACCCGATATCACATCTCATTATTATTTCAGAATGATATATAGAATACAAATATATTGTATGTAAGTAACCGGGAGCTTTTAGTTCTTGGGCTTTTATAGCTTTACCGCCCACCGACTTGCAACTAGTTACCCGAAGGCCAGTGTGCAGTCAGTCGATGGCTCCTAATGGGCTGATACGCTGCTTTTAAAGCGCATCGGAGTGGAGTATCGAGATACGACATGACTGGACTCGAACACGGGTCGCACCAGTCGCACTCAAACCACTACACCATCGCTGCACATTGTATATTTTATGAACAGGTTTACAACATAATGTAGTTATAATAGAGTAAAATAAAAATAATAGAGTACATTTTTGTATACGTTATCAATAAATTATCAGTACAGAATTTGTTAACACACATACCTGTGATATCGGTAGCTTTAGGCTGTGATATATAATACTTTACAACCGAGTCTAAAAGCTGACCTGTCAATCAAAAGGATTATGCTTCAGTCATCCTTCAACAGTAGTGGCAGTTAAGAACTACTTCCCCGCTGCTTAACCTTCGGCCGTTTCACCCTTGCTAGGTTTCAATTATTACTATTAGGGCGTCTTGTTGACAACGCCCAGTGGTCTTGGTTGACGATTTGATATATTAGTCCTTATTGATTTTTTTTGCGAATGCACCACTTGGCTATTCCTCAGTTTGACCAAATCTGTGTTTTTATTGTCATGGCTGATTCCAATTAAGATTGAAAAAAAACCCGATTAAAAACATAAAAATAAAAAAAACTCACTTCCATGACCTTTGCTTTGATATGGAGGCAGAATCAACATTTGGCTAAAAGTGAAGGACTGTGGTGTGAGCAAAAAAACAAGAAATAAATAGAAACCTAGTCAGTTCGTAGCATTTTTCCCAAAATATTTTGCCTGTCTTTAAGGAGTAAATAAGCTATCATTTTCCCTGACTTTTTTTCTAAAAACACACTGTTTTTCCTGACTTTAATGCTTACTTAAACTGCCACAGAGTGAAGATTACACATTCAGAAGTATCAATTTACAAGCTAGAGAAGGGATAAAACATTTCAAATTAAGATTGAAGATATTACAATACTATGTTAGTTAACTCTGAAACGAAAAAAAAAAAGATGATTGGGTAAACAAAATTATCATTGAACAAAGTCATTAATAGACACTGTTATAAACTAGTTAGTAGCTAAAGCTAAAATGCCCCGCCTCAAGCTTATCCATTGAATTTATCCATTCTTTTCTTGTTTGAAATGCTTATACAGAGAATAGGTCCAACAATTTGCAAAATAAATTTGAAAATATAATATTTGGTAGAAGTGAACCAAAATCACTTGAAAAAAGTTATATAGATTGACAACTTCCGCAATTGTATGCCTCAACACTATTCAGGTCTATTACAACCAAATGATCAGGTCAAACAGGTCTAAAAATTGAAGGCATATGCCTATTTATGGCTAAATTAGAAAAAGTGACTGAAAAATTCGAAATAAACACTTTCCACTTTGAGCACTCTTTAAAAAATTGGCACAAATTGGGAGCAAATTGAGAATTCACCAGTTGAAGCTTATCAATAATACATTATGAACAAAAAGATGAAACTTTTAATTAACTTAGAGTGCGTTTACATGAAAGCCGTAGTGAACTAAAAATCGAAACAATAGATTTACTAGTTCTAGCTCTCTCTACGAGTGTGTTCTTACATGAGAACCATACTGAACGGTTTGAGATTTCAATTCGGGTAGAAAAATTTTCTATACATGATGGAATAACAAAAAGATGAAACTTTTAATTAACTTAGAGTGCGTTTACATGAAAGCCGTAGTGAACTAAAAATCGAAACAATAGATTTACTAGTTCTAGCTCTCTCTACGAGTGTGTTTTTACATGAGAACCATACTGAACGGTTTGAGATTTCAATTTGGGTAGAAAAATTTTCTATACACGATGGAATAGCACATTCTACATTTTTATTTCATTATGTGTCAGCAAAATTTAATTGCGCATGCTTGTTAACACATTTTATGATAAAACAATGAAATGTGAAAACTTTCACACCTTTCCAGGCCGTATCGAAATTTCAAACCTATTATTTGAGAAATAGGTTTGAAATCATCACGGGTAAAATTTCAGTACGGCCGTTATCATGTAAACATCACTGAAGGTTTGACCAGGAACAGTACTGAAATAAGAACCCGTATCGAAACTCGTAACTGGAGGCTTGAAATTCCAAACCGGTTTGAGTTCAATACGGCTCTCATGTAAACGCACTCTTTATCGCAACCACTTTTCAATTTACTATAGCTTATCCACATTTCGTAGCCAGAAAAAAACTTTGCATTGTATTGCACATTATGTTTATACTTCTTTCAGTATGTAGTAGAGACACAGTCTACATTCAATTCATTTCCAAATTTTAGAAATTTGTCCTTCTTTGGCAGTTCTAGTTGTCTACGTTTTTTCGATATCTTCAAATGTCAGTGCTCTTTTGAAGACAGTTGATACAGATACCAATGTTCTATCACCAAGCATTATGCACATGATATTCTTAAATTAGCGTTTGTCAATATGTGCAAAAAACAACAAAAAACATTCTCTTTATAAAGTTTTGTGCCAGTTCTTTCATAAGTCGATAAAACTTTCTTTTGATTGAGATGAGCACGTTTCATGCATTAATTAGAAAATTTTGTGCATGTATTGATTACGTATTTCCCCAGTAATTTTGATATTCTTGATGGATGCTGAAAGTTTTTTTATCATAGGATAGTTTAACTTGTTATGAAACCTTAATTTTCTTCTTTCTCGAGCATATTTCCCCAAAACACAATCATTTCCTCTCTAAGAAGTCTTCTAACGATTAACATTAGGTATAAACAGGAAAATATTCTTAAAATTCTTCTTTAAAGTTTCTTACGAAGTTCTCTACAACTTCTACAAAACATAACGAAATCGGTTCACGTGTCGCACGTAAATATGTTAAGGACTAGTTAATAAAACTTTTAAAGGTTGAAATGGAAATATAAAACGTCCAAAATAACTTCCAAAAGTAGTAAAAGGTTATAAAAGAATAACAATTTGATGAAATAATATTAAAAAATACCCTTTTATGCATTATGTTTAGCATGGAGTGCTGGTCTGTCATTATCTACTCGGAATAAACAAATTATCCGAAATGGAAACTCAATTTCCGAAAACGGATTGTCTTAAAAAAAAAAGGAGAAAATTTGCCAACACTTCGCCTAGGTCGTGAAGCTACAGAGCCCCTTGCGGGGCAACAATAGTATGAAATTTTCCCCTGACTTTCCCTGACCTAAAGGGTAAAAAAACTTTTGTCCCCTGACATTCCCTGACTTTCCAGAAACTTCCTGTAAAATGTAGTTTTTCCCCTGATTTTCCAGACGCTGTGAACTCGTAGATGGATTCGCACAATAAAGGAAAAATTTACTACTCAGAATCAAAGTTTTTGAGGCCATTTAACTAAAAGGTTATTCAGCCAACAATAGCATGCATGACTATTGGTCATGATGTCGTTAATTGCTCCTCATAGAACATGCTTACACAGTTGACAAATACGATGAAAAATCACTGCCATGGAGTGAACTTCTTCAGAAATATATACACAATATAAATAAAAATTCTCTTCATCGCAGTAACTTTTTGATGATTTTGCTCACTGGGTAACTTAAATTTTTTGCTTATCTTGTATCTTATGTTGAATACACAGACACGTCATAGTTTGTTGCTTCCCACCCTCACATGTTCACTCACATGCATCTCCTTACACACTGCACAGAAAAACAAGAAGTCTTCTCACCTAATGCGAGGTCGATACTTATCAGGAAATGCGTAGTAATGGTACACGGTCATGTAGCCAACCATGTTGTACTCTGGCATGAGAGGACCTTTGTTTTTCTGAAACCTTAAAAAAAAGAAGGAAAAAAAAAACATACAGATATGGAAAAAATTTCTAAAAAGTTCCACTCATGTTGGACAAAACTGGTAATGAGGAAAGTTTAAACTAGCATGTGCAGTTCGAATATCATTCTGCATTCCAGTTATCATTATAATACTTGCAGCCATTTTTTTTCATTGATGTTGAATCAAACACTGAATGATAACAAACACAACATTTCATCCATCAATACACAACATGGCAGATAGAATGCTGGACTTGTTTTTTTCCCACTTTGAAAGATATGAAAGTAACAAAAACATGACTGTCAAACTCACAATAAGAAAAAATTCCATTTTTCGTCATCTGCATCTATAGAATAACAAGAATAAAAAAAATCAGTCCACAGATTAATACTTAATACCTAGTGGGCAAATTTGCTGAAAAATGAAGAAGTGGAAATTAATGGAAACATACACACATTTCAATACAAATACTATTCATCACAGTGACTTTTTGCCGATATTGCCTACTGGAAACCAAGATTGAAACAATTTTTAACTTATCACCCAGCCCTATTGACCCCAAAACATCTGAATGTTTTGGCTGATAGCAGTACCACCAGGGACGTGGCCGGTAGAAGTTGTGCTCGTCCAGAGTGGGACTCAAACCCAGAACACGCCACCGTTATGCAACTGCTTACCAATACTTACCAATAAATGAAGCTGCATCGATGAACCATAAGATAAAAGTCTGCAGTCGCTCATGGTACTCCTTTAAACGTGGTACTGATATGTTGGCCTAAAGTATGACTTTAAGGTCAGTTGACAACTTTGACTTGGTCTACTATGATCAAACAACCAAACCAATACCTGATACAGTTCATATTCGATTTCATCTTTCATGTATCCAAAAATCTTTTGTCCCATAGGCACAAAATTATTTTCTTCAGATAGTTTGGAGATGAATTCGTCTTGATTAGAGTAAAAACCTGGATGAAATATAACATTTTTATCAAATCATGGCGATCATTAATTTACATCGGAAGCTAGTTACTTTTGTCTGGATAAACACAGCATTTTGATAAAGATAGCTATAACATAAAATACAAATAACATAAAACAGTCTTTACCTTCAGGTAACTGCTCTGCAATATTTGGAAGGACAGGATCAGCCTGAAAAATTTTAAACATATACATTATTTATTTCATGAGTGAAAATAATCAGGAAAACAGAAATCAGTAACGTGAAGTTCAAAAATGTAAATTGATAACAAAACACTTGAAGTTCTTACCGTGATACCCATAGATGACGGCACCTTTTCCGAGCAGGACATGCTTAAATATGTCAACAAACTTCCAGCATGATAATAAAGCTATAGAAATGTTGTGTATGAGTATGACTTGAATCAAGAAAGATGACTTTATCATCATCCATTTTTAATAGTTACCCTCCCTTGTCCAAACCTTTATTAAGGCTGAAATACATTATACATTTAAATAATCAGTTTAAATTGTTTGAAATAAAAGAAAACGTGATACATATAGCGAATTAAATAGAAATATAGTCCCCGTGGTCAAAACTGTCATAAATAGAACAATTTAAAACAATTTAAACTGGTCCATTAAAATGATAATGTATTTCAGCCTTTAGAAACAAATAAGTGATAACCATGGAAGTTAGTAAAAGGTCTTTACCTTTATAGAAAGATCTTTGTATCCAAATATTGTCTCGCTATAAAAAATAAACAAAACATCAAGTGTAAGATCTATCTTTGAAAAAACAGGTTATCAATGAATCACGTCATTGTGGTATGGGGTGTATGGGGTTATTTACCTATCACCAAATACTTGATGACTCATCCAGGGATGGAAGGATATATCATCATTTAACACATCTTCTTCAGTTCTTACTAAAATAAATAGAAATGAAGAGAATTTCGTGTTTGCATTTGCATTGTTGTCAAGATAGTTCACAATTTCCTATACCTAGTTTGATGGAGATCGCATCATTCGAATCACACTTGTACTTCTCTGCACCATTTGAAAGGACATCTAAAGAAAAAAAACATCAGGTGGAATTACTTTTGACACATCATATAAGAAAACTATATTTAATTTTCTCTAGTTAGTTATTTCAAAGATTGTTATTTTAAAACGAATATCTCTGCAAAGTGGCCTGGCTTGTTTCTCATGTGATTGCACATGAAAATTTTAAAAATTTGTCCAGTAAAAAATACAAAAGCATGTAGCTATATTTTGAGTAAATCGGATGTGATATTAGTTATGGTATCACAGTACAACCTCGTTATGTTGGACTCTGAAGGGTCTGAAAAAGTCTGTCTGACTTTACTGGAGTTTGACTTATCGGAACTTTGTTTTAAATCTTAAGGCTCCACCTATCGAGTCTGACTTATCGGGAATATTTAAAAAGGAAATAGAACACAATACATTAAAATAAAACCTTTCTTTCAGCCAATGATTAATTTCCTTCAGTATCTCATATTTTTCTGTTACTGTTCTAGTTTGTAGCTTCCGCGTTGACAGCAAAGTTTTTAGAAAATTGAAGTTTCAATCTGAACACAAATACAATACATTGTTTTGATTTCAGAATATTCTTTTCGAACTTTCGAATTTTTGAACTTTTGCCGAAACTCAAAAAAGTCCGACTTCAGTGGTATTTTGTAGCTGAAGGTTTGAAATAGGTAGGAAAATTCAAGGGGGACAAGGTTTAAGTTCGACTTAAATAAAAGTCTGACTTAAACGGTGTCCAACTTAACAGGGTTGCAACTATGAATACTTTCATCTTTTCCCAAATAGTATTTTCTCACCGAATCAGTATTCAAGAAGGCTGGTACTAATCAACATCTGAACAAATGATGGTATAAGAATCTGCATCAGAAACCTTTATCAGCATCTTCATGCCGTAAAGGTACAGTAGAAATCTTTATACATTTTCGGACTCCCAAAACATTTACCAGGCTTCATTGATAGAGGATGAAGTTCTGGCTATGATCTTAAGGAGCAGTTTGGGCAAAGAATTTCAGGTAGAGTAGTCAGACAGTAGAGAAGACAAACTTATGTCTTTAGCAGATAATCAATATAATGCTGAAGTTGCATATATTTATCATGATTAGACATTTTAATGCTTTCTGCATCTCACTTGCATTTTCATACTTCCTCTTACCCTGTATATCTGAAAATCACTAGTGTCTATTTAGATTATTAGAAAACTCACGAAGGCCACTTTCCACTTCTTGAAAATTTTCCACGAATCAAATACGTTCTTTCTATAGTACATTTCCATTTCTTTTTGTGGATCCTCAATCAGAAGAAGTTCTGGGAATGAGGTGATATTTTATGAAACACAACAGCAAAACTGAATTTTACAAAGTGTCATTTTGTGTTCGTAACAAATTCATTATTACGCTTCATGTGCAAAATGATTGAATTCTGGTAAAGTTACTTGTTTCAATATGGAAGCTTTGTAAAAAAATTGAAAAAAGTTGTTTTCAACATTACAATAACTTGCGATTCTTCACGCTTATTGAGTTTCAACATCTTTTTATCTGCTTCATTTAATATTTTAGTACTTGTTGTAACTTGGTTAAGTATAAGTCAGAATTTACCATGTCATGAAAAAGCGACTTTAATTTGACTACGTCCATGACATGATAAACTCTGACTTATTCAATTATAATGACTGAATAGATAAGGGAAAATATTTTTTTAAGTTGGTTGAGTATGTTTACGTACATCTACAGGTTTGTTTATTAGTATGTCTGAAGTAAAGAAGGCTGTCTGAAGTTAGGATGATTGACAGTATCTCTGATTTCGGAAGTTTGTACTATAGTTTGGTTGACAGGTATATCGTGTTTTTAATTTACAGACAGTTGGAATAATATTTTGATTGCGTCCGGGGAATAAGGAAGGCTGTCCTTAACTAATTAAGCACAGCATCATCAGAACACTATTAACAACAATAACTTAATGACTTAAAGGCTAGAAAACCCCAGCTAGTTGTTAGAGGAGTGGGTGTAGCGGGACTCGCTAGGGATGTTTGTAACAAATTGACAAATTGAAATTGATATTGATAATTGTTCAAACTAAGAATTAAATATAGAAAAGAAAAAGACTAATGACAAAATGATAAATGACAAGAAAAATGACTAAACTGATATAAATATGAATTTGACTGAAAATTGCTTACGAAAAATTTGATAAATATATTATAAATGATAAATAGGCTGTAAATACGGAAAATGAAAAAAGGAGCCTGGGCACAAACGTACCATGAACAAATGAACGGAGAACAAGTGAAAACAAGTATCGCAAAATGTAGAAAGTAAAATGAAAAATTCTAAAAAAATTAAATAAGCAAGATTTAGATTTTGAGCATATAGAATAGATTAGATATAGAATAAATTAAATAAATCTTACCAAGTTGCCCAAGCATAGGTCCAAAAATATGAGTATGAAACTTGAAATGGAAAAAGACAAAATAATACACGACCTCACTGTGTAAAAAAAATCTGCAACTGAGAAATGACAAAAAAAAGACAAGCAAATAAACGCGCGAGAATGGGCGAGAAATCCCCAAAGGCTGACGTGTACAAACGTGCAATATAGAAAAGGCAAATTATGTAATAAAATTTATAAAAAGAAAATGTAAAAAATGTTTTCCCAAATGACTTTTAGAAGTCATAAATCCTTTTACAGTGGGGGTTCCCACCATCATTAGCATTTCCAAAGATTGCCGTGTAAAATCCTGACATCATAAAAAAAATTCGAAAAATAACTCAACTTCAACAGTTATTATCTTTCTTTCGGATTGCACTAGCCGGATTAGAAGTGATCTGATTTGCCGGTTTTCCCACTTGTGGCCACGAAAATATTCGACCAGGAATCACTTTGATGTTCAGCGCGCTGGATTGGCTTGTTGAATTGATGTCAAACTTTGTAGATTATGTAAAAAAGGGCTGGGGAATCCAAAAATCACCTGGAAAAGTTGTTTCCGATAGCCCTTCTATGATATTTCATTAATTTTCTGTTATAACAGTTCTAATTTTTTTGCTCGAAAAAAATTTTTTCTCTTGCGGTCCAAAAACTATCACTTCAATCCTTCCTCTTTCCAACTGTGTAATAATTTTCCTGTAAATATCACTCAATCCAGTGAGGAAAGGCACCTCAAAATTGGATATTTCACCCCTGATTTCAATGTTTTCCTTTTCCGAAAAAATATGAACGATTGAAATTTCCAAATGGCATCATCTGATAAAATGACCCCAAGATCTTTTACTGTTGATTTTGTTTTTATTACTTTATGATTGTCTGCAAAATATGGACTCGAACGTTGTCTTCCATAGTGCATTTGTTCAAATTTTTTCCCATTTAACTTCATCTTGTTTTCACTTGACCAACTGTAGATTTCGTTTAGATCGTTTTGTAACCTGAAGGTAGTACCTGAAGGAAGGTAGGAAGATACTGTTTATCCCTTTCTTAACTCTGGTATCATCGGCAAAACAAGATAATTCCGTATATCTGATAGCCTTGTGAATATCTGCAATCATAATGATAAAAAGCAAGGGACCAAGTACTGATCCTTGTGGTACACCGGATAGTATTTCCGTAAGATAGGATTCATATCCATCGACTTGAACAATCTGTTTCCTGTTTTTCAAGAACGATTTGATCCATGCAAAAAGTGTACCACTTATTCCGATGGATTTTAATTTGTATAGTAGAATGTTGTGGTCTACTTTATCAAAAGCTTTACTAAAGTCGAGATATATAACATCTACGTCTTGACCTTTTTCAAGCTGCTCCAAGATACTGTCGTAGTGCCCTAGAAGTTGGCTTAGGCATGAACGGCCTTGTCTAAAACCGTGCTGTGTGGAGTTGAACAAGTCATTTTCGTTCATAAATTTTACAATGTTTTTCCTGACAATCTTCTCGAATATCTTTGTTATGTGTGATGTCAATGATACTGGTCTATAATTTGATGGATCACCTTGATCTCCTCCTTTAATAATGGGAGTAATGTTGTTTCTTTTGTGAATGTCAATTGTCTTTCCACAGTTGAGACAATTTCTCCAAAACACTGTTAGCGGCTTAGCAAGCTCCTCTTTAAAGTTTTTTAGGAGAATGGCTGGGAAACCATCTGGTCCAGGGGCTGAGTTTGGTGATAAAGTTGCAATTGCCTCAATCATATCTTCTTCGCCAAACTCGATATCAGCTAGTAATTGTGGAAAGGTTTGTTCTTCGTGGATATTGTTTTCAGTTGGAGTACTAAATACTGATTTATACTGGTCCTGTAAAATGTTAGCCATCATTTCATTCTCATAGACATATTCCTTATTTTTGTTTAATAACGGACCTACTTTTGCTTTTGTTTTGCTATGTCTTCTGGCATACGAGTAGAAATATTTTGGGTTTACTTTTATTGAGTCAACTGCTTCTTTCTCAGTGTTCATTTTCTCAGTTTTGTATGATTCTTTGAGTTTGAGTTCAATATTAATTAATTTATGGAAATCTTTCCCATTTGCATTTTTTCTTAAAATCTTCTTTCTTTTACGAAATAGAATTCTTCTGTCCCTCGGAATTCTGTAACAATTATTTTTCAATTTTGTCTTTGGTACCAGTTCCTTGATAATGCCTATAATTCTTTTCGTAATTATTCGTATTTGAACTTCTGGATCTTTCATTTCTAGATCAGTCCAGTTTTCTACTTGTAATGAAGTTTTAATAAAATCCCAATTTATTTCTTTTGAAAAGAAATTATATTTGTCAAATTCATTTCTTGGGATGAATTCCTCCTTTTTTCTTTGCATGGCGTTTGCATGACCAAAGTGTGTTTTGACTTCAATTAGCGAATGATCCGAGATACTACACTGTGGTGGATTAACATCATGACTATGAATTAGATCTAAATTATTTGTTAGCAGCAGGTCCAAGGTGTTTCCTGCTTTATGAGTTGCTCCACAAATGAATTGTGTCAGATGGAAGTCATTCATAAGATTAAATATTTGATCTGCCATTTGTTGTTCATCTCTGGTTGCACCAGGTAGACTGGTTTCTTTATCCCAGTCAACATGGGGAAGGTTAAAATCTCCCGCCATAAAAACATCAGGTGCTTTGCCATTCAAAATGTTCAAGTGTTTCCTTAGCATCTCTAAAACTTCCCCAAATTGTACATTTGTCGAAGGATTTCCACCAGCCGCATCATTTGGCTGACGATACAGTCCACATACAATTGTATTTAAGGATATCGAATGGAGGACCAATGCTTCAATAGTACCATTTGAATAATTTACGATTGGTGCAAATTGGGCTGCACAGTCTTCTTTCATGTATATCGCGACACCCCCACTCAGTCTTCCGAATCTAGATTTTTTTTCGAACTCTGTCGGCTCGGGAAATTTTGTAGCCTTCAATGTGTACTTCTGCATCAGTGTGCTCTCTGATCCATGTTTCATTTAAAATAATAAACATTAAATCACTTTCAGTGCATTTATCCTTGATATATGGTACCTTTGATTGGACAGTTAGTGGTTTTAGACCTTGAGTGTTGAAAATGGCAAAACTGTTTAGTATTTTATGCTCATCTCTGGTGTCATTCCCCAGCTGATATTCTGAGGCTGTACCCAACTTTGGTGTTGTTGCTTGTTTCCCGGCGAGTACTGAGGATATTGATACTGCTGGAACTGGGTTGAGTATGAAATTTGATTGTCTCTGGACGTTGTCAGCTTGCTTATTCTTTGATCCATTTCTGTCAGTATGTCCTTCTTTAGCTTCTGGAGAATGGCTAAAAAATCCATTTCTTTATTTTGGTAATTACCATTGTTTGTATTTGGATGGGTATTAGGAGGTCTATCATCATTATTTTGATTCCTTATGTTTTGATTCCGTTTTGTTCCCTTCACATGTGCTAATTGACAGGATTTATGGAAACATTCTCCTTTTCTAAGGGAACCCAAACACATTTTGGGATGAAAGTAACAACAGCTTTTTCCTTCTTGGCAGCCATTCCTTGCTCTGTTTCCATGTTTCATGAATTTTTTACATGCTTTTGGATGATCAAAGAGACAGTTCTTCCCATTGATACCATGTTTACACTTTCCTTTTGTGTAATATTTACATATCCTTGGCGACTGTTGCTCAGTTTCTTTTTGGATTTTCTTATTCTCATCTTTGTCCTTACTCCAAGATCCTCTTTGGTGCGCTTTATCCTGTGAGTTCTGTTCACTATCAACACTATTTCTCGATTCTTCTGATAAATCTACAAAGTTGCTCTGCCATGATTCTGGTTGCATGTTTTGTTTGCTGTTTTCTTCTGAGGATTGTACATGATCTTTTGGTGTAGATTTATTAAAATCATCTAGTTTCCTATGTTTTTTGTTTCTCTTCTTCCCAGCTTCACTTTTTGGAAGATTTGTATCTGCACAATGATCACATAGATAATATAAACTCCTGATGCGATAAGGATTGATGAGGACAGATAAGCTATCAGAGTCCATTGTAGGGTCAGTTGCACCTAACTGCTCGAGAAAACATTTCCGGTGCACATCTTGTCCACACATGACACATTCCAGCAGTGGTTCATCAGTAAGCCTTATACAGTATGATTTTTTGCAAATTGAGCATTCATCAGGAAGCAAATTCTGTATTCTGCAAATAAGATTATGAATATTTGATGGTTTTAGATAGTCGTCTTGGTCAGGTACATTTAGAAACGACAGAGTTTCCTAAAGAACAGCCTTGTTGAAGCTGTTAAAATCTTTTTTCAATCTATCAAGGCTTTTTCCATATTTGTAAGTACTGAGGCATCTCTTTATTTCATCCTTTGGTGCCAATAGACACAGCTCTGCTATGGTACTTTCAACTGCTTCCTTGTTTGACGTATGTTCCTCCATCTTGAACTAACTTTTACTTTGCCACAGTTGATTAGGAAAGTCTTTTACTCTGTGTCAAAAGCTGTCAAAAGATTCCAATTTCCTTCTTCTCCTTTCATCCACCAAAGACAGTAAATTTTTTGTTTGTTCTCTTTATTCTAATTATTTATTTATTTATTTATTCTATATCTATAAGAACAAAACTGGCCTTTTACTGACTAGAATAGTATAATGTATGTCAGTATTTTTATGCATCCAGTTACTATTTCATTATTTGAATTATAATAAATGGGTATTATTTAAGCATAAAGTATGAACAAAAAATGTAAAAATCCTTATGCCTGTTAAGGCCCTTGCACAATATTTGGGATGTTGTTTTTCATAGTACGCGATCCCGTAACTAATTTATTCTAGCTACGGCTTTTATCCCGTGGTTTGACATTTCTTCATGGCGAAGCCTGACTTCTACAATATTTACTAATTACAGATCTAATAATCTAATTATTTCTCACCAATAAATTAAAAAATTCCCTGATTTTCCCTGACAAACCTTGAATTTGGTACGTTTTTCTAGTTTTCCCTGATTTTCCAGAAGTGTAGGAACCCTGTCGGACATCCTTCCAAACTTTGGACATCAGTAAAAGTCCATACTGCACTGTCAATTAAACTAAATCTAAAACTTGTCATAACTGAACTTAACAAAAATGAAACACTTAAATTAATTGACTGTACCCAGGGGCTAATACAGGATTTGAATTTGGGCGGCGGTAGCCGCACATTGAGCCTGACTCGCTTCGCTCGTCAGGCGAACAAATGCAGCTGGGGGTCAGGGGGGGGGGGCGCTGTAAGCCCCCTCTGTGGGGTCCGGGGGCGAAGCCCCGAAAAATTTTCCATTTGAGGGCCTAGAATGGTCTAAAATGCGTTCTATTTTAACATACTATACATATTCTTAGTCCCTTAAAACTTTCTCATTTCTTGTTATTCGTGTCGTAACATTCTTTCCTGTAGAATCTTCAAATGTTCTTCGAAATTCAATCACGCGAATCGGCGTATTTACCTTCCGCCATTTTTGATTTCCTTACTTTGTGTATATTTTACAGGACTATATAATCATTTCGAAAAAGTTTCAGTTCGTAAAGTAATCACCTAGCCTTGGTAACCAGGTACGGAAACCTCACAGAGTGACCTTCTTTCCCAGCGCTTCTTCTCTGCTTTACGCTAAATCGTAAGTCTGATTTAGCGCAAAAGAGAGAAGAAGCGACGGTAACGAGGTTGTCTTTGTTTATCCTCACGATTCCTTTTTTCCCTTTCTTTCGTTTTGCTCTTCTCACATTCTTTTTTGATCTTTTCAAATAAAAATTTTTCCCTTTTTTTTTGAATTTGGGCGCCTCGATCTTGGCGCCCAATAGCGGTTACCGCTATGAAATTTGACCTGTATTAGCCCCTGGTACCCTTGAGACCAACTATGCGTTTAAGGCTCTATCTAAACAACAGATCTAATAATCTAATTACTTTAAGTAATAGAATTTTAGAAGACATCGATAAAAGTCCTGGGAATGAAGTGATATTAGAAAGCTTATGCAATTGCAATTCTATCGCAGTGGTGTGAACCAAATGATTGGGAAATTCAAGGAGATCATGAAATAACGTTGCAGATACCAATCCGTTGTGAACATTCCACGACAGAAAATTAATGAATTTACCGTAGCTGTAGAACATACACAGGTGCTCATTACGTAGAGAAGAGTATTGTAAAATCATCATACGCAATTGATAAGTATCAAAGAAAAAAATCGAAAAAAAATGTAAACAAAACATTTCGCTAATTTCAATTCACATTTCGTAATGATATTCAAATTCAATGTTTGCTTTAATGAAAATGATTACCTGGTTCTCATTCAGTTACAGATAGAAGATACAATAGTTATTTCAAAAGTTAATAGAAGTAGAAACCGTCTGCTACATTTCTATTTTAAGTTGTTTGACAGGATTGCTATTGTATTGTTTATCGTTATTTTCAAATCACTTAATTGCCCTTCACACTTACTTTATTTCGTTTTAACACATTATTTTATCAGCTTTATCTAATATTTTAGTATCAGGGGCTAATACAGGATTTGAATTTGGGCGGCGGTAGCCGCACATGGAGCCTGACGAGCGAAGCGAGTTAGGCGAACAAATGCAGCTGGGGGTCGGGGGGGGGGGGCGCTGTAAGCCCCCTCTGTGGGGTCCGGGGGCGAAGCCCCGAAAAATTTTCGATTTGAGGGCCTAGAATGGTCTAAAATGCGTTCTATTTTAACATACTATACATATTCTTAGTCCCTTAAAACTTTCTCATTTCTTGTTATTCGTGTCGTAACAGTCTTTCCTGTAGAATCTTCAAATGTTCTTCGAAATTCAATCACGCGAATCGGCGTGTTTACCTTCCGCCATTTTTGATTTCCTTACTTTGTGTATATTTTACAGGACTATATAATCATTTCGAAAGTTTCAGTTCGTAAAGTAATCACCTAGCCTTGGTAACCAGGTACGGAAACCTCACAGAGTGCCCTTCTTTCCCAGCGCTTCTTCTCTGCTTTACGCTAAATCGTAAGTCTGATTTAGCGCAAAAGAGAGAAGAAGCGACGGTAACGAGGTTGTCTTTCCGCTTTAAAATAAGATGAACGAGTTTTGTTTCTCCTCACGATTCCTTTTTTCCCTTTCTTTCGTTTTGCTCTTCTCACATTCTTTTTTGATCTTTTCAAAAAAAAAATTTTCCCTTTTTTTTTTGAATTTGGGCGCCTCGATCTTGGCGCCCAATAGCGGTTACCGCTATGAAATTTGACCTGTATTAGCCCCTGAGTATTTATTGTGACTTGAGTTGATTGGTTATGTACATTTCGTTTACCAGACAGGTCTGTTTATTTAGCCGTGTCCGACGTTTGGAAGGTAGTCCGAAGTTAGGATGATAGATGGTACTACATCGTATCAGTACAAGAAGAACTATTAATAGAAAAGTCTATATTCTTTTTTGTTTGTTTGTTGATCAGTTTTATTGCACTGTGCAGATAACTTATCGTCGTGTTTCATATCCATCCCCAATGATGTTAGTAGCAGTCGGTCATCGGACATGTCAGGTCATTTTTACACATTGTTCTGACAGATAAAGCTAAAATAATGGAAATGTCCGACCAGCAAAATGCCCAATTCAAAAAAACTTAAAATCTTTTATGATGATGAAAAATAGAGAACTTCCGATTTTAAGCCAATCTAGAGCCATTAAGGCTTCCAAAATTTTAACTTAATCACGACAAGGGGCTCAGAGAGCACCTCAGACCCTCACCTTCACTGATGCTCTCAAGGGTTGTACATATGTCCGACCAAATAAGATTCCTTTATTTACATCATCACTACTGCACTGCATCCCACCCCCTCCTTTTGGGGACTATAAAACCTATATGTACTTCAGCCAGTCATTACATACAGAAAATATAGAGGTAACCAGAAGAAAGAAAGAAGACCTACTTGATCCCACAGCCATTTCTCCAAATATACGTGTTACTGTGTGAAAATATACGCCATTATATTTAATTCGAGTATTTCCCGCGAAGTAGGACAGATTGCTCCCGCCACAAAGCGAAGGTTGAACTGAATGATGGTATTTATACTAATTGAGTCAAAGAAGATGTATGAACTCTTTCCTATCTGGCGCGCAGCTCTGGTGTTTGTTGTTCTCGCCCGAGAAAGGAAGGGCGCAACTGTTAAACACAGACCTTTAAGAGGTTCTGAAAAAACGTTCAAATCCAATGTTTAATGTCAAAGTTTTAATTTGTTTTTATAATTTTTGATGCAGTTCCCTGAAAGTCACTGGCAAAGGGATGCCAAACTGCTTATATTGAATTCGACACACACATAGAGAATCTAAGTCATAAGTAGTTTAGTACTTAAGTGTTTCCATCCAGAAGAGTCGAGGTAGCGTTTGTCACTCAAAAAGATAACGCCATATATTGGCAAACACCTTTTTTCCAATTTTTTATTCTGATTAGCAAAAAAAGAATTCGATTTGTTTGATCAAGCGTTTATAAGAAGGGTTTTAGCAACATCCAAGTGAAATTGTTTTAAAATGTGTTGCAAGGACGGATGAAATCGTTAGTTCAATGAAAGTCATGACAGTGAAGTTTGATTGAACCTCGTTTGGGGATGAGAGCGTGAAAAGATTTCCTCGAGAAACACAAACTTAAATTCAAACAAGCTTAAAAGAAAGATATATATACAAGTACATTTCCATCCTATAAAATTTCATCTTTTGTTTATATATACAGTTTTATTAGTTTGGTTTTTAAATAATATAAGCCACGATGACGTGATATATTTACAAAATAAATCTGCAATAAAGATACTTTTCCTAGCTTCATAGCTTGGTTAGTTTTTATGTACGCAATGAGAGTTGAAGGCCGAAAAATTCTAAAGTATTTTTAAAGAATTTATCAAAACAGGGGATATAAGGTTCTCTATACAGTCTACGGCCAATTCAAGCGATCCTCTTCCAGTAAAAGAAAGAAATAGAATTCCTTCAGTAACTAAACAAAGCAAGAAAATTGCGCAAAAAATTTCTTGATTCTAAAACTTTTAAATTCAATTCATAATATATTATCTGTTTGTGGTTCATTCATTCATTCATTCATTCATTCATTCATTCATTCATTCATTCATTGAGGGAGCGTAAACACGAAATAGAAATATGAGAAAATGCTTAGAGTAGAGGTGCACATAAATAAAAGACATCTGCTGCAATAAATAACAATTTATGACAGGCAAAGTGTAAATGGAGTCTAAAAATTTGAAGTAAAAAAACGGAAAAAGAAAAAAGACGACATGCGAAGGAGAGTGATAGCACAGGTCCTTCTTTAGTGATAAAATAACTCAACAATGGGTAACTCGATCACCCTGCTTTAACAAGGTGTATCTTCGGGACATCCGTATAGAAACAGCAAGTCTGCGCATTCCTTGCTATTCGATTTGTGTGCAAAATATATTGGGTTATAACCGTGTTCGTCCACAATCTTCGGATCAGCGTGGTACTAGCAAAGAAGATATCGTATCATGAGCTACGGAAAACCGCTCCATACAAAAAATTGTGAAAATTTTATATATTTCAAGAACACATCGTCAATCTCTAATAAAACCTCTGCACCTTCTGATATTATGACTTCTTTTTAAATCTTATTGACTTACCCACAATAGTAGTTGTATCAAAGGGACTTACCCATAGTAGTAGTTGTGTCAAAGGGATATTTGCTTTTGCGCACGACATGTGTAAAGGTGCCATCTTTGTTCCATTCACTTCCGTTAATTTGTTGACATCTTCCAAGGGACAGTCAATAAGCAATTTGTAGCAGCCAGGCAGATCTTCATTTAAAACACAAGACATTATACTCTAAAGAAACAATATCACCATACTTAATAAACAAATAAAACCGTAAAGTTTTACTTTCAAAACAAACGCGAGAGGAACGCGGAAATATCGTTCACAACAAGTTGAATATCCGCATAGAATAGAAAATGGAAAATGAAAAAAATGGAAAGTGATATGTTTGTTTACTCGTGTTAAATTTTCTTGAACAGGTGAAGAAGTAAGGAACTCTTTCTTTTCATATTTACTGGTAATCCATGCCTCCCGATCCTCCCTACAACAACAAAAACAGTCACGTGTAAATACAGTAGAATCCCGGTAACTCGAACCCCCGATAACTCGAACCAATTTCGAATTCCCCTTCACCAATACTTTCTCATAAAATACCCCCGATAACTCGAACATTCGGTAAGTCGAACTATTTTCTCGGTCCCATGGGGGTTCGAGTTATCGGGATTCTACTGTAATAGTGTCGAGTGTACACATTAAAACACGTACACAGGATTAAAAACGTTTTTAACCCAACAACGAAAAATTTTAAAATTTCGATCATAACAATAACAAAAACTGGAAAAATACCTTGAACAGTTTGGCAGGGGTTTTTTCCTTTTGCTTAATCTGGATTCCCAAATTTCATTTGCAAACTTGTTTCCAAGTAACTTCATAACAGCCAGTGCTTCACACCTGCAAGCAAAGACATCAGAACTTACAAAGTACAAGAAGAGCGAATTAAATACAACATGTAGGAATACTAACGGCCAGTCATCCAACAGTATGGAACGAACTTTGGACAGGTGTGAGCCAAGGTTACGATGGACGCCAGAACATTCGATACAGAATAAAACACCGAGATTCAGTGATGCCCATTCAGGATCTATACCAACAAATATTTATTTACGAATGTTTTTACAGGATGGTAACTTCAGTAATACAAAATAAATTATAGTACTGTTATCAATGTTAGTCTTGTAATCATAATAACATAATGTATTGTAAAAATGACAGACAGCAGTGGGTGCAAGATAATCTCATTCTTACCTGGGGTACCACAGTCAACACATTTGTCGTTACCAGGGATACAAGACAATATCTCCTTAATTGACACAGACCCATCTGTTGTATCCTTCTCACAACCATTCACCTAATACATCAAAAAAATGCAATTCTGCATATATTTCAAAACAAACTGATGGTAGTTTTCAGCTATCATACCACTTCAAATATTTCCATTACGGACGAAAGTCTACTCAACTGATATTTCCAGACTCACCGCTTCAGCAGTTGTTGGAGAATTTGATTTTGATAATTGAAACGCCTTTAGTATTTGCCCCTCAATAGCTCGAATCCAAGCGTCCCTCTCCTAAAAGAAACATTGTGAAGATATCATTGCTGACCAATAAGCTTATACAACATTACATCATTTCAGATGTCTACCGAACATACCAACCTCAATGCTGGTACATTCAAAGTCCCAAGTTCTGCTGTCAATAGTTGTAAGAGTGAAAATGTAATCTTCATCTTCTAAATTAATCAAATAGTAAAAATCGTTACCAGTAAATTCGGATAAATTTGACATAACTCTTCTAATTCGGATAAATTTGACATAATTCTTCTAATTCGTTGCAAAATATATTTCAACTACGTCAGTGATAATCAATACATATTTTAAGAAGCATATTCTCAGCGGTAGCACAGCTAATAGACTTGTCAGTCATCTTGGCTGAGAAAACCATTTATATAACTTGGCCACGTGTCAGATAAGACCTAGTTTTCACATATAAAATTCTGCTTTCTGCTTTACCTGTATCTGTTATCCGACCATCAATACCAATATCTTTTAAGTTGGCGTTACTTTTCTGTCTTCTGTGGATGCCTTTTTTTCTTATAACAGGTGTCGTCGGTGCATGGAGATTGTTTTCGTGATCGCTATGATGATCATTATCCGCTTGAAAGTCAATATCACATGATTTGTGTCTAGATCCTGCTTTACGATTCTTACGTTTCATTGAAAAGCTATCATAGTTTTGAGTGACGCGCATACCAGTCAAATCCTTGCCATCGCTGGCACTTCGTTCAACTGTTGCTTGGTATTGAATAGTTGGAGAGCCATTACTAAGATTGGAAGTGCTATCAGGGCCAGGTTCTGTAGTAGAATTATTACTTAACACATAACAGTCTATAGGTTTGCTCCCATCGCTGGATTTAACTGGACTAACTCCGACATGCAAATTTTGAGTACTTTTGCTTGTGCGGCTATTGGATCGTTGAAGTAGTGCTGAAATGGATAGCTTTCGTTAACTTAATTCATAAAAGATCTTTTTATAAGGTTTAGCTCAAACAAAAAGATTTTACGTTCAAATATATAATATATTCCCTTACCTGCTTTGTTTCGTTTTGGAGGAGTTTTAACATTGGCATGGATTAGCTCAATAGTTTTGGCATTATTATCGTCCATGTAATCCTAGAAAGCATACCAAAACAAAAGGAAATAAAGTTATCAAACATGATGAGCTTCAAACTTTCAGAGAGAAAAGTAAAATAAGAATTGCCTTATTAAAAGAAATTAACGTGGGAATTAATTAACGCAGGTTTTAGAAATCCGCGTTAATTTAAAATTTTCACAATTTGTGCCCCGCGTAATTTTACCGCCCATTAATTAATGTATCGTGCAATATAGTCCCTCGTTATTTTGTGATATTTTTCAATTTTTGAAAGCAAATTGTTGAAATGCAGTAAAAACGACAGGTTTTCTAGTTTTTATGACAGTAATATAAAAGAAATACAAACATAGCGAGTCACTGGCACAGTTGAATGTGCTTTGAACTTAACCCATTTTGCATAATCTTATAGCAGTTTGTATTTTTCTTTCTTGTGCTTTATTATGTAGGTAATATATTATGACTTTGGTAACTCTGTAAACATTGAAGGTTTTGATTTCCTTTCGGTATTCGAAAATGCACCTTCCAAATCATTTGAACTAATCCAGAGGCAAAACTACAACAAGAGGCCCTGAGGCCTGAAGGTCAGCACTTTCAGGAAAGTTGAAGAGCGATGGACTGTAAAGCAAAATCGAAAGCACCAGGAAGCTTGAAATAGGAATTTTTGAGATACAACTAGTGTGACAGTGAATAAGAAACCCCAGTTCAAATCTGAAACAGATATTGAGTTCATAAAGCAATATCATTGTAGTAAATTCAAAACAATCATAGATATTAAATATACAACACATTCACTCAAATACATATGAATGCACCATATGTCTACACATAAAACTAATAGAAACAACAGGACATGAGGCCTGCAAGTTAGTGATTTCAGCTTGAAAAATGTTGAAAAATTTTGAAAAATGTTGGACTGTGAAGCAAAATTGAAAAACACTTTTGCAGTAGGAAGATCAAAATAGTGGCAGCGATTCAGAGAATAACACATTCCAGTTGAAAAAGCAGACAGGTACCCTCTCAAAATTGAGTGCATATACCAGCATCATTACAACAAAACTTAATTCAATAAAATCTTTATCAAAGAAATTAAAGATACTATTCCAGCATTAAAATTAAGACTTTTGTTTTTAGTGGTATCAGCCTACAACTGGGGACAAAAATGTATGGACTTACTGACGGACGGACGAACACAAATGGTAATTGCTTCCGCGCTGATCAAAAATCAAAATCCGCGTCAATTTAATACCATTTAAAAATTGCAGTCCTTGAACCGTGTTAATTAAAGCACACTTTTAGAAAGTCTCCTCATCCATCCCCGTTAATTTGTGACCACGTTAAGTTATGGCGAGTTGAATAGTCCGCCTGTTAATTTCATGTAATAAGATAAGCACAGCATAGAAAATTTAAAAAATTCATAAATGCACATAACGAATCTCAAACAGAAGAAATTTTGATGTGATACCTTCATGGAGGAGTAGTAGGAAAACTTCTGACTATTGGTAATGATAACATATTTTTTCTTCCAATCTTTTAAGCTGCTGTTGCTTTTTTTGTAAAGATAACCCTGGAATACATTTCATGTAAATTTGGAATGCAATGTATAACAAATGATGATGTGGAATGACAAATGTGAAACGACATGTGTGTGACACACTGTCAACATCCACTAATAACAAACTAATTAAAACTAAAGTGACCAAAAAAAATTCCTGTAAGAATTTCATTAGTTTCGAAAAAGCCCACCTGTTTTAAAGGAATGTGTCTTCCACTCCCAATATCATCAACGACAATTTCTTCTTGCTTTTTATCACTTTTCTATGAGAAAATTAAGATTTTGTTTCTCATTAAGATTTTGTTTTTACCTGAAGAGTCTATTTTTTCAATCATAACCCTTTTGACCATGAACATAAATCCAAAAGATATTTTTCAAAACAACCATTCGCAAAAATTAATCCACACAAAATTTTTCAAACTGCCTATTCATGAAAATAAAAAAATAAAAATTAATCTGGTTAAAGGAATGAATTCCAATTGTATTATCAATCAAACATTCAAATAACACACTCCTAATTGAAGTAAAATTTCAGTATGATATAACATGACCACTTTCCCAGTGGGCAAATTTGTTAAAAATTACAGTAAAGGAGAAATATATGCACTATTTCAATAAAAATGCTCTTAATGGCAGAGTCTTTCTAACAATTTTGCCCACTGGGTTATCTATATTCTAATACGCGCTGTGCATCCGCTTTTTTCACGCGTTCACTCTATAAAATTTCGGATTGCTTTTGTGACAATCTATTCATAAAAGTGTGCCAGACCACGGTTAATATTTTTCTAGGATTAGTATAAGGAAAGATACCTTTACATTGTATTTTGATCGTTTCAAATGTTTTGATTATTCACGAGATCAAGAAACAATAGACAACAACGAAAGTATTGCGCAAAGATTAATATATATATTAAGTACGCTTTAGAAGTTTTTTGTTTATTTGCTTTGTTTTTCTTATAATATTAATAGGGTTTCTGCGTCATTACTTTTCAACTAAAGAAATGAATATCATGGTTTTTAATCATGATGCTCTGGGTTCGTACAGAAAATCGCAATTGTTTTTAATTCACATTTTGACACTTTTACGACTTTCGCATTTGGCTTTTATTTACATTGGGGTGTGGATTCCATGAACAGTTACAGCGATCTTAATCTTTTTGTTGTTTACCTGTACGCACAATTTATTTTTACTACTGCATATATACTGCATATAAGATTTATTATGAATATTTTGATGTTTCAGATCTTCTGATTAAAAAGTTTTTCTGTTCATAACTCCAGTGTTGAACTAAATATGCTTTAGCCGGAATACCTAGAGATTTTTAATTAAAAGAGTGAAGGTTGTTTTTTTCTGAGGTTAGATATTTTTAATCATGGGGAACCATTGCATTGCATCTTCAATTTATTTTACAGAGTGGAAAATGTAAAATGTGAAAAAAGTGGATGCACAGCGCGTTTTTTTAATTTTTGATGAATTAAAACCCGTGTTCTACACACTGTTCTACACGGGATACTACATTCTAAACATTCTACATTCCAAACAATTGAGGAACTTTATCATACTGAAATTAATTATACTAAGCTATTCTCTCTGTTCAGCTCACATCGATTAAAACCTGTAAAAAAATTTTACACGGGTTACTAGTATGTATATATTATTTCTTAAAACAACACTTACCAATGAAAACAATGTATTTCGTCTTTTAGTTTTTTTTAAGGAGTTAATGCTAGGAGTCATTGACGAAGCTTGCATACTCGAATCATTTGTTGACAAAGACGTATATGAAGCTGACAAAAGACTATCATAACTTCCTGCATAGCCAAGATTTTGATATTGCAAGATCTTTTCAGCAGCTATTAAGTAGGAATACAACAGTGGATCAATAATAGATGATAATAAGCTTAGAGCTACTAACACTAATTTTATGTGAGAATGTGACTTGGTTATAATAATAACATTTAACTGAAGCATTTTATTTTATACAGGGCCGCATCCAGACGTGATTTGGTACCGTTGGAACGGTATGGGCGCCCAAAAATATAATGCCCAAAAACGTTTTTCATAATTAATTTTTGTACATTTTTGTCCAGAATTATCCTTTAAAAGACCTTAATTTTTGTATTTACAGAAGGTTTGCATCGATATATCTTGTATTTGCGATCGTATTCTCAAGTATACCATGCTACTAGTGCGTTACGTAGCTAACAGCTAACAGCTACCATATTTAATGTTAAATATTCCGTAAAAACAAAATGAATAAAACGACATTATTAGTCTGTAATACTTTCCACTGAGGATAATAGATAATAATGTGAAGAAAAACTTACATTTTATTGTTCATATATTAGAAAATGCGGATTTATTTCGACCACAATGCAGACAAAAAAGTTAAGACTGTGAGAGTCGAGCTTTGCATTGACGCTCAGTCCTCGTGTTGGGGGTTCACGAGTTAAAACGTCCCCTTTTTGTCTGCTCAAAAACTTCTTCGTATCTCGTTACCCATTCGTCCATCAAGGTACGTAAAACTTACCTTGATCTTATACATCAATATAAGTAAATCTCTTCTGGGAAGTGCATTTTCCTGGCATCTAGACCTGTTCAAATTCAAACATTTTTGCCCCTTAGCACCCACCATTCGGGTGTCACTACTATACCAACTTAATCTAAGAAAACGGTATGCCCAAAAGATGTCTGGATGCGGCACTGTTATATAATAATAGTAAACATAATTGTGCAGTATTTACTATTGAAGCACAATGATTGCAAGACTCCTTCCTTCCTGCAAGTATTTTTTTTCAATAGAAGATTCCATACTACTTCCATACTACTACTACATGTACATGTAGCAAATGTTGAGAGACTGTTAAATTCTTGTACAAATCTTAAAAATATTGACACCATACCTGTCTGAAAGACTTCATGGACATTTTCACCAGTTTCAAGAGAAACAACAAAGAATGGACATTGCCGATGTTCACCAATAAATTTTTTTATTCGGGAATCAGAAACAGACCCATTTGATGAGTTGAGATTCATGCCATCTAAATACATAATACATTTTGTCAACATTTTAATTACAAACAAAATGCCTCCCAAAAATCACCTTACCTTTTACAGCAACAAGAAAACATGGCAAGTCTTTTTCCAGGCGAAATTGCACCATCTTTGCATAGTAGCTTGAAATGATATTAAAACTAAGCTCGTCGAAAATATTGAACACTAACAGGACAGCATCAGCCCACTGCGAAAACTGGAAAACATTATAATGTTTATCAAAAACCTTCAATCGAATGTGTAAATGATCAAATCATTTTACTCATACCAAGCTGTCAGGTGTTCCAGTTTCATCACGTATTAATAACAGATGTGTGATATCTTGTATAACGACAGGTATTTTGTGCTTTCCTGGCATCACGTCTTCTTTAGGATTCATGCCAGTGATAAACCTTTGGATGAGCGAGGACTTACCAGACAATGATCCACCAACAATGCCCTGGTGGAATAAAAAAAATAACCTTGAAAATCATAGATAGTGACAAAACCATATTCCAAAAGTCAGCTGACAAAGGCCGCTGACTAATAACTTTTATTTCATAACAGGATGCGAAGTTGTTTTCAGGGTGACTGCCTTATGAAGTAATTTTCAAAAACATGATAACTTTTTTCAGAAGGATTTCTCTATTGACAGAAAATTACATACGTACCAGTCGTAAAGTCTTATATAATGATGACCTTGGACATGTAAAATCAGAATCACCGACAAAATCATCTAGAAAAAAAATAGATCTGATAAAATTAAAATTTCTCAGACTTCTGATTATTACTTTGACAATTTGATTATTACTTATTAGTATTTCAAAAAACAACAATGTATAAATAGATTCAAAGACAGTAGAAATCAAAATTATAGGGAAGTCATTTATAAATGGAAATTTATAACTACACTTTGATTAGTCATTAATTAATTGAAATATTATTTAAGTAAACAACATTTTCAAATAATTTGCAATAGTGAAACACTTAGCAAATATTTTCATAATCTAAGTATTCATGAATATCAAATTGTTTCAGATTATCAAAATAAGACATTTTGTGTCAGATTCTAACAGCACTTTGAATAAAATGAAAACGCGAAAAAAACAAATTAGATTATGAAAGCTTACACAGAAATACCTTCTATTTTGTTGACAATTTCTCGAAATTGCCGACGTAAAGTTATATTTTGTATATTTTCTAACAATCCATGCATTGACAACATGTCCTCATAAAACGTTTGAAATCTGTCAGCCTCCTTCTGTGCATAGTCCAGAGGTATATGTTGGTTAGATGCTATTGATGATGGCATCTCCTCTTCCTCTTCTTCTTCTTCTTGTTTTTCTTCCTCTTCTTGGTTGATCTGCTTATTAGAAATATAAATTTTTTTATCTAATAGCAACAAAAAATCCTTCATAGTTGTATTATTATCCACTAGCCACACTTACAAAAACGTCCAGTTTAAAAGTAATTACTACATGAAAGGTTGCGTATACCAAACCATCATAATACAAGAAACAGTTAATGACTTTCTAATTACCAAAATAAAACCATATTTAGAATAACAATGTCAAAGCTGTCCACATGAAACTTTAATGGAAAGACACTGTAGAAGACTTAACACGAAAGATGTAAAGACAAAATTTCAGTTTATTTTTAAATATCTTTAAAAAAGTTTTTAAAAAATGTTTTAAGTAAAAACAAAAAGCTGTTTGTATGTTAAACATTGGACACTGAAACATTGAAAAACATTGAAGACTGAAAGATTAGAGAAAAAAGTGAAAAAATATATATAAAAGCACAACATATATATATTATGTATAATACACTTCATCACATAAGAAAATTGAATTTGCCAAAATGATTGATAACCAAGTATATATACAAACAAATTTTCCTTCAAAAAAAAAAAAGTTTGAAAGTTATGATTAAAACTATCCAACACAAAACCACACAATAGATTTTTTGTTCATCATGTTAATTATTAAGTAGTTTGTTTTTGAATGTGTGTAAACCTGGCAGTTTGAATGTTATGAAAAGAAAAAGAAGTCAGTTGCTTGCATAGAATAAAACAATATTTTCATATCTATTTTTTCATGGGAAAAAATAAAAATAAAAATGGACTAAGAAGCTTTTGGATGAAATTCAGTAATTATTTTGTTAAATGAATACTGGTGTGAATGCTACCTTTCCTAAAACAGGAAAAGTCTCCTTTTTTACAACATCCAATAATCAAATTATGTAAATAACTCAAAATTATTTACAAATTGTAAATCATGTACTAATCAAGTTATGTAAATATCTTCAAATTATTTTACAAATTGTGTAAACTTTTGAATTGTAAATTTTACAGTATATATACAGAGTAAAAACATTGCTAGAAGTAACCTGGATTTTGCTCATTTTTTGGTGTAGCAAAACTTATGAATTTGAATATAATACATTTTTATCTTTACTGGGAACTTCCGCTATTTCTTGAAAAATTGCAAACATCTGGCATTTGCATCAAAGGATGAAAAAAGATTTACCTTAGTGAAGACAACAGCTTACTATTCCGGTGTGTGCCTTATATTTACGTATGTAGATTAGCGATGGATATATACAAATGGTATTTTTTATTTTACTTTGAATTGTTTAGCCAAATTTTCAGCAATGAGCGAGCAGATTACCAATTTTTTTCTGTTGAAGGTTTATGATCTTCAATTAAGGCAAACTGACTGACAACTTTGATTAACGTTTATAATATTTGACACAAATCCATTATCACATTTAACTCATTATACAATTATTTATTTGCATGCCCTTTATACATAAGGTAATACAGTAGCATTTATATATAATGCTGCAAACTGGAGGGAATAAATTTAAAAAAAAATTGATAACAAGAAAAATATGTAAAATATATGAAATCAACAGTGTATACTCATGACATATATAAACTTCTGGTATTACTTACCAGGCTATCAGTTTAACTGGTCATATAATTTTACCAATAAACAAAACATCTTCTAATCTTTTTACTATCCATTATTTCAAGGAAATAAAGTTTTGTATTGTGACTGGAAGCCTTTTCAAAAGCAGAAATCGTCTTTGTTCTACATATATTTTTTATTCCAATTCTTAGCAGGTCTGTTTATTATCATTGAAATATTAAAAGCCATCTAACCACTGCTATACTTAACACCATCTTTGATTTTTATTCAAATGCTAAATAGGATTCATGAATTATTTACAAAATTAAATGTTTAGCATACTATCTATCTTGAATATTCCTATTATTCAACTATTCTGTATTAAAAAAAAATTGTTTACCCATTTGAGAGAAATAAGAAATATGTTGCTTAAGGAGCTTGTGTCTGTTCTCATCTGTTATTAGTAGATAAATACACAGCTGGAGTTGGTCAGCAAAAAAAAGATTCAAAAAATGTATAAATATCAAAAGTCCATCATTTATAAAAATGAAAAAGCAATGTTGACCTCAGTTTCCCAAGAGATCTTATATATAATATGCCTCTTTTCAGCTTACATCATAAATACAACTTTGCCAAACTTATTATTTATAACTCGTTGTACATCATGTGTGTAATCAGTATACATCATTAAGTAATAAGAGGCACATTCCTTGCAAGCGCAAAATAAACATGTTGTTGACAAGCAGATGATTAACAATGTTGAAAATTAATTCGCTGTAATAACAATAAATATGAAGGAAATCTTCAAATATGAAAATATATCGGGTGATCTAAAAGAAACGAAGTGTTTTCCGCTTAGAGTTTTGGAAAGTTTGATAAACATTTTGAAAAACACCGCGCAGGAGATCAGTACGGGATTATTACGTCCTAGCTTCACACGAGATTCATTTATGATTTCGTTTCTAAAGTTTTCCAATCGCACTGTGCATCACAAACATAAATTTACAAATGCATTGCATCGTTTCAAATCATTTTAAAAGTTTCATAATGATTATCAAACTTTATTATCCTATACTAATATTATTTTGATTATCGACAATTGCTAAGTGGAATTAGGCCCTTAATTTAATGTACCCGTTCCGGAACCATGTGCCCAAAACCGATTCGAGGTTGATGAAACCATTATTTAACTGAACAAATATGAAATTATAAGGAAGGTCTTGCATGACATTCCTCCCTTTTTCACAAGTATTACTGCAATATTTGATTGTAGAACTTATGAAGCAGGATTGAAATTTAAACTCGAAAAAAAATTATCGCCTTTACTCGAAAGGGGTCTGGATCTAATAGGGTGTTGGATGATCGAGGTCACAGAGAAAAGATGGCTTCGAGCTCAGCCGAGGTTCCATACAACCATCCAACTGAAAATGTTTTGTTTGGGCAAAATGTCATCGAGAAAATATCTGACACTTGCCTCGGTCAGGTAAAAGGAATTTGCGTATTCTCATTAAAATCGTTTGTCTGGTTGAGGCTGTTTCTCTTAACAGCGTTTCATTTCCATTTTTGTTCAAAGGCAATACAGTTCAAAGAAACTGTGTATAGCTCTATATTTATGCTAAAACATCTTTTTCGTATGCTCTTGAAAGCGCTTTCAGTTAACATTTTTTCTGACTTCTGATTAATCACCATACAGGTATTGAGCTATCATCCAAAATGAAAGAAAACATATTAAAATGCCCAAATTAACCTTTTTAAATTTTTGTTAGGATGGGAAGAGGTATTACCAGGTTAAGTGGAGAGATTCTTGGGAGCCTGAAGAACGGTTGATGGCTGCCTGTGAGGGTGCACTTCAAGCCTTTTGGAAAGAATATTATGCAAATGTAGAAAAGGAAATTCGAAAACAAGTGGTAAGTAAAAAGCTTCCTTTTCTTCTTTCTTCTCACATTTTTTATTTTTCAATGTTTGGCATCTCTGGGGCTTGAAACTGACAAACATATATACAGATTTCCTTCTTCTCTTTCTTAAGTGCTTCTTCTTTGGTAGCCTAAATATGTAATGTTAGGCAACACATGGTACATATGCAGTTAGGACCACTCGACCAGAATTCGTCGCTAAAATAATCGTGATTTATTATAAAGAATTGCCTCGATAATTTTATTTTACTCTCCTATTTGAATACATCCGATTGAATGATGACGATCTAGCATAGCAACCGCATAGAAACATAGCTCTAGGGAAAATTCGACACGGTAAATTTCTTTTATTTTTGGGGTTGTGAAACTTCATGCAAAAACAAAACTTTTTACCGTGTCAAAATTTCCCTTTCGGCTTAGTTCTTCAGAAAATGAAGAAAGAAGAAAACGAACAATTTCTACATCTTTGGAGGAGTACCGCTTTTCTAGCGATCATTAGCATAAGTTTTAATAATGGTCGTAAAATTAAATTTGCGCTATTGTGTGGCGTTTTGACAAAACGATTATTAAAATCATTAACATAACAATATCAAACATTGCGATAATAAATTTTCGGGAAGTATTCGGAATGAATAATTCAAACGAACGGATGGTTACATGCTTCACCACCAGAACATATATTTCATAATTATACGCTCAGTCCTCCCCTTAGCTTAAACTTAGTGTTCTAGAAATGTTTGGTAGTATATCGCTTGAAAAATTGCTTGGTAAAAAAAGAAGGCCAACTAAACCCGAGGGTGGTGCGATCGCACCCAAAGCAACCCCCGAGTTACGCCACTGCCTACTTATTTTGAGGATCTGGGAACGAAGTTATTTAATCTGAATACGAAAATAAATAACACAGAAAGTCACGATCGCCCTTCAAAAAATGGCTGCAAATCCGTGAAATGTTTTTTTTGTGAAAGTCGCCAGCATATAAAGTCGTGAATCCTAAAAAAGCAAAATGTGGCGAAAGTCGCGAGAATTTTTGTGTTCCCGATCTTTTGTACCTACGATGAACTTCGTCTGTATCTCGACGAATTCTATTCACATATTCTCGGGCTTTATAGAAAAAACACAAATAATTTGTTCTGGACAATTTATTTACATCAACGTGAATGTACAAAGTAAAGAGTCCTAAGTTACAAATTAAATCAGATTGATAATTACTTCTTTCATGATTTTACAATACATTTCTCAATCTTGTATTCTCAAATCAGTAGAAAACGTTGTGAATGCACTTCGTCGTGTGGCTGTCATAAAGTAGTATGAAACGCTTTTTATCGCAAGTTTTGGTCGAGTGGTCCTAACTGATATGGCATGAGTTTTCATTATTGATTGAGGTGGTACTTTTCATACCATCTTTCTCAAGTGTTATTTCAGTCAACTGTAAGTTTCAAATTAGATTTGAAATCAGGTAAAAATGTTGATATAGAAAATGATATCAGTCTATTTGTGACGTTCCAGGGGATTTTGATAACAAATAGAGTGCCTGCTCCCCTTACCACTAACTTTAATTATAATGTTCAGTCTTCTCCATAAAGATTTTGCCGCGAGCGCTCATAATTGCGCTCGCAGCGATCCTAAATGTAATTTTGCAAGCGTGTTTTCGATAACGGCAAAAAACGTTAATTTTCCTTTGATGCCTGATATTTTATCCAGGGTTTGAATTAACGACTCGTGATTTTGTGATTCACGAATCAAATTTAATGTTTCACGAACGAGCAATTTTCTAAGAACTAAAAAATCACGAATTGTTATTTTCTAGCAAGCCGAATATATTACGAAAGTTTCTAAAGTTTTTTTGTTATTAAACTCGCTGATTTATAAACATACACACGTTAGGCATTCAAAATTGCCAAGATTATAATCCGTCTGCATGCCTGACGCCATGGTGTTAAATTGACAACAAATTACTTTCCTAAGTTATCTAGTGATTATTAGCTGTTGCTAGGGAGAACGACCACCGTTGCTAAGGTAATTTTGAAATTTACTTCGTCATATGAATTCATTTGTTCACCTAACGAAAGAATATGAAAACGGAAGTGGTACCAGTAGGACTGGTTTTCGTGTTATTCAATGAAGTTAAGAAGCATCTTAGTTTCCAGCTCCCTCCAAAATATGATTTATCTTATCTTACGCCGGTGTATACTCAACTGCAGACACGACGTTCCCCAGTGAAAATGTTTCTGATTGGTCAATATTTCTGCACTCATCAGTGAATTTCGCCGGAGTAGAAATCGCACGCCCAAATACGATTCAGGCGTGTGCGGGCGCGTGCATGTGCGATCGCACGTCATAGCTTTTTCTTTGACGCCATATTACACAGAATATTCTTGAAAAAAAGTCTCTGAGAAGAGCAATGCAATGTTTTCTTTTTTGAAATACGGAGAAACGAATAAAATGTTTGAAATGTGAAGTGAAAAGTTTTTTTAATGAATGAACTTCTTTTTATAAACAACAAGAAAAAGTTGCTATACTAATACACCTGTTTTTTTATCTACAGGTAATTAATTAAGCTAGCTAATTCATTATAATATATATTTGTATAAACAATAGATGGAAGAAAAAAATGTATTCAGTTTTTATCACGAAAGAGTGCGACTTCTTATTTCGTATTGATTACATACGTGCGATAATTTTTCAGACGTTCAAAGATAATATTTTACGAAAACGCTCGCTAAATTTAATTGCTTTGCGCTCGCAAGCACAAAAGTTTGCCATTTGGGAGCGTGCCTGCGTGCGCGAGCGTTTTTGCGCTCGCCAAATGGAGAAGACTGAATGTTGCAAAATTCGTCAATGCAAACGTAAAAACACAGTTAAATGGATTTAGCACCACAATTGTTCATTATTGATACTAAATCAACAAGAACAAACAAGGAGAATAAGATTGATAACAAATACTGTCATTGTAAACATCATCGGGGTGATGTTCCTCTTTCCGCTAACTTGTTCCTCTTTCCGCTAACTAATTTCATGTTCGTCAAAAGTGACGTAAATAACAAAATTTTGTGGAATTTAGTGTTCATAATAACAGTTTAATCCCTTTTCTCTCAATTTAAGTGCTTTCCTCCTTTGCTTCTACAGAAATAAGATAACCACAGGCTTAATAAAAATGCATGCCTTTACTGTTTACAAATCGAAGGCAGCCATATTTTTATGAGCGAGGGTTTTTTAGAAAACAATAGTGCCGTCTCGACAAGTCAACTTTTGATCGCAACAATCTAGACACGTGATGGGAATTGCCCTATTGTGAGCCTACAGAGAAATTATACGATAAACACAGACATCGTTAATTTGTTAAAAGCGTGATCTGCGAATTAAATTATCAACATGTATTGAATTACTTTTTACACTCGCAACATTTGAAATCAATTGTTTCTATACTTGTGATGGAGATTTTCAACATGTGGAGGATACACGCTAGAATGATCCTACAGAATTCAAGTTGCAAATGCTAAAATGTTTAAATTGCAATTGATAAAAAGCGTTAACGCAATAAAAATTTTTTAATGACAATGGCTCCTTTGGGTGAAAAGGTCTAGGAAACAAGTTTCACATTTCCTTGAACGATAAATCTATGGGTGATATTATCAACGTGGGATTTGGCACTAATTGAATGTCTGTAAAAAAAATTTAACTGTTTGAGTAATCAAGCTGAAATCAGTGCTAACAAGAACAAATTTTGTTGCTATAGCGGTGAAAGGACACGTGGTTACAGATTTACCTTGCTGTAAACTTTAAATGATTTACTCGCGTATACGATATATACAAGAAAACTGTTTGAGTGGATAAAATCTTGGATGTTGGTAACATTCAAGACAACAGAGGAATAACAAGGAATCGATATGCTCCGTTATTTATGACACTGAATTTTGAAGCATTTATTTCTTGAGGAAGCCATTTTTAATATTTTTTTCACAATGATCGCGACCCGGTGTTAGATTTTACTCTATTAATCAGTAAGTATTTGGCAATTCACTTAGAAACTTTCCATAACGATGGCTGAATGAATATAATTTTAGATAGATATTTGCAACGTTGTAAACGTTTTTTAAAAATGTTTTTTAGAAAATGTTTTTATAAAAAACGTTTTTACATTAATCCATTTTTTTACAAAAAATATTTTCAACTTTAACCAGCCAGTGGATTTTGGTATCGTGGCATTTCCCTGCAAACATAAACAAGTTTTGTTAGAAGAAGTTTCTAGCGGTTTGTTTATAATTTTTCACATTTCTATGCGCCATTTTTGGAAAATTGGTTATTAAAACCAGTTATAATAGACCTTTCCCGAATTTCTGTTTAAACTCTAAACTGTGACTGAGTTTCATATCTAACCTCGTTTTCATGTTATTCATTGTTCCTGTGATTTCATTACTTTATAACTTAATAATAGTCACTATTATTTCCGATTCCCATTCCGATAAAGCGAGGTTAGCCACGACAACACGGCCATAATGCATCGTTTAAACAGATATTCGAGAAAGGTCTATTAAAAAACTTTTCATCTTTCACATCATAATTCTTTGATTTTATTTTGATTTTTAATGAACAAGGTGCGTTTTTTTGTTTTGATTTTTTTTAATGACGTCAATATTCTTCAAGTGTGTACTTTTTAAATATGCATTTGCAGGTAATACATGTAAGTATATTAGAATACATTGATTACCTGGTTCTCATTCATTTAAAGATTAAAGAAACAACAGCTGTTTTCAAAGTTTCTACTAATATAATTCTATAGTTCTGCTATAATTCTATTGATTCTATAATAGAACGAATTTGATAGAATTGCTATTTTAGTAAATCCTCGGGGAAAAGTCTTATGTTTATTTTCGTAAAGATGTATTTTCATGATTTAATTCGCCCAATCAACGGCAGCAGTCGTATGACTTGCTGAAGTTAAACCTCCCGAAAATTTCAACTTAAGGCCAGTTTCCACTTTATTCAACTCAAATCAAATCTGAATCAAAAATTAGTTCGCTTATACGTGCAACGACAGCGAACGGTGTGAAAACCGGCCTATAGTTCCGTCTTCCTTGCTCAAAAGCAGCGGAAGCAACAGCTCTTTACTATGATGCATCGTTTTTAACAATAAAACGTTTTCAATGATAAAACGTTTTATAATTGAAAAAGTTTAAACATTTTTAATGTTTTGCATAAAACGCTTTATTTAAAGGAGAATTAACGTCAAAATTAATGTGCCTTTTTTTTCGATAGTTCAATAGTATTGTTAAAGAAGAACTCGTGTTCAAAATTTCAACTTGTTTACACCATGTTTCGTCAAGTAATGACCAAATAAAGTTTTCTATCTTTTTGAAACTGTGACGTCACGTATGTCCAAGGTTAAGTTTGCGTTTGTGATCTAACATTTATGATCACGCTAACAATAAATGAAATCGATTAACTTTTTCCTTTTCAATTGACTATTGAAATGTTTTTAAACATCAAAGAAAGAAAAAAAAGTTAATGCAGCTACGTCGTAGGGGGAATACGCGGTTGAATAAAGTATTTTTCTATTTGTAATTTAACTTTTTTTTCACTTTTTAATAAGCTTCCAATTTTAAAGTTAATAAGACTGAAATGACGGTTTGTAAGGCATATGGATGCTTTCATTACCGCGACTATCTTATAAAAACCAGGTTATATTCTGTGTAAAGAAAAAATTTTTCATTAATTGTTCTATTTATTTAACAACAATAAAAAAAAGATTGTGCGCAATATAACAAACTCAGAAAAAAATATACAAAAAAATACTAGAAATGTTTTCACCAATAAAATACGATAATCTTATTTTGGATGTGAAATTTTTGACGTCCTTGAAGTTTTTCTTGTATCTTTGAAATTGAATGTACGCAGTTTCGAGAACAGTTTTATTGAGACAGATAATATCGAAATCTTTTTGCTCAGTTATACAACACCTTCAACGCTGCTTATGCTATCTTCGTCCATATACATTATAAAACAGATGGACATACGTGACGTCACAACTGTAATAACGGTTAGTTGTGGAACATAACTTAAAATGCTTATTTAAAGCGAAATAAAAATTTTTAACAAATTTGGATAAAGCCATTTGATTTGTAAAAAGATAAAGTTTTATTTTAGCGAAAGTTGTTTTTATATATTTCCCCATAGGACGAAATATATGTTAAAACCGGCATTTCCTTCTCCTTCTCCTTTTCGTTCACTTTTATAGCCGCGGTTCAGTATTGAATTTTCACCTAGCCGCCAAAGTAGATAAGAATAGAGGCTAGTCTACAGTGAAGTAGTTCGCCATTTTTTTTCAGTCAGTGCAGATGGTCAGTAGAAGACTTTGCTTTTCCTGCCAGCTTTTAAAATGATTCAAAAGATAAAAGGTTGTTAAATGATGGAAATAAATCGTTTTAGTTCAGTTTTGTTATGAAAGGTTTTGTAAAAACTTTTTAATGAACTTGTAAAATACAGAAAAAAAATTGTTTTGTTTCTGTTGATAGCTAAATGCTATGGATGATTGGTTTTGGTAGTTAAATGTTTGGAACAGCAAAACATTGAAGCTGTGATTTCAGTGCAAAGGCGAAAATTCATTATCAATACAGGCTGAAGATTTATTATTACTTTACATCCTGATTTGACAGGATAATGTATACAGAATGTATAGCCAAACTGAACTGACACGGCACGCACATGATGTACAGCCACCACAAGGGAAACCTTTTATACGTGGAGAACAAGTAGTTCGACCAATTATGTTAATTCAAAGAGTACATTACAAAAACAGCAAGTAAAAATGTGATGTCGTATATGCAATAAGATGTTCAGAAAACCAATTACTTCAATATTTTTATACACAGGATTGAGACAGATAATAACTTGAAAGAACCTGGTTGAATGTGCTTCCCTGGCCTGGATAGGCTGGATACTATGGATTAATTCCATGATCACGCATACTGTTTTGATACTGTATTATGATATTTTATTTTGTAAAAAGTATATCTGTCAACTTTCCTTACACAAACAACAAACATAAATCAATTTTGATTTATGTTTGTTATTCTTATGTTGGATTGTGTTTTTACACAAATCTGTAAATTAAATAAAACCAGAACTCAAATTTCTTTTTTTAGCTTCGTAGTGATTTGGTTATGGATGTGTATTTTCACTACCAAAATCTGTTTGTTTTTTTCATTTGAGATTTACGAAAGTCATTTTTATCACATAGTAAATAATGATTGTCCACATATTTTTGTGACTGAGATGTTTATTCTGAATACTTGAATTTAATTTTATAGATTGTCACTTTAAGACCATCTCTTTTTGGAAAATAACTCTTGTCCTAATTTGAAATGCTACACAGTACAAATTTTGATTGTTTTTAATAGTTATTTGCTGTCTACCCCAAAGTATTTTTAATACTTAGACTGTAGTATTAAAATTAGGTTTGACAATTTTCTTTTCTTCTTTTGTAAAGTTGTAAACAAATTTCATTGTATGATGTTGTAAAATAGTTTAATACGAGTTACGAAAAGCTGTGTTCTGTTGAATTACATTGTTTGCCATGATATTACTGTGTAAAAGGATGTCAAGCTTCTGCAGCAATGAAGATCATACGTTTATTATAATGAATTTACCTTATACACATTGATGCAGTTGTTGATATTCAGTTGTTTAAGGGGAAATATTAGTTGCATTTAGGTCTTCCAATTTTTAGCTTTGTCCATAATAACTTCTCATAACTCATAACTTTTTTTAACTCCTCAGCAAAGATTATAAGAGAAACCATGTCATATGACCATGAATATCTTCATTTCATAATAAGTTCGAAATAAGTTCTTTTATGGTATTAAATTGAATTCTACCCTGATTAGTATGGACAGCATTTTTATTTGCGTTGATGGTAGTTATACCACTTTTCTTATGGTCTTCTATGTACACACAATAATTGATAAAAGTTTTGCAACTTTGGGGAAATATATAGTCGCATTTTTGCGAATCTTGTTTGACATTAATTCTTGAAACGTTTTTGAATTTTGGTAAAAACGTTTAAACATTTTTGTAAAAACGTTTTTAAATGTTTTTTTCTATTGTTTTTGCAACGTTTAAACGTTTCTTTGAAAAACGTTTTATCGTTTGTTATCAAAATCCCCTGGAATGTCACATTTGGATAATAGTCGCATTTTTGCGAATCTTGTTTGACATTAATTCTTGAAACGTTTTTGAATTTTGGTAAAAACGTTTAAACATTTTTGTAAAAACGTTTTTAAATGTTTTTTTCTATTGTTTTTGCAACGTTTAAACGTTTCTTTGAAAAACGTTTTATCGTTTGTTATCAAAATCCCCTGGAATGTCACATTTGGATATACCATAAAGCGGGGTGACTTCGATCAATTTTGCCACTATTTTAAAAGTAACTTCTGAAATACTAAACCATTACTTCTGAAACTTTGGAATCATTACATTACATATTTCTTCTATTTCAGTGCAAAATTTCACATTAACTAAACATGTAATTCCAGAGAAGTAACCTGATCTTTCCAAGAAAACGACAATATCGATTATGGGGTGACTTCGATCAGCTTATGAGAAGCGCCAAATTACTTATAATTATATTTGACAATGTTTTTAAAGCGCCATTATTACAATGTTAACAGACCACCATTTGTCATCCACGGTAAATGTTCGACCGTAAAATGTTAGTAAAACAAAAGATATTTACAACATTCACACGTGTGACCCTGGTTAATACGAAACAAAATTAACATCGAAATTTCATTGTATCTCAAACAAAAATTTTGAGATCTATCATCATGGGGAAAGAGCACGCGTATTAAAATTTCTTCGGTAAGTCATTAAATATCCCATGAGATACGACGACTTTTCACAAAGTTCTTGCGAACATGTAACTTATAACGATATAAAACATTCGTTTTTTTCGTGTTTTTATAAACACGATATTATCCCTAAAGCAAAGTGCACACATTTTTTTATTAGAACCAATAAAATCTGACCTGAGACAGCTCTTCTTATTTTCTTAGTCTTTTTCAGCCTGAATTTGTTCTTGGCTTAAACATGGTTTCACATTTCAGCCTTATTTTGTTCTTACTAATAAAACTTTCAGTAAAATGAAAAGTCATTTTTTTAGAAACACCTTCGCTACAAGTTTGTTCTTGATCATTTTAGCAATTCAAACTAATTTGTAATACAGTGTGGCAGTGAAATGGATATATAAATTCGGTACTAACACAATGTGAGCGTTCAAATTTTTAAGCAGGAAGCATGTCACGCCATCCTTAATTTATTTTCACACATTTATTGTAAGTGAGAAAACAAATTATTGCAACTATCATAATACATATAAACTATTTATGACAGCTTGAAAAAAAATTGTAAGCGAATTCACACCCTAAACTGTTCTTATTTTACAAGAAAAGCCAGGCTCAGGTTGTTCTTAATTTTTAAAACAATGATTTGAGCATCAGATTGTTCTTATTTTGTTCTTATTTTTTGGCGAAATCTTATAAATCTTATAAAAAAAAAGCGTATAGTATTAATTAAATGACTGACTTGTTAAATGTGATTCTATTGCCCTCTTTGACTATATCTTGGTGAATGTAAACAATAATTAAGTCATTTAAGGATAGTCTCTAACCTATTTGCTCAAAAAATAGCAAAAACATTTTTTTAGCGTTTCCTATGTAATTTTTATCATAGATTAAGTTTCTGCAGTCAAAAATTTAAATTTAGAAGCACTTTTTCCAAAAAATGCATTTTTGTGTTCTACTCAACATTTTTTAAATAAATATATTTTGTTCAAACGTGATCTTTTGCGAAGATTCAATAAACTTTGCTGATCTTTATTTGTATTTTTCTTTCAATCATTCATCATTCACTAATTTTTATTCATATATTATGTAAACACTGAAAATGAAACGAAATGAAAAAACTTAAATCGTCCATATCTCGACAATATCTTGAAAGGTTTTGTTAGCGATATGATGAGGATCACGTAGATATAACTTTCACAAGAAACAGATGAGGCTGAGGGGACTTGAAGCTCGAATAGTGCGGGAAAAGTCAAATTCATTCGATAATTTTTTTTGTTTGTGGAGTTTAATTTTTATGAAAATTAATGTGATAGGTTGATAGAGAATTTATTTAGCTTTCAGAAAATGTATACTCTTCAGTGTTGCAAATAACGGTCTGTCATCGGTTATTGCCGAACGTTTGTGAGCTTTGGTCGGTCAAAATAACTGCAGATTTTTTAAAATGACCGAACCAAATTTACTGACTTTTCAAAATTTCGCCATTTACCCACATGCACTTCTTGAAGTTTCAAACAGATTCATAATGTAAACATCTATTTTTTCATTGACATGACTTTGCTCTGACCAAAGCATTGCATTAATTTTCTCTTCGCAACACTCTCCATCACAGAAGTTATTATATCTTGTACTTCTACACTGCTGTTAAATATACTCATCAATATTATGATATCTGCACAGTGACCGTTTGTTTATTCATTTATGCAGATATTCTTCCGATCTGATACCGATAGAATAAACGGAGTAATTAAAAGAAACAAGAGCCAGGTGGCGCAAAACGGTAGCAGCAACTTTGTTTCTAAAAAATCACTAAAAGAGGCATAAATGTTAAAATGATTAGTTAATGTAAGTAGGATCTAAACATAAAACACCAGAAAGACAAAAGAATTATACATGCATAGCTGTACAACGTATGTTTTTTTATAAGAATTTTTTTTACAAGAACTTATTTAGAAAGAAAAATACGCCAAGTGCTTCGTCGACTCCAGCAAGTCTACTCCGGCGAAATTGACCAATCAGAAACATTTTCGCTGGGAAACATTGTGTCTGCAATTGAGTAGACACCGGTCATTAGTCAAGATAAATCGTATTTTAAGGGAGCTGGAAACTAAGATGCTTTTTAATTTCATTGAATAACACGAAAACGAGTCCAACTGGTACCACTTATGTTTTCATATTCTTTTCTTAGGTGAACAAAGGAATTTGTATAATGAAGGAAATTTCAAAATTACCTTAGCGGCGGTGGTCATTCTCCCTAGCAACAACAAAATATCAGTTAATACACCTAGTAATTTGTTGTCAATTGAGCAAGAACGTTGAGCGCTACAGAGCATAAAATACGAAAATTTTCTAGGGGCCAAACCCCCAGCTCATTTTGACCGACCAACCAAAAATCTCTTATTTGCAACACTGCTCTTACAGGGGAAAAAATGAAAGTATCTGAGGTATTTCATAAAAACTGAACACGTGTTTAGAGGTTAAATACTATTCTTAACACAAAATATAATTTTTATATGACCTAAATGTTCATAGATACAACACAACATCAAGTTCCTCCATCTTCACATTATAATACCTTTAGGAGACAAATTAGTTGCATAAATTTTTGCGAAATTAAATCCTCATGAAATGTCTTTGGAACACCAATTCACGAAACTGAATGCATTTAAATCCTCCATTTAAAAATGTCATAAACGAAGAAGCACTGCTTTTTCATCAAAATTTTTCCAATGGAGAATGTGCTTTACATGCTTTCAGGGATTTTTCCAAGCACTTTCCAACTACCGTTTACCGGTAGTTAAAATTCAATCTTGAATTGAGTTTAGAAACTCAATCATTCATTGTCAATTAAATATTTTTTAGCTCTTTAATGTGTAGTGTTTAAAAACATGTTTTGAGAGAGTAATTAGGCCATTATTTACCAAATATTCTGTTGCTAGGGAGAACGACCACCGTTGCTAAGTTAATTTTGAAATTTCCTTTGTTATACGCATTCATTTCTTCACCTTACCAAAGAATATGAAAACGAAAGTGGTACCAGTAGGACTCGTATTCATGTTATTCAATGAAATTAAAAAACATCTTAGTTTCCAACTCTCTGCACATGCCTCTCATGACAAGGCCTGTTTGTGGAGATTTAAATCTCTAAAATTGCATAGCTTCCTGGATTGTCAAACTCAATGTTCTCTACGAAAAACGGTAGTAACCAAAAGTGCTTGGAAAAATCCCTGATGCTTTTTCTTTTATAAGAACATGACCCTCAGATTTGGCAAAATAATAAGAACAAAATAAGAACTACCTGAGGCTCAAATCAATGTTTCGAAAATTAAAAACAGCGTAAGCCTGAATGTTGTTATAACATAAGAACAACTCATGATGTGAATTCTCTCATTGGTTAGTGGTAGGTTTTCTTTTCACCTTGCATACTCATATCGGGTCATGTCAAACAGCAACCATCCTTTTTACCTTTTTTAAAAAAGATTTATTATTATTTTACTGGATGTTCCATAAATTAGAACAAAATGAGGCTGAAATCTGAAACTGTGTTCTTAAAGCTAAGAAGAAAATCAGAACAATTCAGGCTGAAAAAGGCTCAAAAAATAAGAACAGACAGCCTCTGGTCAAATTCTTTTTTTTTTAAAAAAAAAGCGTGAATGTCGATTTCATATGTTTATATGGAATTTTTGTGTTGATTGAGATTAATGGGCTGTCCCATTCTTAGAGTTATTTGATATAAAAGGAAAATAAAGGAAACGTAAGAACTAAACAGATAACAGATAAACAGATAACACCTTCATTCTTTCAAGATAGATTTTATTTATATATTAAATACTCATTGATTCTTCCTTTCTTAACGTACTGTTCTTTTGTAACGATTGGTGTAATCCCAGAATACTTGAAGGACAAGATTGCCAGTTTGGAACAACATGCACAGGAAATTGTAGGGCAGTTTGTGATACCCAAGTCAACATAATTATTTGTAAGAAAGCCGTAAAGTATGTTCATCGGTGCTTAACTAATGATGCATGCTCAAATTTCCAAATCTATTTTCTACTATGTACTGGACGAAATACCTAAATACACGAGTAAAATCAGAAGCAGAACGGAACTTGTTTTACTTTCAAGGGGCTTTGATATACAACAGTCTCCCTTCTGAGATAAGAGCTGAAAGGGATAATGAAAAATTTAAAAATCTTATAGAAAATTTAAAAATTTTCTTTTTTCTTCTTGACATTGTTTTCACCTTTTAATGTGGTTACATCATTTTATTTTCTCATTTCAGAGCTTTCATGTTATTTGCTAACTCGTCTATACGTCTCTTAATATTTTATACTCCTTTACATCATTTTTGCACAGGACTTCCAGAATAACAGTATTTGTATATATTGTGTATGTATTTATAACTGAGGAACCATCCTGTAATAAATATTCGTAATAATAATAATAATAATAATAATAATAGTAATTTCCCTTCTAGGTTATATTTAAATATAATTTGACGTAAAAATGAATGTAAAATGAACTTGGTTTTACTTATTTTTTTAACTGATTCACATTTGATTCTTTACTATGCAACAATCAATCAATCAATCAATCAATGAAGCATGCCAAGTATTCAATCTGAAAGTTTGGACCAAAATTTCATTCATTTTGAAAACATTTTGCAAACCTAGTTCACAGAAACTCTTGGAGTTCATAAGCCCAGTGCCACAGAAACATTTAGTACATAACAACATTTTCAAAATCCTATGTCACACAATGGCTTGATGGATAGAGCATAAAGCTGAAATGCTGGCTAAAACATTCAAAGCATTGTGAAATTGTGCTCAGGTAGTCTTTCTTTACGTTGAAATAGTTAAAATAGTGAAAATTTCCAGGTTTCCAGCCTTGCACCCTATTACTTAATAGGCCTTACTACTTAATATAACGTAGCAACACCAGTGGCATGTCTGAGGACGACAGGTCTAACATAACTACTGGAATGGATTTTTGACTCATATTAGAAATTTAGAGTTTGAGGTTTATTCAAAGTTTTTTCGTAAATTTCTAAATTCTAAATTTCTGTTAAGAACAAGATTAAACAAAGTGGTCGCATGTAAGCCTGTGTTAATGTATTTTATTTTAATATTCAACTTCAAGTGTCTTCCTGGAAAACTTCAAGTGTCTTCCTGGAAAACTTCAAGTGTCTTCCTGGAAAACTTCAAGTGTCTTCCTGGAAAACTTCAAGTGTCTTCCTGGAAAACTTCAAGTGTCTTCCTGGAAAACTTCAAGTGTCTTCCTGGAAAACTTCAAGTGTCTTCCTGGAAAACTTCAAGTGTCTTCCTGGAAAAGGTCTCGTTCAGGGATTCAGATTAGAGTTAAGTTATTGAGAGTTTCTTCTAAGTATAAATAAAATTTCTAAAATTTCTATTTTTTTAATTACCAGGTGAGTGCTTCTCAAACCTTGGCGATGTCCCCTGCAAAAGATGTATCGTCCACTCTTCCCCTAACCACTGTTGCTGCTGTCGTCGAACCAACATCCCCTTCGAACCCAACACCTGTCCCCACTGTTATAACAACTGCAACTGCCAGTGTTGTGGAAAATTTTCCCGAACAATCATCAACAGTTGCATATTACGCAGTACAAGATCACGAAAATAATGTGGAGAGCATAGAAACGGATGCAGGTGGTGAAGCAGAAGAACAAACGGAGGTACACGCCCAAGCAGAGATTTTAACACAGATTATCAATGCTGCTCCAGGTATTACAGCAACGAAATGGAATGATGAAAAAAATTCCGCAGCAAACAGACGAACACTCACAACTATCACTGCAGATACACTGAATACTAAAATAGTGGCCGGACCAGATTCCAATTCCAAATTCCATTGTGATATTTGCTTGAAAACATTTGTGTCGAAACGAAACGTACAACGCCATATGTTGTCACACACTGGTGAGAAACCTTGGATGTGTGAATATTGCTTCAAGCGGTTTCGTCAGAAACCACATCTTGAACAGCATGTGAATATACATAAAGGTAAATATCCTGTTGTTGTTATAGCGAGTCAATGGTGTAAGCACAGTAGTGAGTATCTGATGAACTAAGAAGATGTGTGCTAAATAAAATTAATTTTGTAGCCATACAGCATTTCTCAAATCATAAATATTGTAATAACATGTGTTGCTACTGTCCCTTTACTTTCCATTCTAAGAAATATATTTTCGTCTCTGTTGAAACTCATAAAATATTTTTGGTTTTATGACCCTTAATTTTGGACTTTCCCTGTGACTAGATGAAAATGAGTGTGGTGGGAATTCATCAGGGCATGTCAGTGGTCAATAGTTTGGGCCCGAGTTTCTTTCCCATAAAAAGTGAAATGCCAAAACAGTGTGTACCTTTTAGAATCAAGTTTTTTCCTTGTGTGTATTATATAGATATAAAATCCAGAAAAACATTGATTATTATTATTGTTTTTCGGATTCTAATGAATGACATTGTAATGTAATTCTGTGGCGGTCTAGCTACTGAAACATTTTTTCCAATGAAAATCTATGAAAATGAATCTGGACTTTTTTACTTTTTCTAGTATATGCCTTGATTTAATATTACAGAAATATGGAACGAAATATGAAAAATTGCAAGTGTTGATTGCACCTCTTGTACATTGTGCATATTTATCGATGATTTTCATGATCGTCACTTTAATGTTATTTCTCATCTCTAGCCTGCGATACTAACTTTTTGTTGTTCATAACCCAGGTATCAAAAATGCTGTCTGCTCTGTTTGCGGTAAAGCATTCAATCATCGTTCGAACTTGGTCACACACATGGCTACACATTCGAATGTGCGGCCGCACGTGTGTGAAATTTGTGGTGAGAACTTCAAGTTGAAACATACCCTGGCCAAACATATGATGGTTCATACAAAACAAGATATTGATAAACGACACCAATGCCAGGTTAGTTCTGTCATGTTGCGATTAAAAGAAACGATTTTTCGTACAATCTTCTTACTTGAAAGTAAGGACTTTACGAAGCTACGACAGCAACGAAGACGATAACATGAGGGAAACAAAAGATTCACTTTACTCCATAGGTTTGCTTTACAATAGAAGTCTATTTCACACTATATGGGAAATTTTGTTGATTTTGCTAATATTAACAGATTCTACACACAACGTGACGACAAGTAGTATTTTGAAGTCGTGCTCAAAACGAAGACGTGAGAATAGCAGCAGTATTTCGAATTGATTTTCCTTGGTTCCTTGATACGATTCTGTCTCTCTATGTGCATTACAAACATAAACAAATTTCTTTACCCAACTGTAAAATTTTTTGTGTTTTGAGATTCAATGAATATGAGTATCGTCGTAGTCTTTGTTGCTGTCGTAGTTTTGTAAGGCGGCTAGTTCTTTCGACAGTCGAGGATAACAGTTTCAAATATGTTGATGTTTTTGGTGCTGCAGGTTTGTAAGCGTAGCTTTCGTGATAAGTCCTACCTTGCTGAACACGAGACGATCCATAAGAAAGACAAGCCGTGGCAGTGTGACATCTGCATGAAATCCTTCTCATTCAAACGCCGCTATCAAATGCATCTGGAAGTTCATCAGAGTAAAGATGGTGGCGATGAGTATGTGTGTCATCTATGTCCCAAGAAGTTCAAATCGAAAGTTTACTTGCAGAAGCATCTCGAAAGACACGAAGGGAAACGTAGAAAGAAGAAAAAGAGGAGGAGGGATGAGAAGGATGGCGTCACCATTGATGGAGAGCAGGGTGGAGATAACGAAGTTGCTGATAATGATTCTAATGGAGATAATTTGGCGGATGGTATGTTAGATGTTCGCGCCTAATCAATAACCACTGAGAATACTTTTGTTTTTGATTTACTCCTTAATTCAATTGAATAAGGGCTTTAGTGAATTCTCTTTACGTGAAATGTGAAGCTGTTTCCATTCACAACTGATTAAACGTCACTTTGTTTTTAGACGACGTCGACATGAGTATGACGGAGGTTGACGTCAAAGCGGAAGGTGAACTGGAGGAAGGAGAAACTGTGGATAACCTATCACAACAGCCGCAAATTATTCAGATCGAAGGTTTGACTTTTCCTTGCTTGTTTTCGTTTTTCTGTACGTAGAAGGTTTTTGTTATATAATTTTCTACGCTGTTGTAGGAACTGATGAGAATGACCCTAACATGGTAGTTGCAAGCATGCTGCCAATGTCTGCACTAAACATGGACGACCAAGCTACATATGTGGCACTAGCACAACTAACGCAAGCAGCTATTGAGAGTGCGCCCATGGATGAAACTGGCAACGTAATTCTTATGAGCTATGAAGATATCCAGAAAAGTATGCGGGATATACAGGCCAGTGAACAGGAGCAACAAGAAGGATCACATGATCAACGTGTTGACGTCAACTTACACAACATTCAAATCGCAGAACAACATGGAGCAGAGTCGTTACAAATCGTTCAAGCAGATGGACAAGGAGGAGGAGACAACGAACCGTTTCCGCAAGACCAACTGGAACAAGCAGTTGTGATAACCAGTGAAAGTGGCGACCATGTGAAAATCGAAACTCATCTTCCAGTACCTGAGTAGCGTGACTTTATTGTAGATTAACTTACCTGTACATAGTCTTAACATATTAAGAAGATAATTTAGTAGCTCTTGATTGGTTTCATTTTTTCCTCACCATGTTTCGAGTTTTCTTTTAATGAAGGTTATATTCGTTAACAAGGAAAGTTCATATTATCAATAAAATAGACGACCCTAGGCTGGCATGTCTATTTGTTACAATTTACAATTTTTCTAAATTCAACTCATACATCTTAAAATCTAAATTCAGGCAATAAATTCGGAGCATTTGCGCATTAAGACTGGCAACCCCAGTTCAACTTTGTTTGAATAACACACCGAAATGTTTAAAAACACTTCCTCTGGTATCCAATAGATCAGGTTCAATATTTCTCTCATCAGTGACAACTGAGAAAGTTAGTGGCTTTCATTTCTTGATTTCTGAAAAGCTAATGCACCTATAGTGTTCTAGTAAGAACTTCGTTATTGAATATGAAATATCTGCATTACTAGCTGATCCCATCAACTTATTTTTACCACTGGTATTTTGTCTGCAATGGTTTTCTTTTTTTTATAAAGGAATGTAACAAATTTGGCTGCAAAAGCTTGAATTTCTCCTATCAAACATCGATATTTCGTATTTTCTTCGATTATTCTTTATCCTTTGCCATATTCTGAAGGAAAAATACGGCGTTGGAAAGATTTTTTCAAGGGCCTTCTCCTCACGTAAGATTTGTTATGTTTTAAAAATTTATACTGTCACAAAATAAGATACTTATTCTGCTTCGAATCATTTTGAGACACCCTGTATAAAGTTGGTCGCTTTTCATTGACTAATTTTTACAAATATTCCTGCATACTGAATTTTCATGGTGAATTTTATTTCCACACCCAGCAAAAATTAACTTAAGATTACATCTATTACGTCACTTATTTCATACGAAACTATAGCAGGTGCTCTAACTTCTTCTGTTTCGCTATAAATACTCTTCTTATCTTCCTCATCGTCATCCACAAAGGTAGGAATTTCATGGTGCTCTTCACTCTCTTTCCATTTACCTTTTTCTCTATATTCGCAGTCATAAAGTTCACTAAAAATCAACTTCTTCATTTTTATAATTTTATTGACTTTTTATCGTATTTAAATGTGAGTATTTAAGAAATTTCTAGACCTTGAAATACTGATTGGTATTAAGTCAAAAGTGGTTGAAATTCGGTCACCAAGCACAAAATTTGACCACCTTTTACCGTCTTCTTCTTTATCGATAAAGTACTTTATTTCTGTGGTTATATTATCTGTTACGAAGTATTCGTCGTGTTCAAAGTACTCAATTTTACCTTCCTCGGCGATTACCAGTCACTATGGTTCAATTATGACGTATTTATCACCTTATCTAACTGCAACGATACCGCCGTTCTCCTTGACTTATGTTGGGGACTGTCTCATTGTTGATATTCTTTAGATTGTTACGGCTTGTATACATTTTCACAGGCGTAGCTAGAGCTCAGTCAAAATTTGTGGAGATCTAGACTGAAAAGAAATATCACAACATTGGACGTCTCCTGAGTTAGAGTTCATATGTCGCATACAACATTTTCTTTCCATTCAACATAAAAACCAACATACAAGCGGTGCCGAAAAGACTTCAAGAATTGGAAATACCATTCGAGACCAATGTGTCTGTTCCAAAAGGTGATGACAGAGAGGGGATAGTAACTCAGTTCTTCCTGAGAGATCCTGATGGCTACTACATTGAGCTGTGCAATTGTGATGTTTTCACCGAATTCTGCTTGGGAAATGAGAAACTGTATATTGAGCGATATGAAGAGAGTGGAATGAGGGCTGTCGATATTGCCGATATTGAAGTTTTAAGAGTTCTTCCGATCTTTTCCGTACTGGTTGCACTTTGCGAGTTGCTGTCATTGGCACATCCTTTTGTCCAGATTTATGTCTGAGTGCCTTAATTCTCAATTTTTTAGTTCGGATCTTCTTTTTGTTTGATATCCTGGCAGTTTTCGTGATGACGTTGTTACATTCTGTTATGTTTCTATTATAATAAACATCCATTTCGCATCGGTGGAAGACCGTCAGGTGCTGCTTCAGCGGATACCTTGTCGGGGATAATTTCGTCGGGGAAAAGATACGAAATTTGACACGCTAGGTTTGAATCAAGCACAGTTGTTGATTAACACAGTTGATTAACACAGAAGCATCTCTTCTGTCCCAATCCTTGTGATTTTATTGTGTCTTCTCGACTGTATTCCCCGAAGTACAGTTAACATTTGATCTTGAATATTTATTCTTTTTATTGCTTAAGGTCAGAATGATTTATTCTTTGGGACTGATCATATGGAGTTTTTTATCCCGGCGTCCCGGAGCAGTTTTTGCATTGCGATCATATGAGATTTTGTCCCGTCTTGCCGGGATGAAAATCACCCTGGGATAGTTTTTATGTTATTGTTCATATAAAAATTTTAATTAATGTGCACGTGTGAAATACTATCCCGTCCGGCCTAGACGAGGTAATTGTGATCATATGGAAAAGAACCACCTCGCTTAAACGAGACCCCGACAAAAATAAACGAGATCTCGCTTGGCCGGAACGGGGTGAGTTTTTTTAATTTTCCAGAAAAATAAATACAGTGACAATTACATAAAACCTAGGAACTCGTCAATACGTCTCATCTCGCCCTGCGGGATAAAAAGCTCCATAAGGTCAGCCCCTTTGGCAGAATTTATCACCCCACATAACACTTAACATTATCTTAACATAGTAGATTGAAAGATTAACTGCGGTGACTGTCGCACTTTATGAATATTGTATGAAGCTTTTGGAGTTACAAAATTGTTTGAATTTGTTTCGAATGGCGCTCTGTCACTGAGGATCCAGTAATCAGAACGAACTCTAGATTCTCATCTTCAGTGGTCTCATCTTCTTAAATATCCAAGAGATGTTTGATTGTGATAATTGTCTGGTAAATAATTCAAACCAAACTTATTCAATATCCTTTCATGACACGAGGATTAACAGACTGCCATTAATTAAAAATTTAATTACATTTTTCCAAGACATTTTCCTTATTTCTTCAAAAACCACTTTTTCATTTTTCACAAAAAGTATACTAGCCGAAAGAACTTGAAAATGGCTTTCGATCGATGTAAAAATTGTTTTGAAATTCGGTATGTTCATTTAAAAAAACAGCTTTAAAATTTCCATTTCCAACATTATGAAACACAATGCAAAGTCCGTAGTATGCGGTATTTTTCAGGCAGACAGAAATTTTTGAATAGAAATAACACATACAGGTGGAAACACGATAAATTTTTCTTTACAAAGCTTTTAAAATTCCTCCTTATAATTTTTTTTATGCATGTGTTTTTTCAACAGTTTAAAGATTTGAAAATAAATTGAACTTAGAAAAAGTTCTATTCACGCAGCAAGGAGCATTTGCAAAATTAAATTGAGACGAAAACCAACATTTCGTTGACGAAAACCAGCAATTTCGGTGACGAAAACCAGCAATTTCGTTGATTTTAGCAGCACGCATAAAGTGAAAAAGAAAAAAAAACACTTTAAAACAACAACAACACCGCATATGAAAAGAAAAAGAAGGCAGTACCGTCTGGCTCAAATCATTTTGGCTAGAACATTTGGAAGATCGTTTGGACTAAAAATGTTGGTATCATCACTAAAAAATAATATAATATAAAAATATATAATGTAATATAAAAAAACAAAATGTGACGAAAGTCTGAAAAACTAACATGCTTTCATGGTATATTTGACAGATAGGGGATTCCCTTAGTTTTACGTGAATCTCCAAAGATTTAGCTAATATGTTCGCTGCTTACAAGACACGTGAGTTGAATGACACGTGTTTGGAACAAAAAGAAATAAGATAAAACAGGGAACGGGCCAATTAGTCGGGTCAATGTATCATTTGAAATGTTTTTCCTGGGATTTTTAATGAAAACAATTCTGGCAAGTGAAAGAAATGGAGTTTAGAATTTTCAAGTAGGATTAGTAGATTAATACTCACTTCTACATGGATATGTGAGACCAGGGATGTTGGAATTACAGGAATAATAAGTTTGTGTTCATAACATTTATGCCAAACTGTGGTCAAACTGTTAATGTAAAGATCCAAATTGTGTATCAAACGTCACAAAGAAGCATTTATTAACATACAGAGCAGCAAGAGATTAGGACCGATGCTTTATTTACGAAGATTTGATTTAAAAAGTGATCAAATGTAAATCAAAATATTAAGGAATATTAAAGAAGAATGACGAATTGAAAATTTGAATTGGTAAACGTAAATATGTCGTGTATTTTTTTTGCAGATACTTTAAGCTGATGCTTGAGAATAGATGATTGTTCTTTAGTTTTCTATTGTAAAGTAAAGAAGGTTTCCGATTAATCTGCTTCGATTTCATGAACAACAAATAACCTAGGAAAGTCTATAAAGCTTCAGATTTTAATTTCATAGTGAAACATTTAAGAGCGGCATAACATTCAATTTTCATGGTTCTGGTACATATGACATTAAAAATGTATTTTTAGATAAAAACATTTTGATTTCTTCATTAACTAAATTAAGCAAATTAACTAAATTTTTCTCCTCATCCCTTTTCGATGTGGAATGAAAGTTTTAACAAACAGGGGGTCACTACTTTACATTTGTTGTGTCTGATGTTTAAATTAAGGTATGGTAAACCATACATGTAGGAATGATTGTGTAGAAATCATTACTACAGAGTATTTGAAATATTTTGAAACGTATGAATTACAACACACCACTTTATGCTAGGAAACAAGGCTACAGGTGATTTCTCTTCCTAAATATTTCGAAATTCCTTTTAGTTATAATCATGATTTTGGTATTTTAGACCATTAGTATTCTTCATTTTGGAAATCATATGGTCGAAAACGAGTTGAAAGTTTTCTTCTATTTTCCATTACAGACGTGCTGGGCGAAGCTTAGCAGATTAGCAGAAAAGCTGTCTTTCAAATGTCGACATGGTGGGTTGAAATTACGCATATATGCTTTAAAATATTTTTTGACTAAACAAAATAAACTAGACCAAGGAGGTTCTGAAATGGACGACACCGTGTTTGCTGTTTTATTGGGGATCATTGCCGTATTATCACTAACTCTTAATCTGTCTGGATGTTATATTTTTTGCAAGATGTACAAGAAGATGGAAGTGATCCAAATCCTACTGATGAGTATAGCTTGTTGTGATCTTGTGCAATCTGTGCTCGGCATTTTACCAGACAGTATCAGCACTGTTTATCCTGAAATGATCAATGATGACGACATATTTTGCGTTGGTGCCGGTTTCGTAGTTTTCACGTCTGCGTCAATTGTCATTATGCACATAACCGTCCTGAGTGTTTTACGAACGTTCGCCGTACGATTTCCCATCAACTATCGGATGATGATCAGTAAAAAAGGTTTTATATTATTCACTCTCCTCTTTTGTTATTGCTACGGATGTATATGGCCATCGTTGCCGTTCTTTCGTATTTCAAAGTATACTGTTGACATAGACAAGAGAAGATGCTCAATAGATTGGGAACTAAAACACCCATACAGCTATCCTTATATCCTTACCGTAACCTGTGGCGCCTTTTTCATCCCATCCGCTATCATTGTGACATTTTCTTGCGTGGCCGTACTAAAAGTTCGAAATAATCAACATTCAGCCATCAGACGAAGTGTATCTGTGGCCGCTTCTTCTAAAATGAAATTGATGGAAAAATGCTATACCCGATTAATCATAACAATGGCTGTTCTATTCGTGGTGAGTTGGGCACCGTATGCTATCACTGGATTAGTGGCTGCTTTCGAAACTGTCCCTGGAGAGAACAGTGTGTCAATTAGCGCGTTATTTGCCAAGCTCTCCGCCATATTCAATCCGCTGGTAAACTACTTCATGAACAAACCATTTCGTCGAACGTTCCGCAAAGTAACGGCGTCAAAACTGCAACGAACATTTTCAACAAGCTCAGGAGAGCGTCATGCGTCGTGTGAAAACGCAAAAACTAATTTGACGTACACTGTTTCCGCCAACTCCAGGTTTTGAATTATATCGCGTATTTGCGTTTCTGTTGTGTGTGTAAGTAGTGAAACGTATTAATCTATCAATATATATATATATATATATATATATATATATATATATATATATATATATATATATATATATATATATATATATATATATATATAAGTTGAATCGGAAATGTATCTTGAAAGGGTATAAAGAATAGTCTAAATATGAAAATGATGGTGTGTTATGATGTTGTTAGTCAACAGAAGAAGTTACTGCTACGTAAGATTATGCGAAGAAAAAAATAATACACTTTTATCTTTTATTAGTGTAAATGATGATCTGTTGTTGATGTGTGGAATTTCAGTCAGATCTATTACCAACGAAGAAAAAAAAACATATGAGAAATATATGAGAAACAAATATCAAATAACAAGTAAATAACAAATAAATAACAAATAAATAATGAATAAGAAAGAAATAAGCCTGTATCGCATTGGGGACTACCCTTTCGTGGATGACAATCGAAAACAGTTACGGAGGTGTCGGTATGTATATGTCCGATTGAAGCAAGGGGAATTGTTTATCGCAGCCTGAGCCAGCTATAGAAGCGGAAAGAAAAATAGAATCTTCACGATCAAAGTTTGTTTGGCCAGACGTTCTCAATAAAACCTGATGTTTATTATATGATTGTTAAAAAAAATTCTTCTTTTGAGTTGCATTTTAGAAAAACAAAAACAACTGGTTATCGTCCATAAGATCGGGTTTATATATATATACGATACTTAATATATGATATTTTTTTCAAAACAATCTTCATGTTGACAGTGTTAGGAGAACCTGTGAATTTGTTTTTATGTCATAAATTGTTTGATCCTATTTCATGTTACCATGTTAGAAACTAAACCAAAAAATGAAATATTCTTTGTTGGTTTTTGCAATGCTAGCAGTTTACAATACATCTGGTTACGGACATTTCCCTTCTTCGGTATGTGTGTATACGCAAAAAATTTACCTGTTGTCCCATTTGTGGTAAGTTTCATAATTATTCAATCTAGAGATATTTGTTGTGAAACGCCGATACTTTTTTTTGACTCACCCACTTGTCCCCAATCCTGAAATCCATGCAACTGTGACATCATGTCAAAGAGCACAAGAGTATTTGTGTTTCTTTTCTAACTTCTTGCAATGTTTTGTGTGCTTGCGTGTGTATGTAAATATCCATGGTGAAACGTATAAATTTACCAATGTATATATGTTGAATCGGAAATATATCTGAAAAGGAGATAAATAATGAAATTTGAATTTGAATGTTTCGTGTTGGAAAAATTGGGGAATGTTTTCACTTGGGCAAATCTTCGAATTAATCTTCGAATTAATTCATTACAATTAATTAATTAAGCACAAAATCGCGTCCGCGGAAGAAGAACAAGGCTCCCCTAGAAAGACTATGGAGCGCTTCTTTTTTTCGAGTGTACGTCCGAACATTGATTTTACGTTTTTTCCCTGCAGGCAAGAACCTTTTTGTTTTATTGTAAAGGGAGCTGAAAACTAAGATGCTTATTAATTTTATTGAATGTTTTCATATTCTTTCGTTAGGTGAACAAATGAATTCGTGTAATGAAGGAAATTTCAAAATTACCTTAGCAACGTTGGTCATTCTCCCTAGCAACTGTTAATAAAGCAATTATTGCTTCAATGGAGCGCGAAAACTAATAAAATAAGTTTGACATGTCTTAGCTCATTAGTTGATATTTTTTACAATAATTTTTGTCTTCAACGACATGTTTTACGATAAAATGTCTGGAAAACATTTTTTTTTTCCAACGACAGACAACGACACGACATATCACTCCAATCTTTGTATCAAAAGTGCCAAATGGAGGTTCGCAATTCTTAGTGATCGAAAAAGAATTAAATTTCAAAAATTCGAAATATCGAATATTCGAATATTGAATTGATGCATTAAAATTAGCTACAGAAACCCAGACAATAAAAATAGCCTTGCCTTTCTTTTGTTTTCATTCCATATGTAAGCAACAATACAATACAATACAGCATATCCACAAAGAGTGAAGCTGTCGTGAACTAACTCAACCTCGTTCCCAGGGCTTCTTCGAAACGAAAGAAAGCCCTGGCACAGGCCAATAAAAAATCACCCAAAATACGGGTGATTTTCTCACTCAGCGGTCTTTTTAGGGCCTCCGTGCTTCAAAAACAAACGGCGAGTTATAATGGAAGATGTCAGGCGTTTGTTTTCAAGAATTCAATTTGCATTGGAAAAAAATGATTTAAATTCATTAGCCAATCAGATTTTATAATGGACCAGCCTGTGCCAGGGCTTTCTTTCGTTTCGAAGAAGCCCTGGGAACGAGGTTGGAACTAACTAACACGATGAACAGTATAAATACAGAGAATGTGAAAAGTTTGCTTGATGATGGGAAAACTTATCAAGAAATAAGTGACTACTTGAAAGAACAGTTTCCTAATGAACGTGGTTTCTCCTTACAATCCGTTAAAAGGTTTTGTTCATATAATGCCTTGTCATCCATCGTCTCCATGGAGACACTTCAAGACGAACTTGTAAGAGCAGTGGATGAGGAATTGATTATTTATTATCTCGTTCTTATATGTCGATAATTTCCATATTATGTCCCCCCCTCCCCCCAACACCCTCCCCCACACGCACAATTTATAACGATTTAATGAAGCTGTTAACGTTTGTCGCTAGGTTGGTCCTACTTATGGCAAAGATGATCACTGGATACCTTATGCAAAAGTATCAAGGCTTTAAAGTCGGAGATGTAAGAGTCGGCTCGTGATCGGTGCAGAAACACTACTGAGCGATTACTTAACCCTATCGTGCTGACTACTTTGGTCACAAATTGAACATAAATCAAAATGAGAAGATTGGCATGTATGGTGTTACCCATGTTATCGCTATTGACGTTCACTCCAGATACATCGTAGTGTGCATGTGTGTAGGGACATGCTGTATTGTTGCTTACATATGGAATGAAAACAAACGAAAGGCACAGCTATTGCTATTGTCTGGGTTTCCGTAACTAATTTTAATGCATCAATTCAATATTCGAATATTCGATATTTCGAATTTTAGAAATTTAATTTAATTTAATTCACTAAGAATTACGAACCCCCATTTGGCAGTTTTGATACGAAGATTGGAGAATCCGTGTACCAAAAGTATAATTCAAAATATTAATTTTTGAACAATGAAAATTGACATTTTTATCAATTTCAAAATTTTGAAAAATGGAAAATGTTTATCGAAATTTAATTTTATGAATTCTGAATGAATTTAATTTCAAATTTCATTTTATTTTGACATTTTTTTCTTCCCGTAGATAAACAACACCTGACTGCGTGTGCTTTTTGAAAGGCTATTGTTACATTGTCTGCGTGCTTTTTAATATGGCTATTGTAACGTTACCTGCAGCAGCTTAGACGCATATTTGGTATTTGAGTATTGTGTTTGTTGCTCTTTCATCATTTAAACAAAATAACAGAAGATGTCGGGTGTCAAGGAAATACAATTTTCGAGAGGCGAAATAACGAGAATACTGAGATACGACCAAATCAATGTAGCTAGAATATCTGTGATATTCAAGGTACACTTTTTAATTATCATAGTTATGTTTGATATTTTACTGCAGTGTATTCTTTAAAGTTTAGCATGATAGGAATTTACAATAAACATCAAATGGAAAAAATACTGTACGGTGGTGTGATGGGCTAGCAACCGAATTTTTGAAATGTTCAAATATAGAATATGTAAGTTGTGAAAGAGAAGAAGATTGTTGATGTTTTTTGGAAAACATACCTTATTTGCATATTTTAGTTAACACCCTCGTCGATATACTTAAGAAAAGAAAGTGGAGAATCGGAATTCCCTAACGATAATGGAACCTTCGAACTATCACGTATCGAGCATAGAGAAGAAATTTTTGTGGAGGGTGATCCTACCAGTGGAACATTAGAAATGCCCGCAAGAACAACTGCCCCACAGTCATCCGGTGCATTTAGAAGATATAGTGCACCGAGTACGGCGAGTAGGTTAGACATAAATTAACTTGTGTTTTAACAACTTTCTTCATTGTATTTTTGCATTTGAAACTTGAAAAGTCAATAACGTCCGAAACCTTCGAAAAATCATTGTGAAATCTTCTTGATTTTTAATCACATTTTCTATGATGTCCATGATTACAAAAATCACAATTTTCACCGTAAACGTAAGAAAGTCGTCCTATTGAAGATCCTTCATGATTCTTTTCTGAGCAAGATCTTTCAACCCTGATATGCCGGTTCGAACTTAATCCTTGCTTTCAAATAAAACATAACCTTCCTTTTCAGCCGAAAGCATTCGCTTCCTACTCGAGCTCCAACTTATTCTTTGAAAATAGTAATGGCCGAAATGGATGGGAAAAAAATAGGTATGCAGATGTATTATTAATAATATAGCATTTATAGCATGCATGTAAACTTCGTCTTTTTAATCAGTCCAAAGCATGTTCCTCTCGTTTGATTTTCTTAAGTTAAGTAGTCTAGTCTAGGCTTTATATAGCGTTCATTACAAAACAAAGTAGTCGGATAAAGTGCATTCCATTTAATGGTCCACTAATTATTTCTTAGGGAACCATGTGAGGATGCAATACCTAAATATTGGTGAAAGCAATGCAAACGTACCAGACATAACATCAAAGGTTCGAGAAGCATTCAGTAACAAAACCTTGTGTTGGTTCAATCAAATGGGATGCGAATCGAAGACAATCTTGTGACACAAAGTTAGTAGTTTTCTTTCAAAATAACTGGCTCATTCTGAATAATTTCTTGATATAGAAAACAATGTGCATATATACATATATAACTGCAAAACTGACGTATATAATATACACTTTTTTATAAGAACCAGGTAAATTTGGTTAAAATAGCTCGTTCTTATTTTTCTATTGTTCTAACAATAGATCTACTGTTTCAAGGGCAAAATAAGTGTATGATACTTTTCATTTTTAGGTATACAATTTTGGAAAAGTACTGCAAGGAAGATTTTCGCTGTGCAAAAAGAACAACTTGATGGCCGTATTGGACCAAGCGCGAATGATGCTAAAATTGGTAAAACATTCTTTGAACAATACTTTAAAACAAGAGGATTTAAATGAACTGATAGGACTCATTGTACACGTCTTTTTGTCTGTTTTATCTCAGTGGTATAGAGATAAACACTGGATCATATCATATACAAAATACTCATCATTTGATTGGCTTCATTGCAGGTTCTGTTTTGGAAAAGCTGCAACAAATAGAACAACTTGTCAACAATTCGGTTGCGATTCGATGTTTTTCAAGTGACGAAAGTAAATTGCTAGCTACAGCCCTGGAAAAAATTTTACTAACATCCATAATCAATGATTGTTTTATGTGTTTAATCTGTTTGGATTTGGTGACTCCACCTGTGGTTATCTCGTGCTGCTGCAAAAGAATAATCGCATGTAAAACATGCAATGAAGGATGGTTGGTTCATTCTTGTCCACACTGTAGACAGGATGATTATGATGTAGTAGAATTAAGTTGCTTTGATGATCTACTGCAACGATGTCGCGAACTTAGCCAAAGACCAAACGAGGACGAATAGTTTTTCATTGTATGTATAACAAGTTTTTATTTGTCTGTATCTTGCAGAATGTTATGTTAGAGAAAGATATTACAAAGAGCTACAATATTTTACTTCAATTTGTTTCTTAATGAAATTCAAGTGAAGTGATTTTTTCACAATGTGTTTTTAACCATTACAACCACTCTTCCTACTTATACGCAAAATATTGAACTGTCAATATCATATCGTCTAATCATTAAAATTACAATCGAAATGTTAAATCAATAAAGTATAAGAGAGCATTTTCAAACAGTGCCGGACTACCGGTAACAATGCCATTGAATATTTGTATGAAGTCATATCTTGAATTGAATAATTGTGACCTCTGATTCACCTTAGCAGCATTTCCTTCCAAGGGATCTCTGCGAAATGCTGGAAATTCTGTTAGCCTTCCATTATGTATGTGAACGTACAGATCTTTGGCTTCTTGTGCTTCAGGAAAATAACTTTCAGCAATAGGAGTAATTCTGTTTGTTGAGCGATAAATATTTTGCGGAACTCCTCTTCCTAAAGAAAACGACCATAATTTAATAACCAGTATTTCAAAGTTCTAACGTTAATATAAAAATCACAGACATACCAGGTATTCTGTGACGATTCCACGAACCAACCACTCTTTCAAATCCAACTTTTGCTGTTTCGCACGTTAGATATGATACGCAAAATTTCTGAGCGTCGCAATCCATGATAATGATACCATCATTATCTAATGTCACTAGTACATGTTTGATTGGGTAGTTGACTCTAGCGTTAACCTCGGGCCAAAACCTCTCAATCGGTAAATTCTGTATAAATATTAAAAAGTACCGAAGAATAAGAGTTAACATTTTTTTATAATAAAGCCACTCAAGAAAGCTATCAGGACTTTTTTGGCTATTTTACATACACTTCTGAGAATGATTTGTCCCTTCTTTGTCCTTTCTCTACCTCCTCACTGAAAACTCAAAACAATTTAATAAGCGTGCGATAAATATCTCAAATTGTTTTTACGCGCGTTTTTTACCTTTTTAGACTCAGTTTGTCTGCAGCAGGTAATTTGCGCAGTATTATTTCTCATATGTTGATATTCTTCTTGAGCGAACAAAGACAAATAAAATTCCTTGCCATGGTCTACCGGAACTTGGTGAAACATGCCATATTGAGTTACCGCTTTTCTATTGTATGAAAAATATCAATATCAATAAAGCCTTTCCAGATAAAACCATACATGGTTTCCAAAGTAGTGACTCAAACAAAAATATTCTATCAATAAAAATTTTAGTAAGGACGTATTAAATGTCATGGAAATTACCTGTAAACTTCAGAGTAAATAATAAGGTTATTTTTTACTGGCATCGTCGCCCATGACACAATGAAACGACTGTGTCCGTCTGTAGCTGCAACATGAGTGGCACCATACATCTCTAGCTTCTCGTTTTGATCCATGTGAAGCTTGTGCCCGAAATAGTCAGCCCTATAAGGAATCGGCTGCAACCCTTCTTTCAGACATATTGAAATTGGTCTTGTACTTAATATACCCAGTCAACATCTTCCTTCCATAAGTATGACCAACCTGAAAAACAAAAAGTAGAACTGATTGAAGGTACACCCTGTGATAATATATTTTATCTAAGTAAAATAATGCTGTAACTACTAAAAGCATGAATAAAATAGGAGTTAAAGAAGGAAAAGAAAAATCATTTTACCTCGTGAACTGACTCCTTAACCAATGAAGATAGGTAATCGTCACTTATTCGAGAAGATAAGCCGTTTTTCCGACAAAAAAGCTTTATTGATGGCACAGAGAAGCCTTTCGTGCCGGGGAATCGCATTTGTAACTCGTCACTAATCTGCTGGTAAGTTAAACCTCTTTGAAACATGCCAATTAAGTCATCCACATCTATGTTATCCATGCTTGCTTCACGACACTCTATAGTCTACTACTTGAATGCATAAAGAAATTGAGAGTTTATGAGAATATTTCCATTATTGTTCAAACATAATAGCACAATCAGTCTTTTGTTTCTCCTTTCCTGGATTCGAATTCAAAATCTATTTTAATTTGAATTAAATTGAAAATTGAAGATAAAATTGAAAAACCATTATATGAAAATATGAAAATGTAAACGTTTTTCAAAATTTGGAAATTGGAAAAATGTCAATTTTCATTGTTCAAATATTAATATTTTGAATTATACTTTTGGTACACGGATTTTGGAGTCCAGGTATTTCTGAAATTAAAAAAAATCAACATTCAAATATTTTTTTGAATATCAATTTTTCCAATTTTGAAATTCAAAAATTTTTAGCTAATTTTGATTTTCAAATTTCTAAAAAACGTTTGGCACTTTCGATACTTCGATTTTAACTTAGGGGCTGTTCATATGGAGGTGAGCTGGCCCGGTTAACCGGGCTGGCTCACTTAGCAGAGATCTCACTGTCATTAAGAAATCTTTATAAAAATAAATTGTGTTCATATGAAAAGCGGGCTGGCTCACTTAAGTGAGATCTCATTTCATTTGACCGGGATCTCACCTAAGTGAGATGAAATTTGTTCATATGAACAGACCAGCCCGGCTTAGTGGGATAGATTTTAGACAAGTGCGCACGCGTCGAAATTCGAATTATTGTTTATGTGATGTAAACAACATTCTCCAGCCCGGTTAAGTGGGATGAGAAAAGCCATATGAACGCGGGGTGAATTTCATCTCATTCAAGTGAGCCAGCCCGGTTAACCGGGCCAGCTCACCTCCATATGAACAGCCCCTTAGAATCAATTTTCAATTTTCGATTTTTGATATAGAATTGAATATTGAATTGAATTTAAAAATGGTAAAAATTCAAATTTCAATTTAAAAATCAAATTGAAAATTGATTGAACGAAATATACACGGACGTATACACGGACGACCAACACTCATTAATATTTTAACATGGGATAAGTAACAGTTTCTTTGATAAAAAAGAACACATCCGAAATCTTTGATAAAAAAAGAACACATCCGAAATCTTTTACGCACCTCATTAATGTTTTACGTTTGAACGTGGGTAAGTAACAGTTTCTTTGATAAAAAAGAACACATCTGAAATCTTTGATAAAAAAAGAACACATCCGAAATCTTTTATGCTCCTCATTAATGTTTTACGTTTGAACGTGGGTAAGTAACAGTTTCTTTGATAAAAAATAACACATCTGAAATCTTTGATAAAAAAGAACACATCCGAAATCTTTTACGCACCTCATTAATGTTTTACGTTTGAACATGGGTAAGTAACAGTGTTCCGAATACGAAACACGTACATCAACAATATTTTACACGTTTTTACACGTTTTTACACGAGAAATCCAAATATTTACGCCAACCGTATTCATCCATGTACGAGTCTGAACCTATCGCGTATGCATCCGTTCACAAGGTCCGCGTTTATAACATTATCTGAACGCGATATATTCAAAAACATTTCACACGATGTACTGTATTCCGACACAATCCTGTATTCTAGCGTAACTTTTTTTTGCGTACGTTTCCGTACTTTACCGTATTATGTGCCTTTATATGCAGTGTTGTATATTATATGTTGTAAACTTATAGACAGCATTATTGTCACCGCACAAAATTTGATTTGACTTCTTTTGAAATATAGTCTAATATCTATAAATGGTGAACATGTTTTTTGGTTTTATATTATTCACTCTCCTGAATGTAGTCTTCAACTACAGCAACAGATTTTTTCTTTTCCGGTCTGCCACCTCCTCCTGCCCTTGCTGCATGCTTTAGTACGTCACCAACAGAAACTCTCGCTTCGTTTTCCTTAAGTTCTTTGTCTGCTTTCAGAGCAGCCTCTGAAAATGAAAAATAAGATAACTAGGCATTAATTATTCAATCATTTCAGTTTCGACAGTTCACCATTCTATATATTGGACAAATCTTTTTATTAATCCAATCAAAGGTTTCAGGTTTTTGAGACGCTGTGGATTGGAGTCGAAATTTCCTGCCTGATACTTTGAAAGAGAAACTTTTTTACACATTTTTTGCTACTTGAACAGTCAAGAAAATTGCCAAAACCTATTTAAATACTCTTTAGACGCTAAAATAAAGCCAACTCACCGATTACAGCGGAATAAATCTTAGTGTTTCCAAAAGGAATCTTTTTTGCTATGTTGTTTTTCTGAGATCCGGCCAGATTAAATTTCACTTGCAAAGGGATCGCCATCAACCTAAGTAAAAATAATAATTCCATTTGAAATTCCAATGACAATTTTGAAAAATATTACACAGTAATTAAAGAATGACGTAGTTAAACAACTTTGGAAGGGGTATGACGTTAAGTTAACGTTACTATGACACTTGAACATGAGGTGAAACTGTTAAAAGCTTGTATGTAAAATCTTAAAGGATATAGCATCATTTAAAGGCTGAAATACACGATAAGTTTAACTGGACCAATAAGTTGCATATAAAAAACTTATAAGTTTAAATGTAGATTGGCAGCTGTTTACACGATCAGTTTAAACTTATCTGTTGAAAAGAAAAAACTCCTCTTTTCGCTATGGATATCAATGAGCGCAGACGCATCAGTAGCTTTAGTAACTATAGCAGCAACGCATATCTTTGAAGAAAATAATAGGGTGAAAAAACGAATAAAACTAGTTACTTGGGTGAAGCCCTGACTTTTAAAAAGAAAGATATATGGTGCTTTTAATGCACTTCTTAGCCAATTTCGAATGGAAGATCCTACAGAATAGACATCGGAGCTTTTTCCATTCTTCAATGAATTTTTCTGTTTTTTCTTCCTTTTCTGCTTTGCTAGCCATTTTCAAAAAGTACGCTTTCACCACTATACTCAAGTTTCTCAACACATGTTTCACAAACACGTGGCTGGTAAACAACATCACAATAGAGCTTTTGTTAATTAAATTCAAATTCAATAGAAAAAAACGTCCAACTAGTTGGCCAAAGTTGAACATGTCCAACTTTTTAAAAAACTTATAAAACCAGAAAAAATTGTACGTCTTTGCTGTTTACACGATCAGTTTTTTTATGTTACAACTAAACGGTCCAATTAAACTTATCGTGTATTTTAGCCTTAAGTGTTCATTATATTCCGAACATGACTTCCCTTTGATCCACCAACCCACGACATTTCTTTCACCTGAAATTATAATAAAAAACTTCTAATAACAATTTCATTTTTCTTTTTTTTTTTTTTTCATGAACAAGCGAGTTTATTCTCTAGCCTACTTTACTACAGCTGTCATCGAAGGGCAAATCCCGGACATAAAAACAATTTATAAATACAAATAATTAAAAAGTAAAATAAAGGTTAAAATCACAAAACACCATGTGGTATGATAAACAATTCATAGTATAACGGAAATATTTCTTGAGTCTTGTTTAAGAATCAGAGTACAAATATGAAGGTCTTTCGAATCAATGGGTTCATTAAAAAATGAAAGTGTTCTCCGGAAAGAATACAATTTAGCACTTATTTCCTCGCCATTTATATTGGTAACCTCACATATTTTGTTGTTGTCGAGAAGAAACCATGAGTCACGAAAATTCTTTTTACTAGGGCTTATTTTTGTGGCAATAATTTTGCCCGAAAAACATGAACTTCCAGCTGCAGATTCTTCTTCTATCCTCTTTGCAATCTGTGGTAAAGCTTGGTGACACTTTCTAACCATTTTTTTTTATTCGCTGCATAAAGTTTTGCAATGGAAAAGCAGACAAGTCCTCCAAACCACATTGGAAATTTTCTACATCCTGGTGTAGATGAACAAAGAGTGAACATTATAAGATATGAAAGCATCCCCATAGATATTAGGATTTCTTTCAACAAACCATTTAAGAAGATTCTTGGTGTAGTGGAACAGTTCTAAATAGCCTTCTTCATCTGGTTTGTAGTACATCATCACAGATATTGATACACACAATGCCAAAAAGTGTTTATAAACTACATCAGAAACTACTCCCTTTAAAACGAAAATTCCTGTATATAAAAGAAATTGTTTAAATTCAGTGGCTTTCCAGCGTTTGAGCCATTCTAATCCTCTAGGCTGTCTAGCGAACTCGGAAGGTAGGTTATTACGTAAACCATACAAGCGTTCTGAAATTATGTCGAGAAGATTTTGGGAGAGTTTACAAATTCTTGGTCCAGATTTCAAATGATAAAGGACCCTTTTCATTACCCCTAGGCAAACAAGATGCATGTAATCCAACACAAAACATTCTACACATCTTATGCCAGCATCACAAAGAATGCTTTTCTCATGTTGATGAGAGGGGTAATTAAAAGAGCTGAAGTCATCATCAGTTCGCAATTCTGAATCAATCTCCTCAAATGTCATTGTTCTAACATTCATTTTTCCATGAAACTTGGCATCTCTCACTCTTTAATGCTCTTTAGGAATTGACGTGCTGGAGCATCACATATGAAGCAAAGCACTTCAAATTCTTTTGATTCACCATCAACTTCTATTCCGTTTTCAATTAGATGCTTGCACTCCTTAAGAAAGTCCTCAAGAAAACCAGACACGCAATTAGGTTTGCTGTTTCCACAAAAAGAGCTAATTATAATTACAATTACGCTCCATTTAGGGCCACCCTCCAACAAGCGCCACCCTCCAACAAGCGCCACCCTCCAACAAGCGCCACACCTGAAATTCAAAAAGTGCAACCCTCTAATAAGCGCAAAAACTGAAATGCCGTCTATTTAGTCTATTTTAACTTAAAAGAAATTTTTATACAATTTTGTAAATCATTTTGAAGATAAAATAAATAATAAAAATAGTACTTACTAAACACGTATAACCAAAAGTCTATAGTCGCAGTATATTTATGATATTAGTGTTTATTGTACACAGCAGATACACTACTTTATAACTTCTTGTAAGAAGAACCAATAATATGTGTTAACTTTATAAAGGCCCTGTTAGACGGTAAACTATTCGCTAAACTATTCCTAAAATAGAAACAGAAAATTATTCTAATAATTTAGTTTATGTTCAATATACTGATAAACTAATCAATAAACTAAGGGGGTGATCACATGAGGCGGGCTAGCCCGTTAAACCGGGCTGATAAATTTTGATGGTCACGTGGAAAAGTATCATCCCGTTTAACCGGGCTGAAGAATTGATCACGTGATATTTGTTATATTTGTTCAACTTCACGCATGCGCCGTGTATGCAATTTTATCCCGGCAAAGGGGGTTAGCCCGGTTGAAATCCATCACATGAGAAATTCGTCAGCCCGCTTTACCGAGATCTCGGTTAAATAAAGCGAGATCCCGGCAAAGCGGGCTGGCCCGTTTCTCATGTGATCACAAACACAAATTTATCACACTTAATAGTGGCGAGATCTCATTAGTGGCGAGATTTCATTATCTTTCATAAAAAACTATCAAATAGAAACTTAGAATACATCTATTCATCATAAATTTGTTACCATCACATTGTCTTTTAATTTTTTGTTCCAATTGGTAGTAACGTAAGTTAACAATATGACAAAGCATTTGTCATACACTCAATTAGTCCATTTTGTCCACTTTGTTTAATATAATAGTCCAGTCCCCAACTTTAACATTAAATCGTTCAATGTGGATTCTTTTCGAAGCAAGTTGCACTGAATTTCATTTTCAGTGTCCGTTTGTTTAGGTCAGTTTAAGTGAATATCTTTAATGGCACACAGATCTTGCACAGTAGTGAATTCCATATCTATCATTAATTGGTGCTCTTCCTCGACAAAAACCAGGAATCCTGTTTTCTCTGGGGTATATATCACTGAACACGTTCCCCATTCCGTGAGGATAATCTATACATTTCTCACTTTTAATGGCTGCTTCTCTTCACAACAACAAACTCTCTCGATTGCTCGATTATTGGTGGACAGAGAGGTGCAGAGATAGAAGGGACGAACAAATATGGATTAACAGCACTTCATTTTGCTGCACGCAATAATTCTTCTTCTACATTCACCCTGTTGATAAACTCTGCACCTCATCTCATCAACAAACAATGTAACTACTTGACACCACTTCACATAGCATCACAGCTTGGTTATTTCGAAAGTGTTGAAACGCTCGTGTCACAGAGCAGATCGCCATATTAAAAATAATACATTGGATAATACCAATATTTAATTTCTTGCTTGTCTTTAGAACCTGTCAATCAAATAAAATCTTGGTAGTTTTTCAGATGTACTATATTAATATGTTGTTGGTGCAGTTTTCGAGCATTTACAGTGGAAATTTTGCTAGGTAAATGATGCTGGATTGCAGTTGTCAGTTTATTTCTTGTATAGTTTTAAAAACTAGTTTTTGTCTTCTGTTGGTAATTTACTACAGTTCATAGCTGTTTTTGCTCTAGTGTGCTTTACTTCCAATAGCTGATACTGTGATTCAGGAACAATAATAAGATTTCGGAAAATCGTGCGGTGATTTTCTTTCCCCTGGATCTACAATGTGCAGCACATGAAACATTTTTTTGTCTCTTGGCAATCTATAATACTTCAAGGTCATGACATTCTTATCTTTTTCTTTAAAGTTGTTAAAACAGTGCAATTCCAGTAAACTATTTTGTTTGTACCGTCTGTGTACTACTTTAATCGGAGAAACTTTCGCGAGAGAAACTTTCGCGAGGTCAAAAATTCGCGAAATGTTTTGGATAAACTTTCGCGAATTGGAAAAGTCGCAAAATTTCGCGAGATAAACTTTCGCGAATGAAGAAATTGATAAATTTTCGCGAGATAAACTTTTGCGAATGAAGGAATTTTTTGAAATAATTTAGGACAGTTTTAAGGAAACAAAGGAATTTTCTAAGCAGAAAATTGACAAAATGCATGCATTCGAATCTGTATTTTTCGTTTACTACAAATAAAATGAAGATAAAATGAGTTCAAAAACTACAAAGATTGTTCGTCGTCAAGTTCGTTGAAAACGTCATCAAAAACATTTCTAGCACCTTCTGGTCCCCACTCCTCATCGTCGCCGTCATTGTCATACTCATACTAAAGAAACCGCGAATCGGAGATAATATACTGCAGGGAAAGGAATCAACTGATATTGTCATTATCGACGACTGAAAAACATTTTTTACATAAATAATATTTGACAGCGTCTATTATATCTGTGTATCAAAATATGACTGATTTGTTACAAGAAAAAAAATGTTTTCAAGAAAATCAAATTGGCAAATCTTTCCCTCCTTTATTATATACATAGGTTTTGAAATAGATCTCCGACATTTTGGTAGCTTTAAAATTTAAAAAATTGCAAAAAAAAAATCGAAATTTTACTGGATAAACTTTCGCGATTTGGAAATAAGAGCAAAATTTCGCGAGATAAACTTTCGCGAATGAGTGATTTTAAATTTTTCGCGGGATAAACTTTCGCGAAAAAGGGTGAAATTCGCGAAATTCGCGAAAGTTTCTTTCGCGAAAGTTTCTCCGATTAAAGTATGTCTTGTCTGCTTGAATCGCTTATCAATCACAACAAATATGGCGGATATTGTGAAAATTTCCCCACATTAGAGTCCAGATCCCCGATTTGGAATTTGGCTAATTGTAATAAAGCTGCGTTTTTACAAGCTTGAAACATGAAAGTTTCATTTCTAAAACTCTTTTACAAAGATTTAAAAACTTTGAATCGTGCTTTTTGAAGGTGGATTTCTACCCAGAAACTGTTGTCTAAAAGCCTGAATAACAGCTGCATAACTTTTGTCTCATGAAACTTTTCTTACAACGAAAGTTCGCTGCTGCACTGTTAACTGCATAATTGAATGAATTTCATAAAAAAAGTTTGTTTTCTCGCTTATAAAGATTTTGGCAATGCGTTGGGAATATGAAATTATTAAATCATAATAAAAAGTTTAAGGTAAGTTTGCACAATGGAAAAAAGTTTGTGTCTTTTCAAGAAATTTCGTGATAAAATTAACACCACCAACAGCGGTTGTTTCAACGAAACAAAAGGTTAATTGCTCGTTAAAAGTCTGTTTTATTGATCATTACAAAATTAACAACCGTATCGAAACAAAAAATACTTAATATTCTTTAAAATAAAACTTTTTATAAATAACAACTTATATCTTTGGAAAGCTCAAAAAATCCTCTTTCCAACGGTATAAAAACCGTATTGTATTGTTGAAAATTCGAAAAGTTATTAGTGTTTTAAACAAGGTGCCCACTTTCTGGTGGACACACTGTATGTTCACCTTTTTTTAAAGTTTCAATGATTTTACCGTTAGCGTTAACTCGCGCATTTTTTCTACATGTGCAATTGTTACTTTCTTGAGGGAATTTGTCTTAAACCGTTGCATTTACCTTTCAATTATTTAAATGTCGGTATTTCGTAACTATTTCGTAAATTATTCTATTTTCAGCCACATTACGGAATAGTTTAGCGATTAACTTATCGTGTAACAGGGCCTTAACAAATGTATTAAAATATCAAAGTATCATTTGATGTATCTTTTCAGATATAAACATGTCTCTTCAGACAAAAAGATCACTATGCCTCTACAGACTGTTCTCATGCGTTAGAATGCTAAGACACAAATGCACTGAAATGATGCGAATAAAAAGACAAGCAGTGGCGGATCTGGAGGTATGTCGAAATTTGTGTAGGAGAGTGTTAGCAATCTAACCATAAAAGAAAAGCGTTCAAATAATCCCATCGGTAATATGAATTGAATTCACAAATCACGTTAATGCTCTCCTACACAAATTTCGACATACTTCTAGATCCGCCACTGGACAAGCCTCTGCGAACAAAAGACGCAAGAAACAAAAGAAAAATAAGTAGGGCAAGTCATACCATTAAAAAGTCATTAGCATGTCAGTTAATTGACTTTTAAGAATTTAATGAACCAAATCGTTGAGTTTTTCTTCAATATCTTTTCGAAGAACAAATATTTTGGCAAACATTTTATATTAATGGATAGAGCATGAAAAGCTCTTTCTTCTGATATAAAATTTCCAATATTTTATCAGACACATGTAATGAAATATACGCCTTGAAAGTTGGTGGATAAGACATTTTGATATACACTGTACGTGGAAAACTAATAATAAACTAATTATCACTAATTATACAGTGTGTTTCATAATGTTGGAAATGGAGATTTTAAAGCTGTTTTTTTAAATGAATATACCGAATTTCAAAATAATTTTTACATCGATGGAAAGCCTTTTTCAAGTTCTTTCGGCTAGCATATTTTTGTGAAAAATGAAGAAGTGGTTTTTATAAAAACAAGGAAAATGTCTTGGTCGATTAACACGTAGTTTAATTACATCGTGCTTATTGTTTCAAAACACTGAATCTATTCAAATTTTTTATTAATCTTATGTTTGCGCTGAGACCCCAAAATTGATATTTTAAAACATAAAAGTTTAACTAATTAATTAAACTAATTTTTATGCGCATGCATTTACATTGCCAATCTGCATAAACGATTCAACTATCTATGAATTTTTAACACTATCTTCTCATTTTGCTTTCAACTTAGTTTACCTAAATTATCAGGTATGTATTTAAAAACGTTAACCAATATCATAACAGCAAAAGGGAAAATAAAATATAACATCCTGGACTGACACTAACTAAAAAGAAGAAATGACTTGATCTACATACACAGAACCCTAATTCATGATTACATTATTATTTTCGTAAAAATAGTTCAGGAAAAGGAACTGACAGTGTTATGAACGGCTGTACTCAGTATCACTCATATCATAATTTACTTTTACCTCCAGCCAGTCAACCAACCTAAGGCCAGAAACTTAGCCTGCCTGCCAGAAACTTAGAGCGCTTCCATGATCCATCATGTGCGTACGCGCGGATGCGCAAAATATTTTTGTAAACAACTTCGAACCCAATCTTCCGTTAAAACTTTTCGCGATTTGACAACTTCATGCTTAGTTTTTTTCCCGTATTAGACAATTAAACACGTTGGTGGGAAACACCTCCCAGTTAACACACGACGTCAATACAATGTTGTTTAATAGTCGTTCTAACGTCGCAACCAAAAACCACCATTAACCGACGTCAAAAAAACGTCAGGGTTGGTTGAAAAAAAAACCCATTTAAAATCATTTATTTACTAAAAAGCCAATTCTGACGTTCAAGATTAAGAAAGAAACGAAAAACGATGGTTCGTGAACTGTAATAAAGTTTAAAAAGATGTTTTAAAAAGCAAGTAAAACTTACATTGCATTTGTTCTTTCATTTTGTCATTTCGTTCTTGTCCATCTTAACCTACTCGAAATTAAGTTGGTGATTTTGATATTAGTCAAATACATTAGAACATGTCGAGGCGCCGTAGTGTAGTGATTGTCACTCTCAGAATTTATGCGAGAGGTCAGGGTTCGATTCCCGTCAGTAACTTTTCATTTGTTGTCATTATTTTTCGTCGTCATTTTGACCATGCTACAACGTCAATGCAACGTTGTTTTCGGTCTTTTGGCCGCTGCACAACGTCCGTACAACGTCGTTTTTGGGTTTTCTTAATCGTCGTTTTGACGCCAAAATCCGACGTTGTTTTGCTGTTTCCATTTCGACCATTAAGCAACCGTCATGCGACGATGGAATAAGACGTCGAAACACCGTTGAAACAACGTCTTTGTGCTTACTGGGTAACAAAGAAATAAAAAAAGAACAGCGGGGGGAAAATAGCTGAAAATTGGATTGCTAATTTCCTTCGCAGCTTGGCGTATTATTTTTTTGATTATAATGAATATAAATGACGTTTTTAAAAATCACGTATTTAGTTTGGGTTTAGTTTTAAGGAATTAAATTCTATTTTGTCTGGGGCAGCGCTTTTATTTCATTAACGCTTCTTTGGGTTTTCACGCATTTTATGTTTTTTTGTGATCAAACTCCTAAGAAAAAAGCGACGTCATATCGACGTTTTAATGACCGTTGTTTGAACGTGAACATGACGTCATCGATTCATTTACATTTATTGGAGTAGGAAACATATTTTTGTGCAATTATAAGAGAACGAAATGTAGATATAGCAACAAAAGTTGCTTTTCGTTCATTATTTCATGTTCGTCATATGATCGTCAGATATGGTCATGACTAACTATGACCATAACACGACGTCGAATAAACGTCAGCTTTGGTCAGTTTTGGTCGCGACGTTAATGTGACCAAATCCTGACCGTCATTTAAACGTCGGGTGCTTACTGGGAATGGACAGTCTTCTTTAAATCAGTGCTTCGTCGTCGTCATGGCTACTCACATATTTGGTAGCGTAACTCATGGCTTATAGTTTATGCGTTGATTTAAACATAGTGTACACTAGAAAAGTTTTCGAAGTTTTTCCCTGTAACATATTGTTCTTTCGTTAGTGTACATAGGCCCTTATGCCTTTCTTCTTACGTAATGTCAATAAATTTCCTCTGTTCCGATGGATTTATTCCGAATATACAATACTAGTAAAAAATTTTTACCGAGTTTAACTTCTAAAAGGATGTGTCAAATTCGCCTCAAATTCGCCTTTTCCGTGTACGAACCCCGTGACGAAAATTTCAACTTGGCAATTGGAAATAGAAAATGTACCCATGTTGTAGAGCTCGAAAAACTGATCAAAAAAATGTATGTCTACCGTCGCAGATGTCTCTTCCCAAGTACTTTTTAGTGATAGAAAACAAGTTGCAATCTTTCTTCTATTCCCAAGTATTTTGAAATTCCTTTTATTTTAATCACCACATTGTTTTAAAATTTCATTTTAGAAAGCACATGGTTGGCAACACTGCGTAGCTTAGCAGATAAGCAGAAAAGCTGTCTTTCAAATGTCGACATGGTGGGTTGAAATTACTATTTTTGAAATTAATATTTTTCGGCTAAAAAAGACAAACTAGACCAAGGAGGTTCTGAAATGGACGACACCGTGTTTGCTGTTTTATTGGGGATCATTGCTGTATTATCACTAACCCTTAATCTATCTGGATGTTATATTTTTTGCAAGATGTACAAGAAGATGGAAGTGGTCCAAATCCTACTGATGAGTATAGCTTGTTGTGATCTTGTGCAATCTGTGCTCGGCATTTTACCAGACAGTATCAGCACTGTTTATCCTGAAATGATCAATGATGACGACATATTTTGCGTTGGTGCCGGTTTCGTAGTTTTCACGTCTGCATCAATTGTCATTATGCACATAACCGTCCTGAGTGTTTTACGAACTTTCGCCGTACGTTTTCCCATCAACTATCGGATGATGATCAGTAAAAAAGGTTTTATATTATTCACTCTCCTCTTTTGTTATTGCTACGGATGTATATGGCCATCGTTGCCGTTCTTTCGTATTTCAAAGTATACTGTTGACATAGACAAGAGAAGATGCTCAATAGATTGGGAACTAAAACACCCATACAGCTATCCTTATATCCTTACCGTAACCTGTGGTGCTTTTTTCATCCCATCCGCTATCATTGTGACATTTTCTTGCGTGGCCGTACTAAAAGTTCGAAATAATCAACATTCAGCCATCAGACGAAGTGTATCCGTAGCCGCTTCTTCTAAAATGAAATTGATGGAAAAATGCTATATCCGATTAATCATAACAATGGCTGTTCTGTTCGTGGTGAGTTGGGCACCGTATGCTATCACTGGATTAGTGGCTGCCTTCAAAACTGTCCCTGGAGAGAACAGTGTGTCAATTAGCGCGTTATTTGCCAAGCTCTCCGCCATATTCAATCCGCTGGTAAATTACCTTATGAACAAACCATTTCGTCGATCGTTCTGCAAAGTAACGGCGTCAAAACTGCAACAAACATTTTCAGCACTGCGACGAACATTTACAACAAGCTCAGGAGAGCGTCACGCGCCGTGTGAAAACCAAGAAATTAATTTGACGTACACTCTTCCCGTCAACACCTGGGTTTGAATTATATCGCGTATTTGCGTTTCTTTTCTAACTTCTTGAAATGTTTTGCGTGCTTGCGTGTGTGTGTGTGTAAATATCCATGGTGAAACGTATAAATGTATATGTATATATGTATAAGTTGAATCGGAAATGTATCTGAAAAGGGGATAAATACCTTATTACATGAAATGTGTAAAGCAAGTAATTAACGGTCAAAAAATTAACGATATCAGAAATTAACGCGAATTGTCGTCAAGATGCAGTACATTAGTACGTCAATTACCTTACATACGGTAGATTTATTTAACGCGAAATTACTTGCTTTACACATTTCATGTAAAAAGGTAATGGAATTTGAATTTGAATGTTTCGTGTAAAATGAGGGAAAGTTTTCACAAATCTTCCCCTGGGTGAACATCTAACGAGTCCACAAATCTCACGATGTTTTTTTTTTTTTGAGTTTTTGAGGAATCCAAGTTTGTTTAATTTCATATTTCCACTAAAGGCTGTTTCGTATTGTGCAGATATCAAGTAGACAATTTCCTTGTGTTACTAGCTTTCAGAAAAAAAGATAGATTCGCTTATACTCTCAAGGACAAATTGACTGATTTATCGCTTTATCTAATGTGTAAGAGGAGATCTTAGGAGAACGTTTTCTAGAAAAAAAAATAATAAAAAACAAACATGAATTCTAAAAGAAATCTTTTGCACCTGGCAGTAGCGATGAATACAAAGAAATTGAGTGAAAAATTTCGTTGGAGAACAGTCGAGTCATTTTTTCGCGTTGCATGAATTTTTTAATTTAATGGACAGTCGCCTTTAAATCAGTGCTTCGTCGTCGTCATGGCTACTCTGGTAGCGTAAACTCATGGCTTATAGTTTATGCGTTGATTTAAACATGGTGTACACTAGAAAAGCTTTCGAAGTTTTTATTTGCAACATATTGTTCTTTCGTTAGTGTACATAGGCCCTTATACCTTTCTTCTTACTTAATGTTCCGAATATACGAAATATACCGTATTTCCTCTAATAAACGCCGCGGCGTTTATTACAAATTCCAAATTTTGCATGCGGTGTTTAATAGAGGGAGGCGTTCCTTAGAGGGCGGTGTTTGTTACAAAAGTTCAGCTATAAGTGCGGCGTTTAATAGAGGGCGGCGTTTATTAGAGGAAATACGGTATGAGGAGCAAAATAAAAGTTACAAAAAGCTAATCCACTGAGATATTTTTAATGATTTTTGATGATTTTTAATGATCTCGTTGCATTCTGGTAGATGTGTGATGCATTCTGGTAGTTGTGTGATATCAAGGAGATAATACACCTTTCCCGAATTTCTGTTTAAATGCCGAGTTAATGCTTAGTTATCAAGTTTAGCCTCATTTCTATGTATTTCATTGTTTTTCTAATTGCATAATGTTTTCAGTAAGTAATAGTTACTCGTTCTTTCAGTTCCCCAGTGGAATAATTAGAAGTAATTAAGAGTTTGAAAAAGAGGCTAAACTTAGATGCTAGGTTATAACACGGCGTTTAAACAGAAATCCGGGAAAGGTCTATTGAATAAAAAGTACTGTCAATTTCTCAGATTTTCTAATCTCTATCTCTTTCAACTAATCTTTATTTGAGAACATTGAATCGTGCGATATAATCAATCCTTTGCACGCCATTACGGGCAGGTGTAACAGCAAACGTTTAACTTTGCGATCCGTCATGATGTATAACACCCAAGGAATGCTTGGACTCTTTTGAAGAAGTTCAACCGAACACAAATACGCTTCGTTTTCTTTTGAAATATTGAATTTCAGGCGATTTCCCAAGTAGTTTATACCATTTAAAAGGAGTTGAGTTGAATTTGGTGGAAGCTGCAAAGCGAACTTCAACCCGTCCGACGTGATTCGTATCCCACCGTAACCAAAAATGATCGACTGCAGAAAACCACCCGCAGCAGTGATGAAATTCTTCGCGCCTCGACCAAATCCGATTTCGCTCCAAATTCTAAATATCCCGTTAACATTATCGAAATTTTTACGGAATGAGTTTTCGGCTTTCTCCGTGTTTCCGATTTGCAACCAACCAATTGTGAACATAGAATTTGTCATAGCTGGTCCATTTGGGTCCGTGATTTCAGAATAGTATTTCAAATCGTTGCTGACGGTACTTTCTTTCGCCGGTATCATTAACGGAAAGTTCGCGAGAATAACGTCAGCTTGTTTCACTACTTGACGTCGCGTGATGTCAAATCCTTCGTACTCTGGATGATAATCTAACTTGGAGTCGTATGGAATATAAAGTGTTTCGGCAATATCAAACCAGTTTGTCGGAATATGACGCTTTATTAGTCGGCCAAATTTAATCGCTAATTGAATTGTCAGCTTAGCTATGGTGTTAGTGTAATAGGAATTATTGACAGGGTATCGGTACTCATCTGGCGGCATAACGTTATTGATGACGTATGCGATTTTTGATTTGTTGTATACGGCGCGTGACGTCCAAAACTCAGCTGATTTGTATATGATATCAAATCCGAAATCCGAAATCCAGTTCAAATCACCGGTGCTGAGGAAGTATTGGTAGACAGCAAATGAGATATCGCCAGTAATGTGTATCTCGTTCCGTCCATAGACCTCTGAAGGACATACTTCCAAACCACTGATAGCGCTCTCCCAAGGAAACATGGCACCTGCGGAAAAATAACAGTCGTAGCGTAGTGTATATTATAGCAGATGTCATAGCCAGAATGTTTATCTGCTTTTAAATGCTTTGTGTACGGTTCTGACGGAAGCTGTTGTTGGAAAAGATGTGAATTAACAGAATCTCAGTCATCAAAACAAAATTGACAAGATATAATGTTGAAGTTTGAAAAATGGAACAAATTGTTTGACAAGAAAAAAGAAAAAACAGGGGATGAAAAACTTATCTTACCTTTGTAACCAAATTGTTTGGCAATCAATTGTGCCGAGCTCAACCTCATTGCCCTGTACTGGAGCAGCGTCTTAGACAGGTTCGGGTAGAATATCAGGATGGGAGGGAACATCCATGTGTCCTGGTCCCAAAATACATGGCCCAAGTATTCTTCACCACCAGCTAAAGAGCCTGGGCTCAACCCATACAACCAATCATGTCGGAGAGACGAGAGTATATTATAAAAGCTCGAATAAATGACTTGAGATAAATAAAGATTATCAATAACTGAGATATTGCCTTGTTTCCATAGCGATGACCAATCACGTATATGTTTGTCAAGAATTTGATTGGATGTCTGCACATACTTCCAGATCTTTACAGCATCAGAGATAGGATTATTTGTTTCAATGTCGGTCATTATAACACTCACGAACCTGATGTCTTGAAGTTCACTGGATTTCTTTACATCTACATAATCGGGGATGTTAGTCCATATTTGTGCCAATTTAACTCTAGTCGCGTTAACATTTTCGGCTTCTCTCGTTAAACCGACAATGGCCTTATAAGGCAGAGAATCGTTAATTCTCACTGCGTGGAAATCGATATCAGTACTTTCATTTCCACGATTTACTTTTAAAAACAAACGAAAATCTTCGATACTTCGTATTGAAAACTCGTTTATCATCGCATTTTTTATGGATCGATGAGCATATATTCGTTGCTCAATATCTGTGTTTGCACTCGAAAACCACTGGTAAAAGATTGCTTGTTCGATATCAAGAGCAAACGTTCGTTCTCCTTCAAGATTTACCGTGAAATTAATTGCAACTGTGCTGGGAAGTCGTGCTCGGTGGGTATGGTTGTGATAGAAGCTTCTCTTCTTTAATGTTCTTGATGGTTCAACATTAGCCTTTCCGTTATAAACCCCAGCTACATGTATAGTGTCGGACATAATGAAACTACCGACATAGCCGTTACCAATAGCTGGCATGCAGAAGTCGTTGGAACATTCTTCGGTTACCGGTAAAGCTGACGTAAATAAGCATGTTGGTGACGGTAGCCGAAATTTACAGGAACCCGAACAAGTCGAAATTAATACACAGAAAAGTAAGATTTTGCATAAACGTATGCCATACATCCTTGAGTAGAAATGCTCTTCCTGCTAAAACATATATGTGTATTTCAATAACATAGTCAAGGCTTTGTATACATTTGGCAGATTTGTAACAAAGTCTCATGAAATTAACATTTGCACTTCTAAACATACGTTGTGCTGACTTTCAAATCTGATTCCGCAAGAACTGAAATTCACTTGAATAAAGACGAAAAATCATGAAAGAATTCTTTAAATCATCTTTAACAATATTATTTGAAATTTACACAAGTAAATAGAGCCTAGAAGCACAGTTTGGTAACATGATCTAGTGCAGTGGAAACCCCACGGAGGGGAAAAACCCAGCAAGAGAATCTGACTGAATGTGATGTGTTCTTAGAATTATTCAACTGAGATGGCTTTCCCTTTTAATGATGCTACAATATCTTAAACGTGGGGACGAAAGTTGGTCATATGTTTGCATTTGTATCGCTGCTATCATTCACCTACTCTTTTTTGATTAACTATGAAAAACCTCTTGGGGCTAAAACAGATTGGATCTTAACGCGTTTAAAAGAATTTGATTGGTTGAACTCGTGAAGATGGAATTTTATTGGTCCTACACCCTGCATCCCGTACATTATTAGTTTATATTACGCACTATGACTGGATATTTTCTTGTTTACCAGACGAAATTTACGAACGTCTTTTGAAGTGCGAAAAGAAAACATCTTAAAGTAAAACTCAGTTTACCTTATGACGATTTTATGGGCGCACCAGACACATGCACCAGACACACGAACTTTATAAAAATGTTGTTTTAAAGCAACTATAAGGTAAACGTAAAAACTACGAAATCAGAACATTATTTATTGTTAAAGTATTGTGCAATGTTTGGTGAATTGATTACGGCACGGGTCGGGGGTTTCTGCATAATCTGTCTTTTCGGAATTCCCAGTATCGTGTCCGACGCCTAAGTACGTTTTAACCTAAAAGAGAGACGCAAGAAAATTAAAACATTCGCGATTTCAAGACTGGATCCAAATTAGTTGCTAAACATAATGGCAGATGGTGTTTGTGAGTATGCAAAACCATTTTTGACTTCTGTTTCATGAAGGAACATTTGATCAGGTTTGTTTCCCTTTTAGAACTCAGGCTTTAATTCCCTTATCAATAACAGTCTGGGTCCGAAGTTGATGGTAATAGAGCTCTGACCTCTTTCTGTTTTTTCACTGCTTTCTTGAAAGGATCGATACTATCAGCAGGATACACAGGGAACGAGTCACCAATCCCTCTTTCGGGCTTCAAGACGGATTGCACAGTTGTACCCTTCGCCATCACATCTTCTGTACCTCCCTCTGTCTTTGGTTCCAAGTGCACTCTCGAAAAATCCTTGTTTTCGATTGAGTGCATACACGTCTTCCATTCCATGTATTCTTTGGATTTCAAGAAATCCTCGATACTTTCTGCTGATAAATGATACTTCATCACTTCTAGATCATCACTATTCACATAGTCAATATTTTGTTCGGCGTTGACTTGAAGTGATTGGTGTCTAATGCTTGTCTCAGTCTCTTTTGGTAATTCTTGTGATCTTTGATTCAAGATTGCAGAACAAGCTTCAGATGTGGATTTCATTATTTTATCCGATGTTCTCGAATTTCGTGATTTGATTTGATGCAGACGAACTCGGCCAGATGAAAACAACCGACTATTGATATAAAGACTTTTCAATGAATATCTTTTTTCGTTTAACAATGACACTTGTTGCTTGTTGATCATTCTCGTTGAATCAGGTTTTTCCACTCTTGTTTGAGAAACTAAAAATAAGAAACTTGGAAGAAATTCTGTGCATATCCAGCGGGAAAATTTGTTGAAAAATCTCTGCAGGGGAGTGTATTTCTATAGAAATATACACACTGCTTCAATGCAAATGCTCTTCACCAGAGTGACTTTTTGAACTATTTTGCCCGCTGGGTATCTACAACTTTAGCTTTCTCTGATAAGAGACTTTACGGTCAAAACCTTGTTGTTTCTGGACTAGGCGAGCAAAATATCAATTATTGCTTGATTCATTCAGACTGATCCTAATCCACCGTAGTCTCGTTTTCAACATGCTCCGTCCTATCTGTAGTCTTTTTATGCATGAGGTGAATGCAATCAGAAACGTTTATTCTCTTTGATTTATTGCATGCAATATCCCATTTGTTGAGACTTTCGTATCCTTTTGTCTTTTGTTTTGTTAGGGGGCTTCATTAGTACGATTTTAACTTTCTAGCATGATACAGTTGCAGGCAATCGGGAACACTCATCGAAATATTCTGTTTCCCTGTGAAGCTATTTTGGGTTGAACTCGTTAGGTGTAGCACCTTAAAAGAAATATGCTCGAAGGTTGCAACGATAAGACCAAACGATTGGAAGTAGATGCTGAATAGATAAATTTTATCAACACTGATTTAACCAGAAATCAGACATCTTACATTCGTTAGTGTTTTTCGAAAAGACGTGGCTCTGTTGATGAGTATCTACCTGATTTATTTTCGTCAGCATGTTGGCTTGTTTTCAAATCCAATCTAGAAACAACATGAAGGAGAGTGAGAAAAATCTTTCTTGCAAAAATTTGTATTTGACGTCAATTGTTGAGTTTGACGCAAAATACTTCAGTAAACGCAGTGAAGACAGAAGTGTAAAACGGAGAAGCGAACTGCACCTGTCAAAATGCTGACCGAAGATGTGGATATTACCCTGGAAAATTTGCTTAATCTGGCTTTAGGGACACCTGAGATCGGTGCCGTCAACTTCAATTATCTACACGAAGTGGTGACTGAAATCCTGAAACATTTAGGTATGTCGTTTTATGACTCAAGTTGCCCGATCTTTGGGTTAGAAGTTCTGTATGTTCTGTATAATTAATTTTGTGACCGAAAAGGCTGATGCCTTAAGAAAAGATTAATTGAAAGTTGATCAAACAAAAGTTGGTAACAGTGGTCAGATTGATGTATCAAAAAGCTAGTTGGTTGACTTGCCTTTTTTGTATCGTATATATAAGTTGCATCAAGTGAAATCTTTCTTCAAATAGGGATATCAAAAAAACTCGTGGGCATTACTCAAGAAGTGGATTACCGTTTATTAAACTCTACTAAGCCAAGCAACCATGAAAAGAAAAACTTATCAAAGGACTCAATAGTGGAAGTGCCTCAACAACCCGCCATTGCTTCTACACCTGGTAGTGGTGATGATGTGGGAACAGTGGAGGTTATTGACAACACAGTAAACAATTCGAGTGAAGGATCAGAAGTTGCAAATCCAACGAAAGAGCCTGGAACAGACGACAAAGATAGACGTCAAGCAAGTGTCGCTCATGTACCGACTCCACCGACACAAAGAAGAAGCTCTATAGTTACAACAAGAAGGAGTTCCACAGGAAATAGCAGTCCAAGATTGGCAATGAAGGATTCTAAAAAACAAGACATTGCGATCGTTAACAGGTAAGTTAATGCTTATTTATGTTTAATTTACAAGACATTCTGGTTAGTAGAATCTCGTACAAACGCAATTAATGTATGTTTTAGTTGATTTGTAATTTCCAAGAATCAAAAATTGAAAGAAACCAAATAAGCCTGATTTCTTGCATTAGTAGTTTTCGAACAATTAACTATTTATTACTGTGAAACCTTTCAGGACAATTGAGCGCCGCGATAGCAAAACTCCAGCTGGCGATATGTGGCATGTATTGAATATAAACAGAAGAGTTGAAGCCGCTGAAGCTGCAATACAGGGAATGACCAATCTCATTGATACCATTAACTCTGATATGCAGGATTTGAAAAATATACAGCAAGACTCAGCGGAGGTTCTCCCCACAGAAACACAAGAGGTAGTAATCAGCAAACAAGACCATGAAGAAGTGAATAAAATTGCTGCAAAACTAAAATCCTATGATTCGAAAATCAATGAGTTGGAAGAGAAACTGGATGCTTTTATTACTGAGGATCAAATCAAATCTTTCTGCACTGTCGACGAAGTTCATGCAATGTTTTTGGAAAAAATTGACAGCTTGATTGAACCCGAAGCGCAAGTGGTTGTTGCTGAGAAACCAGTTGAACCTGACCAGGTTCAACACGACCAAACTACCGTTCCATCTGTGCAGTCAGTTGCACCAGCAGTAGCGCCACTAGCAGCACCATCTATTCAGCAAGTGAAGCAACAGCCGAAGGTTTCTGCACATTTGTTGCAAAAGCAACTGTCCAGAGACAACATGCTATACAGAGAAATGTCCAAGAAAATGATGCAGTTGGAACAAGAGATGAAGCAAACAAAAGAACGGCTGGCTCAGCTAGAATCAGATCAACATTTGCAAGTAAGCAGGACCACAGATGAAAATGCAAATTCAGGAAACGATGTGAGTATTTCCATGGAATTACAAAAATATTTTTATTATAAACAATCTATAGAATCACGGAATCTTTTCTAAAAGAATGTTGCCTAGATAATAACGGTGCTCCTTCAAGTCTGTGACGGACGCTTTAAAAGCAGCGCATAGTCTTTGCGAACACTAGAGAAATGTCATATACACTTATATCTATGTTTGAAATTTCTTGTGTGTTCAGACTGAAGTTCTTCAAATCAACCAGCAGATCGAAGGTTTGGCGAGCAAAGTGACAGATCTAGAAGCCATTCATCATAAGATGGCCACAGATATCTTGAATAATTCATCACAGAATGAAGATCTAACTGCCGAACAGAAATCGTTAACGTTAGCTTTTCAAAAACTGGAAAGGAACTTGGAAGACATGTCCGATAATTTCCACAGAACGCAATCGAACTTGTCTAAACGTCAGCAGAGCACAAGCCAAGTTGATGAAGGTATGATCATGAGGATTAATGGTGTCATCTTTGAAATGCAACAACAACAAAGTACCTTTCAAAATGAGGTTGATGCTCTCTCCAATATGGTGACAAAGAAAGATGAAAGGATGGACGAGTTAAATAAACTCATTATGGAACTACAGGTAATTGAACTTTACAGGACTAAAGAGGAGGACTTTTTTGTAAATTATGGTTTAAGACAAAAACATTAATTGCTAGCAGAAGAGAAGAAAAGAAGAAGATTTTTGCATTAATTCCAATTACATGTTTGACATTATTTCCAGTAAATGTTTAGATTCCTCGAACTTTAAATTTTTCATGTGTAGGATAGCAAAGTGGACAAAGAATACGTGAACATGCAACTGGATGGAAAAGCCGAACGAAAACTTGTTGAAAATAAAGTGTCACATGACCATTTCGATGGATGTATTGGTGAAATCGATCGAAATATTCAGGAGATGTTACAGAAATTCGATGAAATGGTAAAAAACAACTTGCTCAAAGTCGGCACAACTTCTTCATGCGATGTTGATTTCCTAGCTTTCCTCAAGCCTGGTGATGGTGACTTTAAGTATTCCAAAAAAAGTCTTGCATTGCGACCTTCTTCAATTTGCATCATTACATACGTTTTTAAAAAAAATTTAATCTTTCAGGTGGTCTGCCAAATTATCAGTGTAAATGACTATTGTCCTGCTGAAGAATATTGATAGCACAAAAACTAAGCATTAAGTCTCTACTAAGTGTAAAATTATAGCAGACAATTTTACTCAAATTTTTCAGCAAAAAAAGTTTTTGTTTCTTTTTGTTATATACGAGCAACGTCTCAATATAGCAACTTAACACGTCTCAAGATAGCAACTAACACGTCTCGAGATAATACCTCACAGCAATTTCTGCTTTTAGACAAGCACAACAAGTCAAGAATTCACGAGCCTTCGAAATTCTCTGTCCCAAAAAACCGACCACGAAGAACTAAACGAAATCAAAGCCTATATTGACAACCGGTTCAAAACATTCAAACCAAAAATGCCCATCATACCACAAAATGACGAATCAACACCGGCTGCAACTCGGAAGAAACTTTTACCAGGATGCAATTGCATATCATGTGATCGAACCGTGGACGTACCAGCGACACACGCAGGTCGGTTATTTATTTAGTTTTTATCTAAAGACGTTAGGCAGCTACCGCTATCAGTTACCAAATTGATTGTAAAAACATTTGTTTACACTTTTAACAGGACTTGTGTTACCCGGATTCCAGCCTCTTCCTGGAATGCAATCTGTCCGACCGGTGACAACATTTGATTTGCAAACCATGAGGCAACAGATGCACCGAACGCTTTATGGGAGCAACCGAGACCGCCATGAAATGACAAGGACTCGCGAGAAATTGCAGAAGGAACTGTTGCAGCTCTGGTATGTGATAAAAATATGGTGAACTTTATGATCCCCAGGGTTACTTGATGCACTTGATGACCCGTGCAAAAGGCCATGGGAACGAGTTTCATGAACTGTTATTGGTTTATTTTTGGTCCAATAACGTCACGTCCATGGAGTGGTGCGAATGTCACTCAACATTAAAATACAAATCAACAAATGATGAGTTTTAGTAAGAAGTATTTTTAGTGTATTTAAGTGTCCCAGTGGGCAAAATCTTCAAAAGGTCACTGCGATGAAGAACATTATTATTGAAATAGTGTGCATATTTCTATAGAAATGTACTCCTCTGCAGCGGTTTTCGACAAATTTGTCCACTAGGGTGTGGCATTAGAAACTGCCTAGAACAAAGCCTACCCTTTAAAAATTTAAAGTTTGCGTCAACTAAGAGGATGTCAGATTTTCTTATCCCACTTTAATTTTCTATTCGTGAGTTTTATTATTGTTTTCATCCATTTATTAGTGGTGTTGGAGATCTCGATGAACTCGTAGCACAGTCAAATCGCTCCTGTGGAGGAGTGCACACACTTGTGGAACAACATCGTCGTAATCCCGGCAAGTTGCCGATATTCTACCGTGAAGAACATGCATCGTTCCAACAGGATGACAGACAGTTGTTCGAAACAGACGTGCTCGGCAGAGATGGACATATCTACAAAGGACGGATCCAATCACCAGCTCTACCTCAGATTAAGTAAGTTCGATTCTCATACTTTCTGATGGATCTCCATCTCTTTGTTGATATGAAGGTGAAGACATGAAATGGGGATTGCATGCTGAAAAATTACTAAATTACTAAATTGGGATTCTCAAACAAAACAACTATTCCAGTATCCTTCTCAAGCTAATCTGTCCGATCTTCAAGGAACCCCCGGGTTATTCAAACAAACTTCAAGGAACCGGGGGTTATTCGGGAGAAGTTTATGTCTGGATTATGAGTTCGTCAAAAACCTTCAACACGGTTAATCTCATCACGTGTTCGCTATTTATATTTTAAAAATGTTTTATTTTGCTATTTTGTTATTGTCTTCTTCATTTAAGGAAACAGGGACAGAATACGGATAACCAGATTATGCCTCGTCCATCCATGATGCGTAGCGCTAGCGGCAAGATATCACCAAAGCCAGAAATGGTATAATCAAGTCAAATCTTATTATGTATATATTTTTGTTTAATTGAATATGTTTATTTTGTAATAATTCAGATCGTTTTAAACGGCTCCTTCCTCATTCGTATCAAACTAGCTCACAGTTGTGATACCCCGCTTACAATGCAGAAGCTACTAACACGTTTATACACGTTTATACATGTTTATACACGTTAATACACGTTTTATTTTTATAAGCAACACGTTTGTAAGCAACACTAGTAAATTTTCTCAAAAAATTAAGCAACAGTACTGCCAGAACCTTAGATAAGTTAGCAACATGCAATTTTGAATTTAAGCCGCATTAGCATAGCTACAGCATATTTCTTGACATTAGGTTGTACTTTGTACTTAGATACTTAAACGTACACCAAGGTTTTCAAGACTGGAAATACATATTTTTTTCAATTAGTGCTTAGCAACAAATTAAGCAACATTACTACTAAAAAACGGACATTTTTTAAGCAACATTACTACTGACGTCTGACCTTGGTTGCTTATAAAAAAAGTGTATATAAATAACATCGTCGTAGCCATCACCTCGCTTCTGTTCCTATAAATATTTAAACATTTCATAATTTATCATGCTTAAAGACTTAAAATAATTTTCACTGAGTGATTATCACTTTTTGATACAAACGCCATTATCATTCAACTTGAAAACAACGAGGTTGCTGTGATGTAATTTACTGATAGAAGTATCAATTCTTTTAATCTTACATTTCGTGATAAAACCAATAGTCACAGTTATCCGTGGTCACACGCGAATATCATACTGCGATATCAAATCTCCTGACATCACTTTTGCAACTAAACTTAACTTGACGGCAGTTAGGCCAAGTCTTTAACAACGGGATTCGTGGGATCCCTACCGTCAACAATGATCTTCATAGAAAAATCTACCGTCTGAAACCCTTGTGTCAGACAGCTAGACGAAACAACGTCAACAGAAGGCGTCATGAATGCGAGAATGTTGGTTTCTTTGATGCCACCACTTACTTCTACCATCACGTTAGGGTACGATTTTTTGATGGTCAATGCAGATGTTTCCACGATGCTACTGTCGAAATTGTCTAACATAACGATGTCTGCACCAGCACTGCATGCTTCTAAAGCCTCAGTGATATTTCGACATTCCACTTCGATTTTCATTGAGAACCCACAGGCTTTTCTGGCTTTTTGCACAGCTTTGCTGATGTTGCCAACAGCCCATATGTGATTGTCTTTCAACATTACCAAAGAAGATAGATCGTATCTAAATTTTATCACCTTAGTTAAAATCGTATGTCCATTGGAAATACATCTGTATTATATCAAATTGGAGTTTCAGCTAAGAGTTGTTTTTTCGAAGTCATCCGTAATCAGGTTCAACTTCAATTGCGTCGTATAAACGTATTTACCACTGATTTTCCAAGGAAACATTAGCCGTATAAAAATAGCCGTGTAAATTCATTTTTTTTGTAACTTTTTTTTACCCAGCGCGTTTAACTGAAGTATGAATGGCGAAGCAGGGACGTGGGAAGATGGGGTGGTCCAGATTATGTGTCTAAGGAGTTAAAACAAGCATGTTAGTTTGCATTTCATTTTTAGAAGTTATTGAAAATGTGACGAACAGGAGTATAGAGTTTATTTTGGCTCATGTGAGAAGTTTGGTTACCCAATACCGAATATAAGCTACAGACCGGAATGAAAATTCCGTTTACAGCCCAGGGCGCTTGCTTACGGAAAAAATAACACCAGTAAGGATAGTGTTTCTTGTTGAAAAGTAAAGCTTTAACTTGGTGTTTTACGTAAAACTCGATATGTATTAGGAACCTAAGATAAAGGCCTCTATTTGAAAAGTTTACAAAGGATGTCGAAGCTTATGTTTCAAGAGTGGACGCGATCGCACGACAACACTATTGTTTTAACATGTAATGATGAATTGTGATTGGTTTAAAAGGTCCGCCTTGTGCAATAAAAACTCGTTGTTACTCCTGTTACTCGTTGTCCACTCGAGTAACACTCGACAAATCTCAGAAGATGTTTTGTTTAAATACTAGCAGCATAGCAATCATTATTTCCAGTAAAACTAATAAATTGAAAAAAGCTGCAAAATCGACAATACCAAATTCAAAATGGCGGCCGTTTGAGAACGCGCAAATAATCGGCGAATTATTTTTTTCGAAATTAGAAAATTTTATCTCGAAGTGAGTTGTATCTAGTATGTTTTTCTTGTGTGATAATACCCTGGAACAAAAATCAAGTGTTAACAGTTGGCAGATTTTTATAGTTTTCTGGTACCCAAATAGGTAGCCCAATTGGGCACCCAAATTGGGTACCCAACCTTTTCACATGAGCCGTTTTTGTAGCAGATTTTTATAGATGCTAGACTAAAATAACAAAATTGATGTATACATCTGAAAAAATCCCTTTGTTTGTTAAATTTGGTGTGGGGCTACTTCCCCAGCCACCCCAATTCCGATCCGACGGCCCTGTGAAAGCAACAATAGGAATTTCCGCACTTTGCGATTGTAAAGGTAATTAGATGAAGATTTACTTTTGACGTTAGAAAAAAGTACCAATTATTAAGCTGCGCTGAAGAATCAACCTACAAATTCATTCGAGGAAATTGATCCACGAATCATCACAAGTGCTTTTGTTTTCAAATAAAACTTACCTGTGCATAGAGCAACCACCAACTAACATGGCGTACTTTTCCACATATCTAAAGCCAGGGGTAGTTTTCCTTGTACCAGCTATCTCACCAGACCAATTGCAATTAACTTTAATCTCTTGCATACGTCTACATATCGAAGCTATGCCACTTGCACGAGCTAATACATTCAGCACAATTCTTTCTGCACGTAATAAATCTTTTACTTTACCATTTATTTCGGCAACATTGGATATTGGCTCCAGATAACTACCTTCATCAAAATGCCATTTGATTGTGCAACTCACTTTCTCCAATATGGCATCAACGAAAGGTTTCCCGCACAAAATTCCTAGGGACTTACAAAGTAAAACACATTTTCCATGAATATCGCCTACAACATAGCCACCGTAATCGAAATTTGGGGCGTCCTCTTGGAGCCAAACCGACGCCAAAGATTGAATCCGATCATTTGTAATTAAGTCGGAGAAACTCATTCTATACGTTTTGTTTAACTAAACATTAAAATTACGAGTGCTAAATACATCAGGCTTTATCAAACAAAACACGTGACCAGAGAGGAAATTTTCAAAGGAAGAAAACACGGAAAAGAATAAATAAATATCAAAAACAATGATGAAGATCACTCAGTGTTATTCATTCACACCACTCGTGTCTACCATTTTTATTCGAACCAAAACAAACTTAGTGGTAAACTAGCAATCATCCGGATCCATGAGAAAAAGAAGATTAGAATAAAAAATCTGGAGGGAAATGAATACCACCTCAAATTTCATTACGGTTTGATGCTTTTCGTTTTGAGGGCAGCAACTCCCTATGAAACTGCTCACAACATGCCTTCGAGACTGCCTCTGCTGTTTGGCTTTTGTATGGGATTATATATGCGCAGCTCAACTCTCTTCTCCCCTCCTCCTCTAACCTCTGGTCCCCTGGCCTGGGTGTGCTCTGCTGCGCCTGCTCTGCTAGTTCTTGAATGCAAAAAAGAAAGATTGTGTACACTATTGTCTTAGGATCCTGGACAAGGTTCTATCTATATATATAAGCATAACAGGAATATCTTAATCAGGATATTCTCTCAAGGGGTATAGACGATATCCCTGCAACCGTCTTATTTATGTTACTATTATACCAGCTTTAAAAATGAATTTAATATCAGTCGAATAATGTTCTTTTATATCATTAAGTATATTATTACATGTATGTAATGTTTATAAAGTGATATAATATAAACTACCGTCTTCGTGTCTAATTACGGACAGCCTTCGTAATTACGGACATGATCAAAACATAATTCCAACTGTCTGTAAATTAAAAACACGACACATCGTGTACTGTCAACCAAACTGTAATAAAACAAACTTCAGAGAGAGATAATTAAATTTATTTGAACGCTAGAGAAAATAACCATGCCATTTAGAATTTATTTTTCTAAACTTTAAAGATTTAAAATAGACTGCACCCTCTTGAGAATCATGCATATTTTTATGAGCTCCGTGTGTACTATGGTAGCCATATTTACGGATAAAAAATAATAATGGCCACCTTCTTCATGAAATAGTATGGACAGGTCGAAAATTTATGTTTAAAAATGAATTGAGGAATGAAAATGTTTTTAGATCATGCTTTTAGAAAGTTAATTATCATAAAACACGTCAAGTAAATGAAGTTTTTGTACATCAATCACAGTGGGGGAGGAAACTTTTTACTGAGTATTGAAATATAGACCATTATGATTTTCAGGGTCTATTATTCTTCAAGTGTTAGTGCTAATTGCTCTCTATTGGATTGCTCTGTTTCATAAAACATTTTATTCAGTTATACATGGTGAACTTGGCAAGAACGCATGTCTATTTTTGTGACAAGAATGTTTGTTTACATTTTGATGTCCGTAATTACAAAGGCTGTCCGTAATTAGACACGAAGACGGTAGTTAATTACAATCTTTGACTTTTTAAAATTTCCCCAAGATAATGTTATATATAAACAAGCATTGAAAAACATAATGGTGCTTGATCTCGGAAATTGCTTATTGGAACATTGTTTAACACCTTTATAAACTCTTTTAGGAATTATTTTCTTTAGAAAACCAGAAATTCCAACCAAACAAGATTCTACAGTGAAATCTTAATTGCCAGATGTGTCCAGAAATGTTTTTCTGGGCCTAAGGGTATCATAATTATCAATTGACAATTGAAAAACAATTTTAAACAATTCATTTAGTATTATTAAGAATGCATATGATATTAATATTTTAAGAAAGCAATGTCACAAGGTGATAACAATTCTACACTTTTTCACATCCTGGTAATTGGATTTCATCACCAGAAAGGGACACAAGTTAGTATAATGTTTGTTTGGTTTGAGTTTAGATTGATCTTTTTCGTAATCAAGCTTAAGTCTGTAAACTGTTTGGTTATTTTCACAACATGTAACATTTACGATACATATTCAAGGTATAATCCTGTCCATAAGGTTGACATTGTTTCATAATGATTATCAGATAATGAGATTATAATGTGTGTTTTTGCATATTCAGGGGTCGAAATAACAGCCGGCTGCCGGCAAAATCCGGACATAATTAGAATTAGCCGGCTATCAAAATTACGAAATTATCCATTTTAGCCGGCTATAAATTTACAAGATTTTTAATATAATAGAGTAACGTTTTGTTACGTTAGCTTAACACGTATCAGTAACATTTTTTTCATCATGTTCAATTTCTAAATTTCAGTTGAAGTCAACAAAGGGTTTCGTTTTTCTTTCAAATCACATCAGTGTGAAAAATAAGCGCATTAAAACGTTACGCATAAATATTTCGATGCGCCTTAAATTGAGACATTGTTGGAGAAGCATGCATAATTTGTGACGTTCCAGAGGAAATAGAATAGACTTGCGCCTGGTTTACATTCACTTAGAAACTAGAAAGGCTGTTTTTGAAAAAAATAATCTAAATTTGTTGCTGCAAATAGAAACCATCTGATTGTATCAAAGGAACTCACTTGAGAATAACGTGTTCGGAGCAGGTATTTGAAGTGTGCAAAGTATGCAAGCACCAGTTTACAGATACGTTCAATTTTTTTCTTCCTTTTCAGACGACAGACATAACATGATGAATAATTAATAAGTTGCAACATTGATAATGTTCTTCCAATAGAATTCGATTTAATTGCGTAATCTCATATCAATGAATGAAAAATACAAAAACGGTTATTTTTGCATGGATATTACATAATGTTGGCAACGCTTCGACTATATTATAATGTTGATTATCTAAGCTTCCATTATCTTTATTAATATATTTTTCTTCTTTCCGTGTTTTATCGGCAAGGTTTTTTGTTACTTTCATTTCGTCAAGAAACATCTCGAAAAAAAAATAAAAGCACAAAAAAAGCAAACGATGGAGAGCGATAGTATATAATGCGTAAGCGTTCATGGCCTTGCCTTATTTCAGTAGTCTTGGTAGAAACGTGATTAACACTGTCATGGAGAAAAAAATTCCAAAAGAACATACGTTAAACAAATGGAAACAAAAATTTCCTTGGCTAAAAATATCCAAGTGCGATGGTGGCAATTCAAAAATGTTTTGCACTATTTGTATTTTCCAAGAAGAAAAACTACAGTTGATGCCACGGACTAATTTAACATTCATAACTTCGAATTTAAAAATTCTTAATAACGCGAGCTTGAAAATTTTCCGCCTAACACCCCCAGCTGATTTTTAAATTATAGCCGGCAATCATTAAAATCGTTATTTCGACCCCTGATATTTCTTTTAGCTCCATTTCAACTTGCACCATTTATATCTAGAAATTTGCTACACAGAGCTAACTGTGATATGTAGTATTGTTGATTTTATATTGTAAATTTTTCATTAGGTTGAGTTCTGCTACCCGGAAATCAACGATCCGTTATTAGAAAGAAAGGAAGGTGAAGATATAGCCTTGCCAAAACAATGGCAGGCATTACCATATCTTGCAATGCCTGATGGAGCTCATAATTATGAAGAAGGTATTTAAAATTAAAATATATGCTATTTTCATAATTTAAAAATTTTAATTTTAGTTGCTGTGATAAGTATATGCATGATAGTTGTTGTGATTGTTGTTGTGGGGTCGGTTGGCCATTAAGGACATAATTTCATATATAAAACATTTGATTGGAGGAGTATATATTTAGGCCATTTTACCATAACAAATACTATCTATTACATTTTGGTAATTGAATGACAATTGCTCTGATGCTTTATTATACATTAAATGAAATTGCTAAGAATTGAATTTGTTGTTGACAAACTGTAGTAAATGAAGAAAAGCAGGAAAAAAAACATGAAATCACATGAACAGCAAATGCCATCTTTCTGCTAGCTTTAAATTTCTTCATTCTTAGATTTCTTCACTCATCTTTAGATCATTCCTTTTTTCACCTCCCAGCCCTCACAAAAGGTTCCAGACTTTCAACGGACACCATATTTGGAGTGTCGTGCTTTAGGCAAATTGACAGCAAGGTAAATTTAAACACTTACGCACTTGTGTACTTAAATACACATAATTACGTACTAGTTTACTTAAACAGTTACAAAACATAATGGATCTTAGTGTTAAAACTTTATTGATTCCGATGGCTGTTGCCGTGTTCTTTTAGATTCCTAAAATTATGTGGTTATTCTAAAGATTTTTGAGACTAGTCAAACTTTGTGGTTTTGTCTAATTGTTCTGCTATTACATAATACTGGTTGACTCTTTTTAGAAACTAAAGAATAAGGATGACAATGTTACGAGAACTACAGTTCAGAAGAGTGTTTGTGTTTTAATGAAATTGGTGTGTTTCAACAATATTTTCAGTTTTAAATTTTTGATAAGCATTATTCAGATAATCATTCGGCAGGCATTAGGTGGAAAAAGGTAATGGGATTTATGTTTTGAATATTCATTTGAAAAATAAAGTGAAAAAGTTCACATGATCATAAATGAGAGAAAGTTGTCTGCCAGCTTTTAGAACTAGGGATTTAACCAAAACATATATTTTCAGACAATGACCTGTATCTGTCGTCGACACTTTATTATCATTATTATTATTAAATTTATTTGGTAAAGAAGGTCTGAAATATATACATATCATATACAATATACATATATAGAATATAGTGTCAAGCACTGATGTGGACCTACTTAGGTGTTGGAAGTTATTACTTTTAATGGTGGTTTTAGTAGAAAGTGGACATTCTAAACTGGGGGCTAAGCCAGTGATTCTCAATTGTTCAGTAGCTATAATTTCCAAGATTCATATTGGCCAATATTAATCTTTCTAGCCTTTGTATAATTTCATCTTGGCCAAACTCGAGCTAGTGACTCATGCTTATTTTAATGAACTAGACTTCACGAAAACAGATATTTTGAAGGTATGTTTATTGTGATGCTTTTGACGAATTACCTGTCCATGTTCTTTTTAAAAACACTATTAATATTTCTTCAGATTGAACGAAAAGTTATTCTGTTTTTCTACTTAATGTAACAGGAATGTTTTGATTGCACAAGCTTGCAATTATCAACTATGAAATTAGATGCATCTCTTTTTTACATGGGTATGTAATGTTGCTTTTGTTATGTTTATATAAAACATATAGCTCATTCATGAAATGTGTGAAAGTGAAACCACATTATGTTATTACAACTGATGAAAATTCACCATACTTACCATTTATATACCATCAATGTTGGGTAAGTCTACAAAAGTCTGTTTGGTTCTGACTGCTGTAAAAACAAGTTCTCATGAACTCACTTGATAATGTAAGTTTGCACTTACGAAAGGCTTTGTGTGTTTTTAAATATTAAAATGTGTTTTTATTGAACGTTGTATTTATTGTGTTTTTTTATTATTTTGTAATATCTGGTTACCATCAGTTACCATCAAATATTGCACTTGCATTAAACTGAAATTGTATATTTTGTCAGGTTTTAGTCTGCAAGATATTGTCATGAACTTCAAACAAAAGGTAAAATATTTACAATGCTGTGTTTTCCTGATAAAGAATGTTGGCTATCATCTTGTTCACTGTTGCTTTTCTTTCAGATTCTGGTGATGTTTAAGTTGATTTTGCTCGAGAAAAAGGTTTGCCTCTCCTACATTTGTTTTTGTGAAATTTTCTTTGTTTCTTGTTTAATATCCTTGGCTATTATTTAACATCTGTCTGTTACAGATTTTTAGTTGAGTCTTTGTATGTCCCAAGGGAGTTGCATAGATTGAAATAGGTCTGGAACTTAGATACCACAAATGGGGGTTTTCAATGCTTGAGGACCAATTTCCTTCTTGGCTAAACATTTTCCATCAGAATTGACGATTGTTATCCTGGGAAAACATTGATGCATAAAAAATTTTCTATTTCAGGTGGTGTTTTGGGGGAACCCTGTAAAAGATGTTTGCAAGTTCACCTTGTCGATTATTTCATTGTTTCCAGGTATAGATGTAGTGTTTTATCTTTGAAGTACATAGTAATAGAGTTTTACTGTACAAGTCCAATCCCTTTTTGCAGGCTTGATAAACAAAGGCCTCTTGCATACAACTTGTGTTGACAGCATTTTTGTGCAGAAGGTATGATGTATTTTCTGTGTGTACATGTTTTTTGTTCATTGATCATTCAATTTTACCTTGAGTAGTGAAATATGAGAGTTCATGATCAACATAGAACTTCAGTGAAACGTCTCATAAAAACTGTTTGATAGAGTGAGTTCAACTGTAGTCTCGATAATACAATGAAATTTTATTATGAGCGATACAAGGATTGCCAAGGATTAATTTTGTGTTAAGCTTTAAGCTTTGTGATTAAACAATGAACATTTATTTCAATTGTAGGGGACCCAAAAGCCTCGTGATGTGTATGGATTGCCCTTAGATATATTTGGTGAGGTTAGGACTTTTGTCTTATTGATAGAAGTTATTGAAAAGCATCGCGGAAGTGAAGGCTGCTGGGATTTTAGTAACATTAGTACGTAATGCCACTGGAACTAGCAAATGTCAGCAATATTTTTTTTCTTTGTTTTAGGGCTGTCTGTTTCAACCATACATGTCATTGCACAACATGACCTTACTTCGCAAGGCCAAAGTGACCAGCTTTGTTGTCGGATCCAGTAATGTGTTGTTCAAACAGCAGCTGCATTGTCCATGGGACGTCTTGGTGGATGTAAGAAATTAACCTAAGTTTGTTGCAGATGCCATTTGAAATTTATCACTGTCCTTCTCTCTCAAACGTCTTGAGTTGAATAAATTTGATTTCTACGACAATTTCACTGACTGCCTACTTGTTATGGCGATTACAAGGACAGATCCTTCATCCGACAACTCACAATTTTATTGTTCTGGTGGTAGGGGTTAAGCCTGGTTCAGACCAAAATTAATCGTCGTAATCGTCAATCACTAGGTTCGAAAATTTCAAAGTACTAATTGCAAAATTCTTTCACACGATACTTTTTCCCTTGTTCAGTTCTAACTTCTTTGTAAAATTTGAAGTACACGCCCTCACAATCTTAGAATTGACGTAAAATTCAATCGAATTTTAAATAATATAGAGAGCGAGTAAGAAGGTAATATCATCATGCGTTTATGACGATTACGACGATGACAAAGGTGTTCACATTTGACGATTACGACGATGACAAAGGTGTTCACATTTGACGATTAAGACGATGACAAAGGTGTTCACATTTGACGATTATGACGATGACAAAGGTGTTCACATTTGACGATTAAGACGATGACAAAGGTGTTCACATTTGACGATTATGACGATGACAAAGGTGTTCACATTTGACGATTATGACGATGACAAAGGTGTTCACATTTGACGATTATGACGATGACAAAGGTGTTCACATTTGACGATTATGACGATGACAAAGGTGTTCACATTTGACGATTATGACGGCCACACTGCATTTTAATCGTCGTAATGATACTTTTCCCAGTGGAGTTATAATAAGGCTTTTCTATTTTCGTTTCCAATGGCGACAGGGATAATTATCAGGATTTGGAAACGAGGCCATGCTTGTCAAAAAAAGTCATTCTGATAACATTTGTTAATTTTTATTAGAAATTAGATATATGGTATTTAGTTAATCACTCTACAGGAGGCATAAGTTGTTCCATACAATCTGTGTTCTTGGCTACTTAACAATGCATGAAATTGTCTCATCAATAGTTGGATACTTTCAACATTACCATCCCAGATCCCAACCTCAACAAGCTATTGGATTTGTCGACAGAAGACCTGAGGTTCTGTGATTATTTGATCGCTGTGGTAGAGAATGCATGTGAGACTGCAGGTAAGTTGTTGACAACTGACGTGACGTCATGACGGATGTCAATTAATAACGTGGAATGTTATTGGATGTGTCGGAATATTATTTTAGGTTGGGAAGGAAGCGATGATTGGTTAAGACTTCAATTTAAAGCTTATGTTTTGTGTTTGCTATCGACTGTGGATAGTGTTTCTGAAGAAGAATGTAAGTAAGAATTGTCTTGTGAGTAAACAAAAGGAATCCTAGTTTTCCAGCATAAAGCCCACAAAAGTAATGATACGTAATGATGCATATATCCATCTCTCGTGCGAAAGCTCGCCTTAACAGAACTTCTTGTAGCGATGCATCTATCCATCTCTTGTGTTCTAGTGCTTGAACTTCATCCTTTTAACGGTCCGTTCTGTCATGCATGGGTGGGAACGCACAATTACCGACGATGGTCCCACACTGATCATCCTGGCATGGAACATTTTCACAAGGGGTAAGTCAACAAATCTCAATGTGTTTTATAGTATCTTTAGATTGAAATTACACGGCTACATTTTTGTCTTCACGAGTTCAAACAGAAGACCTGTTTTTCCAAAACCTATATATATAGTCTAAAGAGTTGTGATTAACCAACTCATAAGTTTATTAGACGGGACACGTGACTGGCGTTTGTTCGTAGGCTTTTTGCCCGGCTTAAATTTCTTTAAAAAACAATTATGAAAAAGAACAGTTTCAGTATGGTTAAATAGTAGTCCTTTCCCAAATGTTGTTGCCTAGTGACCAAGTTACGCCACGTTTTCACGTATTTTGATGTGTTCTAATAATATACGCTCATTACTTCTTTTCTGAAGTGTGGTATAACGTTTAAAGCAAAAAGTTTGGATAGGGTTATTCGTTCGACATTTTTAAAAATGAATAGCAAAACTTGCCTCGGCGAATAAGGGCGATTTCGTATGCATGCGTTCCTGTTTTTTTTTATCCTTTTTCTTCTTTCTACACACATACCATTTTCTTGTTTTTGTACTTGGGATTCAAACAGCAGCACTAACTAGAAATTGTTATCTCTCTGATCTCATCACATTTCAATAGATGTATATAAACTTCATCTCGTTTTAGACATCCGTTTCAAGGAGATATCACCATATCTGATCTGCGCCTACGTATCAACCAGTAAGAAAATATTTGACAATTTACTTTCTATACTCCATGGAATACGCCCACCCTCCAATTCATTTCTAACTAGAAAATGTTCGCTAAGAGGATGAAATCTGGTCAACGCGTATAATGCGCCCATTCGAATGAAAGACGCCATGAAACAAATTTCTTCTGAACTCTGTAGATGTTTTAGTTTGTTTTGTTAACCCGATATTTTCCCGATGTTTTCCCGATGTTTTCCAGTATCGCTGAAACGTTTGCCAATGAAGAAACTCGCAAAAAGATTGCTCAAGCACTTATGAAAACACAAATTGCTGTTGGTGAGTTGTCTATGACTGAGATGGACCAAGTATCAGTGCTTCTCATCAGTGTTTTCTTCTCATCAGTGTTTTCTTCTCACTCCATTGACGTTCTCTTGAAAAATGTGATATTTACTTCAGCTCACGTAAAGCCAGTTTCCATTTCATTCAGTTTGGTGGCGTGACTGAGTGAACAGCTGTTTCAAACGATATGATAGAGTGAACAGCTGTTTCAAATCATTTGAACTACCAGGCGAATGGAGATTGCGTCGGCCAATCAAAAATCAGTTCGATCATTCGGGCGACCACAGTGAATGAACTGGAAACCGGCCTTTGTGTTTAATGCACGTTTATGAGTTTCTCATTACAAGCAGTGCAGGAAACCACAAGCAGTTATTACCGATGCAAAAGAAAGTGGATAGGGCCCAACACTTTCAAAAGCTTCAACGAGTTAGTCTATCAGTTGTTTGTTTATTTAATTTTTCTATTTTTGTAGGTGGAGCTCTTACATCGGCTAAAACAGCCATATCGTCAGCACGTGGATGGATTAATGGCATGGTACACGAAATCGAAGTAGAGATGCGCAAACACAACGAAAACCGAAAACAGAGCGTAAAAACGATTGATGCGAGTAGTGCACGAATGGTTATTACCGACCAAGATCGACGAGGCGAGAAAGTGACGACAATTGGGGATTTTATCGGTAACGATGTGCCAGCAGATTTGGATGTTTCTCTCGACCATACAGAGGATAGTGGGATTGGAAAGAAGGAGGATTGAGGAAATACGTGAAAAATCAGCGTGGAGGAGTATATCTGGCCAGCCGTCCTAAGTAAAGCTGCTGTATCGTTCCTTATCAGTTTCGGAGTAAATAAATCAATCAATGAATCCACGAATTTGTTACCTCCAACTTGTTGGGTGGGTTATATATTGATAATCTTGCAGGCATCACTCTGCTTCATTGGTAGTTCATGCTTCAATTGGTTGAAACAGTGAATTTGAACGAAATTCTATGTCAAAATCAACCTAAACATTGTGGTGTTCTCGAAGGATTTTCATTGGTTGATAGGAACCAATCATTGACCTTTTTTGTGTCTGATAAGTAAAACTATTGGTGGAAGTTTACGAACAAATGTAACCAATAATATTTTTTTTTTAAGAATGATGGAAAACTTATTTTTACAATCTATTAGTATTTCAGCCTCGCATACATGTATTTATGAATTAAAAACAACAATACCACGTTAATATTTCATGGTTCTTCTTGTGCGTAAACTGATTTTATCGTTCAGTCTTCCCTTTTATAATCCAGATGATTCCTCTTGTCGAGTCAAGAATAAATAATAAAGCGCTTTTTCGACAACAAAGCGTTGAAATTAGGGGCTGTTCATAAGGAAGTGGGCTGTTCCGGCCAATCGGGTTACCTCGACGAGACGGGGAATGATCGGGCTAGCTCGACGAGACGGGGTAATTTTTATCCCGTTTTCATATGTACGATTTTCATCCCACCTAATACCTAGATCTCGTTAAAAACAAGGGACATGTCGCAAGGCGGCTGTCTCGCTTTTCATATGAACACGTTTGTTTTCATGGGTTTCCTAAAAATAGTGAGATCCAACCTAACCGAGCTAGCTTGGTACGCTGCATTGTAGCTGAGTTCTCATGTCTAACCTCGTTTCTATGCAATCCATTGTTTGACTCATTTCATTAGTTAATAGAATTCTTTGTTATTTCCATTCCATAGTTAGTAAGACTTTTACTTTTGCTTAACTTTTACTGTTCTCCATTTATCGTTAAGGGATATTTTTTCCCAATTTCTAGTTTTAGCTCACTGTTTTAGATATACATACACCTTTATTTTGTATCTTTTATTTCACAGGAAATCTTAGATAACAGTGTATATATGTGAATATGATATACTGTAGATTTTTAACCTGTTTAAATATTCGAGAAACAAACAAACAAATCACAATGCAGTGTTTAAACAGAAATCTAGGGTATTTTGAAAACGTGGTTGAGACGCAAGAACTGGCCATAATGCAGTCTACGTGAAGAGTCGAGAGTTTGAAATCTTTCCAGTTACAATACTGGAAGCTGGCTTATAGATTTTAATCGGATGTTTGAGAAAGGTGCATAGTGCAGAAAAATAAAGAGGATTCATATTATTATTGTCACCACCGTCATGATGTCTTCAAGGGTTTTGTCATGTCCTTTTTTTTATTTTGTTTATTTAATCCGCATGCTAAGGACATTTGTTGCTAATTTTTTTTACAGTTTCCAGTTTTTCCGAAAATGTCAAAGTTATAATATTATAAGTTATAATATTTTGGGGCAAACTGGAACCAACTTTCGAAAGCTCCTTCATTCCTTAATTTCCAAAATTGGGGACGCGCTGTAACATTTTCGCGACTAGTGAAACATGACACGTCCTGGAGTGTTCTTAGACTTCTAGATAATTCTTGTCAAGGTTGTGAAATGATAACACTAGGTACGTTAAGGGAAGAAATTGTTTGCAGAAGAAATTTGTACGGAACGTTTTTTTTGCAGAATTTATTTTTGCGTATTTCGATCAATGCCGCAAAAATAAATATTGGTCATCCGCAAAGATTTACTCCGCAAAATTTTCGAAATTTTTCTCCCGTAAAGAATTTATTTTTCACTTTGCTTTGCATACAACTAAAGTCTTTACAAAACGTTTGGAAAATTGATAAAGGAAAAGATGACGAGGTTATTGAACATCTAAGGACTTATTTATTACTCTTCGTTAATAACAATGCACTTGCAACAGGTTTTGCGCTTCGTACTGTTGCTTTTACTTTGAAAAGCGATCTTATGTCGGCGGAGGTATCACAGTTTTTATTGTTATTTGCTTTTTTCCTTTATGGGAAGTAGATCTTGACTCTGAACAAAGATAAGTCCCAGCCACATCTGTTTGTTACATTTTATTCTTTTATGATATTATAGCTGGTGAAAAACAGATCTATCTATTTCCAACTAAAGTTTGTATATTAGACCATGATCCATCACATAAAAAAGCTCTGGAAAATACTTTTCGTGACCTCCCTCTCAGAACCAACTGATTTTCCAATTTTTGGCATATTTCAGTGAGTAGATTTAAAATTCGAAAAGTTCCCAAGTTTTCCACCTGCAGTTTTCGATTAGGCCTCAAAGTTACGGTTATCGTGCGTATCGATTTTCATCCTATGTTATCGATTTTGATTGTTTCGTTAGTAAAATTTCAAAACCAATGTTGTTGTATTTGTTGAAAATAAAGTTTTGTTTTGGTTGGGAGTGCTTTTTGTCGTATGAATGTCAAAACATTTTAACAATCGTGCAATTAACGAGTCTGACTCGGGAAAACATCGAATAACCTTCATAACTGCATAATTTTGGTTTCAAAGGTATCAAAACAATGGAATATTATATTAACTACATCTGTGCTGCATTATTAAGTAAATGTGTACATAATTAACCTATCCGACTAATATTCACTCTTGATTAGAAAACAACAACATTTCACGGTATAATTTGGTATTGGTTCACAGTCTATTCACAGTGTATGCGATATCTATGTTTTTATTCCCTGTTTCAAACATTAGCAACTCTTACTGTTTCATTGTATCCTCAGATCCAAACAAGGAATAAAATAATAAGATCGTATCCGTACTGTACGTATACATTTAAAATATGTGGCTAAGCCGGCAGCGAAAAACCCCCTAGTCACGTACCCTCGAAGTAGAAAGGTCTATAACATACAATCTATCAAAGTAAAAAAAGAAGCAGATGGATTGGAATGGAACCATTCTTCTGACAAATCGTTCGATACCATCAATATGAATAAAAGCAGTTAGTCTTCTCTTCATGTCTTCAGCACCGTGGACTTTATTTCTCGTCGTTGATACCATCACTTCGAATCGGAGCAGTTGTTCTTTATGTCTTCGTCACCATGGACTTTATTTCTCGTCGTTGATACCATGAATTCTAATCGGAGCAGTTGTTCTTCATGTCTTCATCATCGTGGACTTTATTTCTCGTCGGTGAAGGTGCTTTCCTGTCTCCCAAATGTTCTTCATATCCTGAGATATAGATTGGGTAGCTACTACACCATTTGCTATCTGTATCAGCTGACTTCTCTCCTCATCAAAAGGGTTAACTATTGTATCTATAGTATTGATGATTGATAAAACATCTTGCTTATCCCTATTGATCCTAGTTGCATTCAAATCTTTTCTACCACTGAAAAAAGAAAAATCTATAAAGCATAGAAAACTGTCAGAGAACGTTCTTTACTTGGATCAATTTTTTTAGTTTTAGCTATAACATAAAGAGGTGTATTTCGTGATATGTATCATTTAAATTCTTTACTTTAAAAGGATATGTACTGTAAACTAACAAATCATTATTGTTTCCATCAAAGTTTCAACAGCTTCAGTTAAGACTGCGAGGCAGCACCCATCGTTTACAGTATCAAGTTTACGAGTGATGCCTACAATACCACCTCTGACTTTACTACTTCTATTAAATATTTGCTCTATTGTTTGATCACAAGCAATGTTTGTAAATCCATAACAGTTCTCTTTTCACTGTCCAATTAGTTTTGATATTATCACAATCTGAGAAAAAACAACAACTTTATTTTTAAATGAAGAAACTGTAGCTGTGAGCATTGAAATAAGCTATGAAACTAACCTTTATGTGTTTGATCAAGAATGTTCATTTCTAACCAATAACAAGATGCATATCTGCAGTAACAAAAAACCATGGAAGCATAGAATTAAAAGTTGTCTGATGATGATCCCAATTTCCTGTAAGAGTAGCCCTTAAATGTAACAACACTAACTATACCATTTCTATATAAACACTCCAAAATGAAAACAGCTTTGATTCAGAAGATCTCCTTTTAATGAAACTTTGATAATCTGTATTTCTTTTTTGGAAAATAGGGCTTTGCACAAAATCTTCAAAATGATTTTCATGGAGACTTTTTCTCATTGCACTAATAAATTCCAATATATCTTTTTGTTTCTCATCATCTTTTGAAGCCAGTAGGATTAGAATCTTAAACGACTAAGAGCTTCGGACATCAATTCATGGGCTCGAATACTACAATTATAATGTTCACCAGAATCACACCTCGACATGAACCAGGTGCAACAATACCAAATTTGATAAGTATTTCCTATAAACAAAGTTCAAATTAAACCATATTAAAAGAAAGTAATACAGTTTCAATGCTTATGACTAGACATCACCTGTAGAGGAGTGATTTGAGTTTGATTTTCAGAGAAACAAAAAGAAAATTGCATTCATATAATACAGTTATCAATAATGATCTAAAAGAAAATGATTAATATCACAAATATATTAAATGGAGTGATTATAGACATTAAAGAACCACTACAGTGTGTAATATGCAAACTCAGTATAAGGAGCACCTTAACCATAAGTGGTCATAACGCTTTCATAGAAGTATAAATTGTACTTTGACTATACTGCATTGATAGAAATATTTTTCATATTTACTTACTTGTAGCCCAGCATTTTGAAAGACTTTTGAAATACTTTAATGAGAGAAACTTTCACGAGAGAAACTTTCGCGAATTTCGCGAATTTTGGACATTTTCGCGAAAGTAAATCCCAAAATATTTTCGATTTCGACCACACGCGAAAATCGATTCCACAAAAATTTACAAAAAGTGGCATTCGCGAAAATAAATCCCGCAATGATTTTTTCAAAAATTCAAAAATTTCAAAATGTCTACAAAACAAGTTTTTGACTGTATCCGACGACGAGGTTAAAAACTGATAAAAACACGTCTTGAACTAAAAGAATACACGTATATTTCACAGAATTAGTGCTGTCTTTGAACCAATTGAAGTGACAAAAAGTGCTACAGTGAGGTTTATTTGAAATTTCATGCGTGTAAAATAAAGGATAACATTGAACTAATTCAGGCTTAACAAAATTGTTTCTTAATCATGTATATTTATAATTGTTATTTTCTTCGAAGCATCAGGCATTTTGGTTTTTGAAGACCCTGATGATGGTTTCGATGGTTGTCGAAACATGTCTCGGATGTCTAGTGTTTTGCTTTTTTCCAGAATTTTTTTCCTTGGGAATTTCAGTTTTCAGTTTCTATAGTTGTTCAAAAGAAAAATATCTATTATAATCATTGATTTTTTTCTGTTTGGTCGTAGGTTTATCGTTAATTCAACTAACTTCAAAGCCTTGTGAAATTCTGAGGTTAAAACGTAAGAAAAAGTGATAAAAGTTACTCTCTCAAAATGTATTTTTGGCTAAGTTTAAGGAAATTTTCAGACAATTCGCGAAAGTTAATCTCGCAAAAATTTCCCAAAATCCACATTAGCGAAAATAAATCCCGCGAAAATTTTTAACATGTGGCATTCGCGAAAGTAAATCCCATAAATTTCGCGAGTTTTTGACCTCGCGAAAGTTTCTCCCGAAGTAGATGATAAGAATGACATCACCAATTTTTAAACATTTGTTTATTGCAGAGATATCAGTCACAGGCGCATTTATAATAGGTAGGTATGAGATGGTTGATACAATGTCATCAGAATTGTGCACAATCTGTATTATAACCAGTCCAACATGGTAAAATAACTGATGAGTTTAACTGTCAAATTTTACAAGTGACATATGCTAAGTTAAGATTTCTAAAATAATTCTGGAGAGGATCAGAGTCAATCAAAATGGGGTTATTCTGTTCAAAATACTCTGATATATTGAGTGATTCTTTCGTTCCCCCAGAATATGTTGGTATTTCAGCAATGTCAGAGTCTACAGTTCTTACACGTTTATTAACAGAAACAATATTCTTTGTTAAATTAAGGACCTGCAATGGATTTTGTCTGCAAATACCATGGGTGACATGAGGTGTACAGTTGTAAAGTTAATTAAATACACCATTAAGTTTGAGCCTGATATTGGCTTAACAGCAGCAGCAAACGATAAAGACTTACAAGTGAATTTGTTACCTTTTGAATAAAGATACACCAAGTCTCAGGCGTTTGAGTAACAATATCGAAAGCAGGCAAGATGAATTTGAATTTATATATAGCTAGTTTACACGACTGTACTTATTTTAAAACTTGTAAATTGAATATATATAATAAAATTGCTGTTCCAGAGTATCCAACTTTCTTTTTCGTGCTTCTCTTAGTTTAGGATATACTTCCTTTACCATTTCGATAGAGATGTCACTTAGAAATTGATCCATCGTCTTTGTTTTTTCCACACAAGCGCTTCATCCGGATTACGCGAATTTATTGCGCCATTGCATATGACATATCTATGGAGTATGAAACGGCGTCCATATATATCAAAAAGGCAAGAAGAAGCCCTGGTAACAAGGTCAAGTGTGAAATTGTAATAGTAACAACACGCAGTCCTGTCTGTCGCTAATTGTACAATAGGGACCTTACAAATCTACAACGGCAACGTGGAGGACGACGTGAGGCAAACAAAAGATTCACTTTACTCCATAGATTTGCTTTAGAATGGAAGTAGTTTCACATTTTACTATTGGGAAATGTTTTTAATTTTACTAATATCATTATTAGATTTGCACCTTCTACACACATCGTGAAAAGTAATATTTTGAAGTCGTACTGAAAACGAAGATGTGAGAATAGCAGTACTTCCGATAGATTTTCCTTGGTTCCTTCATGATTCTGTCTCTCAAAGTTCAAAAAACAAACTACAAAGGCATTATAAATAAACTCCTTAACCCAAGTGTATAGTTTCTGCTCTTTTGTGATTCATTGAAGATGAATATCTTGTACGTCGTCGTCCTCGTTGCCGTCGTACTCTCGTAAGTTCCCTAATAAAAGTATCGTGTGGCCATAGCCTTGAACGGAGGATACAGTGTGTTTCGTAATGTTGGAAATGGAAATTTTAAAGTTGCTTTTAGTTGTTTTAAGTGAATATACCGAATTTCAAAATAATTTTTACATCAATGGAAAGCCATTTTCAAGCTCTTTCGGCTAGTATATTTGTGTGAAAAATGAGAAAGTGGGTTTTGAAAAAATAAGGAAAATGTCATCGAAAAATGTAATTAAAGTTTTAATGGTCGATTAACACGTAGTTTAATTACATCGTGCTTATTGTTTCAAAACACTGAATCCATTCAAATTTTTTTTAAATTTAAATTTGCGCTGAGACCCCCAAATTGATATTTTAAAACATAAAAGTTTAACGTTTTTCGTGAACACACAGCTTAAATTTGTTTATTGTTTTCCAAATTGCTATCATTGTTTCAAAAAATCTTTTCTTTTCATTCACATCTTAATCGACCATTTAAAATTTAATTACATTTTTCCAAGACATTTTCCTTATTTTTTCAAAAACCACTTTTTCATTTTTCACAAAAACATACTATCCAAAAGAACTTCAAAATGGCTTTCCAATGGTGTAAAAATTGTTTTGAAATTTGCTTTAAAATTTCTATTTCCAACATTACGAAACACACTGTATAATTGCAGCACTGGTTTGTGCAGAATTCTGATTAGTATTCAGTTATGGTAATTAGTAAAACGAGTCTATTGAGGTTCAATTCTTAGATTATTGACTCTTTCTGTTAATTGAACTTATAATAATTACCAAATGACTTATACCACCTTTGAAACTCCATCGGCTGAACTTTATCACACATCAATGATTCGATTGCATAATTTAAGAATATTTATGCAATAATCGAAGAGACGCAGTGTATCGAGTGAAAAAAACGAAACATTTTAATGGGATGTATTTCTGTCAATTTTAAATATTTTTCGATAAAATTCTGGAATTACTCCCTTTGACCTTTCTACTTTACAAATGTAAAAAAAATTCTATTTGGCGATATGCTAAATCGCCGTGAGGTGCCATTTTACAGGGTAACTGATTTTCGGCGCTTTGTTCATCTTCAGCTTCTGAAGAACTTCCTTGATTAATGAAAATTTTTTATCGAATGTTGCGCTAGATAGTCTCCGAACGGGATCTGAAAAAAAAATTCGGAGTCTCAATCATTATTTCATGAGAAATAACGTATTTTGACGCCGTTTCAAATCACTCTGGGTGTTTCAAGTCACCCCGCTTTACGGTATGTTCACATACTCTTCATTAACGTCATCCGTAAAATCAAGGATTAATGAAATGAAATTATATAAGGTTAGTGGTAAGCCATGTTCAATATTTTTAACGGTGGAATCTGATGGTAGTGATGGTCATCCCTCTTTAATACCTTCTGCATTATTATTAAGAGCATCTTTAACCTGCATGCAGACTTAGTGGAACAAAGAATGAGAGACGTCGTTTTTTCTTCTGCTGCTTGTCACACCACACCTCCATCCAATGTCATCATTTCTTTTTTTCTCATATTTATCAGTATACTTTAATTCTGATTTTTTGCATAAATAACATAGAATGACGAAGGCAACACAACTTGTTGTTACTGTATATGAAGGAGCAGAAAGACGGGATGATTTCCTTTTTCTCTGATTAACTTTTAGTTTTTCTTGGGCCTTTCTTTTCTCTCTTCTCTTTTTGTCCCGTTCAATTTTAGTGACATCAGTAAAGTATTTATAACACTTTGGGTGATACTGCAACCCTTCTTCTTGGTTTTCGTGTATATACTCTACTCTTCACGATACTAACGCAGCCTCTAAACTTTTTCATCAATACTTATCCAATCTGTACGCGTAGAAATGAACTTTTCAAATGTTTTATCAGTAAACAACCTTAATTTCTCCGTCATTTACACTAGCAAAATGAATAAGACAAATACTTTCATCCTCCTCGTGACCAGCCATATTTTTTACTTTAATTCGTCTAAGTTTATTTCACAGAACGTAGTGATCCAGCTTGCCGTGTCGATGAAAAGGTTGGAATATTCATTCTGTTTTTTATTACTTGGTTAATCGAAAAAAATCGATATAAAGAGATTATCGAGTAAATCATACAAATTTATAAAAATTATGACCTTATTTCTCAAAAACTGCAGGAGAAAAACTTGGGAACTTTTTTGATTTGGTATCTAAATAACTTGGCCTATATTTTCTGAAAATTTGGTTTGGTTCTGTGAGGGAGGTCACGAACTGACACAAATGAAGTACACGGATCGTGGTCTATATACACCCCAGACACTGAATTAGGTGTTTCCCTGCTTTCGATTTTATTAAATTAATTCTGCAAAATCTCTTTAGAAGTCGTCATCCGCAAAACTTTAATCCGCAAAATATGGCATTTTTGGATCATTTATCCGCAAAAATATATTCCGCAAAAATTTCTTCCGCAATTAATTTCTTCCCTTAAGGTAATCTATTTCTGACGATGTGACTTTCTCAATACGTAAACACTTGAGAAAGAAACATCAAAGAATTTGTTCCATGCATGGGAAGGTGTTCAAATGTTGATGATTGCTTCAATGAAGCATCCAAGCACATGCTATAAAAGGAGACATATTTCGCCAGATAAGAAGTTTAAAGCCATAACAGGAATAGAGAGGGAGATTTTATTAACACACTGGCAATCCTTGTGATCAATTTATTTTTGATTAATATTTGGTCCTTGGATGGTTTCAATTTCCACCCGATACCTTTTTATTTAGGTCCTTGCTATCACGTGGCGTGACATCATAGCTTGGGACCAGGTGAAAAATGAGAAAGGTCAAATTTGCAATACCTTTTATACTATTCGAAGGATCATCAAAAAAGTATTAGAACCCATATCTGAATTTACTTTACTCCCTGGGCTAAAAGGAACAGATAAGACGTGACCAAATTCAAAAGTGCTAGCGTGAAATAAAGTAAACGATGATGCCATCAAATATTGTTTTAAACACAGAAATTTACAAAAAGATGCTGTGACCTCTGCTTCCCCACTGCCATCTGGACAGACTGGACAATAGCCCGTTTCTTTTCCTTCTGACCACTTTTTCTGAAAACGTGCAAAGAGGACATGCGCCTTCCTTGACCTAGAGCGTGACCTACAATAGACCTCTCCCGAATTTCTGTTTAAATGCCGTGTTAGAGCCTAGCCTCTAAGTTTCGCCTCTTTTTCAAACTCTTAATTACTTCTGATTATTCCACTGGGAACTGAAAGAACGAGTAACAATTACTTACTGAAAACATTATGCAATTAAAAAAACAATGAAAAACATAGAAACGAGGCGAAACTTGATAACTAAGCATTAACTCGGTATTTAAATAAAAAATCAAGAAAGAAAGGAAAAAGTGACGTAACTTTTGCTTCGTGGTGAATATTTTCCCCTAAGAAAATTTTAAAAAAGTGAAATTTATAAGAAAGTATTAGTAAAACTTTGCAAAATGACGAAATTTTCCCCTAAGTTATCCCCGATAAGGTATGCTAAGAGAGTCCGGTTTTCGTTTCAGTTTGTGACACAATGGTCTCATCAAGGGAACTTTGAGTCACTAAAGACTTTTTCAATTTGCTTTTCCGACCCCCCCTGCTCTAGCTGCACGACACCTACATGTACTTCCGGGTTCCTTGCATTTTGATGATTTCTCCCTGAGAGTAAAGTGGGTTAAATATTCAACTTCAACTTTCTGAAGGATATTTCGGAATTGGGTAACCTTCAGGAATCTCCACAGTAGTCGTTTCTGTTCTGTTCCTGCACACGCAGTGAGTTATGGTTATCCATAAGTGATCACACTGGATAGTAATTAGGAAAATATTTTGGTATTTTCTTATTATGTGGCATAGCCTGCCTTTAACATTGAGGTCATGCTCGATTTCTATGATTTCAAGAAACTCCGGCTTATTGAAAGGAACAGACCATTTGTTAAGTTTGAATGAAATTGATTTGATGGAATTTTGTTGGATGCAGAGATCGTCACACTTTCGTATGTCAATCGGTCTTTCTTTTCTCAAAACGCTTTGTTTACCTTTTTGTCAACTAGATAGCACAAAAAAACCAGCAGCTTGTTCTCGATTAGTTTGGATGCAAATATTGGAATTTTGAATTTCTGAAGCAGGGTTAGGGATCGCAGAAGCGCCATCCTTAACTGCCATATCGCCAAAATTCTGGGAAAGTTACTCCAACGATCAATTTTCCCACGTGCCCCCATTTTTGCCACTCGGAGAGCTTGACCGGTCCCGTTGTATGTTCTTCAACAAATTCTTCTCTGGAGCTCTTCATCCGTGATTCACGCTGCAATAACCAAACCTCACGCCTAAATCCACCAGTTACCCGCCAGACCAAGCTTGGACAAAAGGCCTTATAAGACAAGCTCTTTATAACGGACCACCTGCATAGTGACTATCACTCCAACAATTGTTTAGAGGAAATTGTTAAGAATAACAATTGTTGATCTCAGGTGTAGGCAAATTTTTATGTTTTTTTTTTTTTTACAATTGTAAATTTAAAATTTTGCATTCATATAACAATCCTCATAGATTTGTACAAGTAAAATATTTTCATTTTTGTGACAGTTTTTTTCATGACTCTTTCTCATTTGCTACGGAGGATTCATTGGGTGATCGAACCCATCAGTATATATCGAAAAATTCGTGAATCGTATAAATAGTATTCGAATTGAAAGTTGGTCTCCAATGCTTTAAACTTAATCGTCATCCATAAATTCGTCACCTGCACTTCTTCAAGGTCTGTCGTTCACATCCTTTGCATGCTTGAAATATCCTGACAGAATCGAAGTCGTTCTCTTTGTTGTACAAAAGAAGAGATCATATATAAACAGCGTGTATAGCTTTCATTTAATAGATGTATTGAAGCATGTTCATCTTTCTCGATAATCGTAGTGGCACGATAAAATGGGCTTCTGTAAGATAATGTGGAAGCACAGCAGATAAATTTCGGAATGTGTATAAATGTATGATACAATCATGTTCTCTTTGTTTTACGTAGCTAGTTTATTTATGGACGTTATGTAGTCATCGGACAACATGTTATTGGAGTCAATCCTGGTGTTTCGATATATAATATATTCACTCAAGTTGTCGTTTGATGTAACAGGACCTACCCATGATGAATACAGCTTTCGCAAATGTTCTGAGTTCATCTTGTATGTGAGAAATATATGTTCTGAAGACTTCGTTATTGCATCTTTTACAATTTCCCTTTTTTTTGTAGACCCCCATATTCTCGTTCGTATAATAATAATAACAATAATAATGATTGTTTTTTTACAAGATGAAAATATGGCATCTCCGTATTTACAACATGTTCTTCGTCTCAATAAATATTTTAAAAACGAAATACTCTTAACAATATATATAAATATAAGATAAACTAAGAAAAATAAAACATCAAAGATAGTAAAAAAAGAGATGAAATTGTTAACTTTTCACTAGCATATGAGCTAACTGACTAGAATAGATAGATATATTGCTGTAAATTCATACACAAACGGAGGTAGAAAAATAAATGTAACACATATATTCTAGTAACGAAGCAAAGGATGGAAGGTAAATTTGTTCACACCAGTTATAACTGTACTCTCGTGTGCCAAATAAACGGGGGGGGGGGGGGGGGGGGGGGGGGGGGTCAAAATAAATGGGGTGGGTTGGAAAATTTCCAAAAACCTAATAAGCGGGGGGGGGGGGGGGGGGGGGTCTTAATTTCCGGGGAGGGGGGGGGTGAAAAATGTGAAAAACATCGATTTTCAATGAAATCAGAAGATTTGTGTTCTTAACGTGTTAATGTTACTAATAACTATATAATATCATACATGGAACTATGTTTTATATACAAAAAAGTGATAGGGAAACATAACTTCAGTACAAGAAAATAAGTGTTAAGAAAAGTATAAGAAAATGAGTTACTAGTAAACACAAAAACATCAGTTACACACATGTCTATCGGTGAAAATAAATTAACGGGGGGGGTCTCAATAAGGTCCGGGGGGTTGGAAAAAAAATCGAAAAATTAACAAGCGGGGGGGCCCGTTTATTTGGCACACGAGAGTACATCTGTAGATAGTTGAAAAATTAATCGAATAAATAAAAGACGTATTTCTAAAATTGTATTTATTAATCAAAATACGAAGCTTTTCGTGTTTAAGCACATCATCAGGTCAATGACAAAGTGATCTCACATCAATAATTGAAGGGTGATTAAGTTAGGTTTACGCCAATGTTGAATTGTAACAAGCTAAAAAACAACTGACAAAAAAAGAAGAAATCTAAAATGTCAGCCGATTCACGGTAAAATAAGTCGTTGAAGCAGATACTAAATTCAAATATAAAATCAAATACTACTGATGTTTCTTATGGAAGGTCAAGTTGATATTGTTTGACCAAACGAGATTCGTAACATCAGAAGTATGAGAATACCTTTGCGTAACAAATGAAGCAGCTGATCTCATTAAAGTACAATTGCTGCTACCGTTTTGCGCCATCTGGCTCTTGTTCAATTTCCGCGCTTATAGCGTAGGAAATTGTTTGGTTTACACATTCTATCTAAGTATCTATCTATCTCTGTCACAGTTTTTCGTCGTTTTCGGAAAGTCCGTTCGGATTTCGGATTGTTTGTTAATTCAGAATAGTTAATGACTGACCTATGCTAGGAACTTAGGACAGGTTTGACTAAAAATGGGCAATTTAGACTAAGGTGCTGATTTAGAAGTTGACGGTCATTTTGTCAAACTTGACTAAAATTGGACAATTTGGGCCAAATTTCGAAAGTTCTTCAAATTTCATGAAATTTTGCACGTATTACATTTGAAAGGTGCTGATTTCAAATTTGACAGTCATTTTGTCAGAATTGACTAAAATTGGACAATTTGGGCCAAATTTCGGAAGTTCTTCAAATTTCATGAAATTTTGCATGGATTACATTTGAAAGGTGCTGATTTCAATTCTGGCAATCATTTTGTCTGAATTGACTAAAATTGGACAATTTGGGCCAAATTTGGACCAAATTTCGAAAGTTCTTCAAATTTCATGAAATTTTGCATGTATTACATTTGAAAGGTGCTGATTTCAAATTTGACAGTTATTTTGTCAGAATTGACTTAAAATTGGACAATTTGGGCCAAATTTGGACAAAATTTCGAAAGTTCTTCAAATTTCATGAAATTTTGCATGTATTACATTTGAAAGGTGCTGATTTCAATCCTGGCAATCATTTTGTAAGAATTGACTAAAATCGGACAATTTGGGCCAAATTTCGTAAGTTCTTCAAATTTTATGAAATTTTGCATGGATTACATTTTAAAGATGCTGATTTCGAATTTGACAGTCATTTTATCAGATTTGACTAAAATTGGACAATTTGGGCCAAATTTGGACCATATTTCGAAAAATCTTCAATTTTCATGAATAAACATCATGAAGATATTGGTGAACTGTTTTTATGGCCCCGAAACATCATAGTGAATTGCAATGCTGTCAAGATCAAGTTAAATAAAGTAAAGAAGGCAGTAATTTGATGAATTCCAGAGACTGCATCAAATTATTAGTCAGTGTACAAGTCATTCAGATGTCTTAAAAATTAGCCTAGAGGAATTTTCTTAAGGGCTGATGCGGAAATTGTTCAAGCCTAATGGCTTCTAGTTTTATTTAATTTCGAATTATGGAAATTTCCAATTACCCTGAGGTTGAAAATATTACTAGGACAACTCTTGAACAAATGTATCCCTGCCTGCACCATATACAAGAGGGGGTTTATTTATTTGCGTACAAGTAGATTGGATTAGTCGATGGGTTGGGTTATATATCAACTGTGATAAAATTGTAATTGTTTGTGGGTGCCTTTTCGAGATGAAGCTCTTTTGTTTTGTTAATTAAATTAAGTAAGTTTATGCTGCTTTGTCGACTGTGGTTTGTTTTGGTTCCCCTAAAACAGGTAAAGCAGGTACATGTAACATGACCTTTGGAGGTTGCGTTCATCCTGAGCTTTTTTTTTTTCTTGGAGAATTGGGAGTAGGTTACCGCGATGGCTATATTCGAAAATAGCGCGAAAACAAAAACTCAACCAAAGGAGGCAGAGTGGAGGGCGAAATAATATTTAAGAAGTGTTTGAAAATAGAAACAAACAGGGGGAGAGAAATATCCTCAAAGAAAGGGATGCCGACCAACAGCAAAAGAAGATGTGTTCAAAGACACAAAAAGAAACCGCCCGTGGACGAAGATACCAACCCAAGTTGGAAGCAAGGGGATATGTACAATTCTAAATTATGGATAAGCATACGATGCCGCTATCACGACCACTTTCAAGGTCGCGTGAAAGTGTAAACAGAACCATAAACTCAGCGTATATGTCTTTCTAAGAAAATGGAGCAACACGCACCACAAGTAGAAAGCGTGCATCACAAACCAAGTATATAGAAAATGGTATTGTCAGTACCGTTCAACTTAATGGCTAAGATCAAGTGTAGTATCTGTTCTTATCGGACGTGTTTTTGGCCGCTCCGATCGTGGGTATTTTTTTGATTATTTTAAAAGTGAAAGTGCCACTGGTATTTATAGAGAAGAGCTAATTATTACTTGTGGTGTCGCATGTCGACGAAAAAAAGAAAGAAGACTTGCCCAGTCAAGTCGCTACAGCCGGAGGTTCGATTCAAAGTTGGAGCAACCAAGGCAAAGTATTTAAAAATTCAAGAAGAAACCGCCAACAAAATGGCGGATTCAACGAACTTTTTAAATCAAAAACAAACAGAAAAAGCATCGAACGCCTATCAAGTAGATGCTATTTCTGAACAAAATCCAAACAAAAACCCAACAAACACCAACAACAACAAATCCTGGGCTGCAGTAATTACAGACCAGCCACAAAAACAAACGAAACCAACAACAACAAACGAGGAAGCTGAGGAACTGATCACCCCTCAGCAAGCTCAATACTTTCTCCAAAAGACAATCATCACCAACGACATAACAAGTTTTGATCCATACATCATCGAGAAAACCATCTCTCGAAAAGGCTTTGAAATAGTGTGTATACAACACATAAAAGTCAATAACACGGTTAGAATAACCATGAACAAGAGGGAGGAAACCCATGACCTCCTTAAAAACGGGCTAGACATTGGCAACAAACATATCACTTTCAGGTCACAAAAACCGATAAACAAGGAAGTGAGAGTTACAGTTACCAATGTTCCACACGAGATTCCAGATAACATCTTAAGGGATCACTTCAGGAAATTTGGCAGCCTGAAGTCAGACTACCGTGTGGTCAAAAACATCAATGGAAAGCCAATCTATAATGGAACAAGGGTTTTCATATACCAAAAGCTGGCCAAAGGTATTCCCAAAAACATCAATGTGATGGGGATCAAAGCACACGTCTTCTGTCCTGAAGTCAGCAATGGCCAAGAAACAACAAAACCCACACCTGTGGAGGAGAGCGATCTCCCAAGCAAACCGTCGCAACTACAACTCAGCCCAGCTGAGGACGCAACTCAGCTGGAACCGACGGTTATTCCACAGACACAAATGGTGAAAACCACCGAGCGAGTAACTGTCAGTCCAGATGAAGGATCTCCTTCACTGGGCATAAATGAGGTTACTCGCCCAAAAAAACAAAAGAAAAAAACACAGAAGTCCATCCAAAAGCGTGCAGACCCGACAGAGGATAGCAGTGAGGATGCCGACAGAAGTGACGACGACGAATCTGGAGTCCTGCCCCCGACGCCAGAACACCACAGTCAATCGATTCTCCGTCCAACGAATCCGACACAAGCATCCCCCTCGAAACAGGCAACCTGCCGGGAGATTAAAGCACTAACACTCGATTTCGATCAAGCGATTAATGCGATAATCAAGAACGTGAAAGATGTGAAGGACTACGAATTAGACGAACTACCGATAATCCGACTAGCCAAGCACCCCGACAAAATGCTGGCAGCAATCAAGTACCACCATCAACTGAAAAAGGGACACGCCCTACCCCTAAGACAAGAATACATACCCGTCTTAGAACGATATTGCGAAATATCGGACAGACAAACGTCGCTACAAGACATTACTCAAATTTTGAAGCAGCAGATTGATGGAATCTGCGCAAGACATCACATCTCATCATAAAGGGTGAGAACAATTTAAATCCTTACAATGGTGTCCATCGTATCTGTCAACATCAATGGCTTGAATGGCAAACCGAAGAGAGATGCTCTCTTCACATGGTTTCGACATTCAGCCAACGATGTTCTACTTATACAGGAAACACACTCCTCAATACAGACCTCCACCCGCTGGGCAGAAGAGTGGAAACCATACGGCCAGTCCGTATGGGCGTCACTCTCTAACCGCGAGGCTGGAGTGGCAATACTCACCAAACGAACAGTTCAGCTAGCGCGCTCATTTGCGTCCGATGCAGTGGGCCGTTACATAGGAGCTGAAATCGTATGTGATGGAGTACACTACGCCATCATGTCCATCTATGCACCAACTCGACCTCATTCTAGAGGAACTTTCTTTAATTCTCTAAATCATCTCTTCCCGCCGGACCTTCCCATTGTGTTAGGAGGTGACTTCAATATGGTCGTAGACCTTGACCTTGACCGTCAAGGTGGCACGAAGTCAACCCTACACAAGGAAGGCTCCGGCGAACTCAGCACACTTCTCGGACAGTTAAGGCTGTTTGACACCTGGCGCAAATTACACCCGCGCCGGGAGGGTTTTACTTGGCATAACCCTACCGAGACAGTACAATCCAGAATAGATAGGATATACCTATCTAAGAACCTCAAAACCCACCTAACACATGCGTCGATCATCGACCATCAGATGAGCGATCACCGAATGACCAACATAAGGGTGATCAACACAAAGGAAAAAAGGGGACCGGGTACATGGAAGTTGAATACTTCAGTACTCGGCAACCCCAAATACGACGATCAGATAAGGAAATTCTGGATGTACTGGAGGTCAAAGCAACAGGAATTTAAGGACATACTCTCATGGTGGGAAGTAGGCAAATCCCATCTTAAAAGCATATCAATCGAGATATGCACCACCATGAGAAAGGAAATGAAGAAAAGACTTGCTGACCTCTTAGACCAGCTCAAACAACCACAGCACACCAACCAGGTTGCCGTCCAATCCGAAATAATTGCCCTGAAAAATGCCCTGAACTCAGGAGCACAAACCAGGTGCAATATTCGAACCATCGAAGAGGGAGAAACACCATCTCGGGCCTTCTTTGCGGAGGAGAGCTCAAAACAGGGGAAAAAAACCATCACCACGCTAAAGACTGAACAAGGTAGAATCACGGAAACTGAAGCCATCCTTCAGGCCACCCGGAAGTTCTACCTTGAACTCTTCTCAACACAGGAAACGTCAACATCGGAGCAGGAAGACATCCTCAACCAAATCCCAAAAAGACTGGAGGGTGACACACAACACCTAAACTCCCACCTCACCCAAGATGAACTCAAACAAGCCCTAGACCAGATGGAAAATTCCAAATCCCCAGGACCCGACGGCTTGTCCATGGAGTTCTACGCCCACTTCTGGGACATCTTGGGGGAGGACCTCCTTAAAACCCTAAACACCGCGATATTCGTTCAAAGGAACCTGAGCAGGTCCTTCAAATTAGCAACAATCACCATGCTGCCAAAAAAAGGGGACCTGGAAGACCTCAGGAACTGGCGGCCAATATCCCTTCTCAACGTAGATTATAAACTACTATCCAAGTCACTCACCAACCGACTCCGACCGACCCTCCAGTCAGTCATTGGCGAGGATCAAACCTGCTCTGTACCTGGTCGTGAAATATTTCACAACCTCCTCCTAATCAGGGACGTAATACACACCGCCAGAGCCAAAGGACAAAAGGCCTTCTTACTATCTTTCGATCAGGAGAAAGCGTTCGACAGAGTCGACAGAGCATTCCTGCTTAAAACCCTTAAAGCATTTGGATACCCTGAAGACTTTGTCGAAACAATAGCGCTACTCCTGAAAGACACATCTGCATGCACCACCAACAATGGCTATGTCTCCGCCTCATTCCCACAACAAAGAGGCGTGAGACAAGGGGATCCCATTTCTCTCCCACTGTACGTGATTCAAGCTGAAGTTCTAGCAACCCTGCTTAAACAAGACGCGAGAATCACGGGCATCAAAATCCCAGGAAGAACAAAGCCATTACTCCTATCACAATATGCGGATGACACCACCACACTCCTAAATGACCCCGACCAAATAGCCCCCATCATCGAAACCTTTGAACACTATGGTCGGGCAACACAGGCTAAGCTCAACATCTCCAAAACTCAGGCCTTTGCCTTTGGCTCCCTCCCTGAGACTCCTTTTGACCTGCCGGCTGGTATAGAATGGGTAAAGGAAATCAAACTCCTAGGAGTGACTTTCACCAATGATGAGAGAGGAGCGTCACCGCTGAACTGGACCAAGGCTGTAACCTCATGCGAGGCGAAACTGAAGTCCATTCAGTATAGACACCTCTCCATCAAAGGTAAAGTCACCCTGCTGAACACACTTGTGTTCAGCAAACTTATCCATCTATACTCAGTCTTTCCACCACCCCTATGGATTACAAAGAAGATCTACTCTCTCATCCAAACCATCCTCTTCAAGACGGCAACCTCCCCTCTACCATTCCACATGTACTCTCTGCCTCAAGCACAAGGAGGACTTGGGATACTCCACCCCCAAAGACACTCCTTGGCAATAGGAATCAAGAGAGTACAAAACCTTTTCACTTCCAATTCGCAACACCCGTGGTATACCATCGGACGCTACCTGGTGTATCATACATACTCCAGAATAGCACCCGAGTGGCGAGCGTCCATGGACAACACCACACCCAAATCACTTCAACCGAAACCAACCTACTACCCGAAAGCAGAAGCTGTGGTTAAAGCAATGCCTGCTGATAAACCGCCCACGGTAAAAAACATCTCTACCGCTCTCCTCCCACCACCCCAAAAAGCCAGAGGAGAGATAGTATGGGAGAGAAGACTACCACCCAAATCAGCTAGGCAATGGTCTAATCTCTTTAGGGGATGCTGTGTTCCCAGCACATATGACACCCTATTCAAAGCCCTCCATGACATTCTTCCCACCAATGTCAAACTTAATAGCTGGAGGCGCTATAAGGTAAACACAGCAGTCAACTGTAAAGCCTGTGATCAAGCAGAAGACATTCCACACGTCTTCCTTGACTGTCCAAAACTTCAACCTATTCTTAAAATCTTTTTGAAACTAATTTCTGACATTTCTGGTCAGAATGGTCTGGTCCCTCATGACCTATTAATCCTAAACAAATTCGCAAAGTCTCCCTTTTCTCTTCTAATCTATACTATTATCAACCTCGCAATAGATGGACTATGGAAGCGTAGGAACGCCATCAAATATGATGGATTACCTGTGGACGACAACTCTGTGCTGGTTGCCGTGAGACGAGAGCTGACTATCGTACTCCAGGTGAAGTATTGTCAGGCACTGAGGGAAAGCAAAGTAGCTGACTTCAAAGCTGCTTTTGCCCACCCCAGCGTATTGTCGGTGTGTGGGGACGGGACCCTGTCCTTTCCCCCATCATTGTAAGCCCTAACAAAGCGAAAATGAATAGAAACAGTTAATCTGATCATACAGCCTCCATCTCAATTCAAAAAGAGGCTCAAAACAAAAATCATCAAATTAACTATCCCAATATGATGAATGTGATAGCCTGGTTCAGATTCAATTGATCAAAATTAACCAAAACCAACAAAAACGAAGAAAAACGACCCAAAACGTCGAAAACTAAGGTCGTCGATCCGTTAGAAAATCTGTTATACGAAGATGTAACTCATCTCCGGAAATCCATTGTTCTTTCGAATAATTCCATTGTTCTCAGAAGTAAAAATTAATCTTCAAGAACAGTGATTTAATTTAATTCAAACTTAAACGAAAACGACGAACCTAAGATTTCAGACGAACTAATGGGCGTTTTGAAAAAATTTCTTCGCAGAAAAATTCCAAATTGGCCAAAGCTTCACATAAGTCAAAACCAAATCTAAACGGCAATTTTTAAATTTTGACCAAAAATCCCGTTTTGCCACAAAACTTGTCCAGGAAGCTTAAAAGACCATAAGGAAACTATCTGCGGAGTTTTAATGCAAAAAACCATACACAAATGTTGAAACGGCACATTTGAAAAGCCGTTAAATGTACATATTAAAAAAGAGGATCGAAAACTCCCGCCAAAACGCAAAATCAAGAAACAACCAAAACAATAGCGAAATGGTGCGAAAATCGATCCTCTTAACACAAAAAAGTCAGGGTAGCCACACTCGCACAAAATGATCCAAATCGCAAAGAAAATACAACCTAATCCAAAATATGCAAATGTGCCTACCCACAAGCATAAAAATAATGATGCTACACGCAACAAATGTATATATGCTGCTGCCACAAAGGAACCGCACAACTGTGCGGTGACATGTGACAGCACACTGATATCCACTGTAAAATTTCGCCAGTTTTGAAGGCGTACCACATATTTGTATACCCTGTACATAATAAATCAGAATACAAAAAAAAAAAAAAAAAAAAAAAAAAAAAAAAAAAAAAAAAAAGTATCTGTTCTTATCGCTTCTCGGCCTAATGGCTAAGATCGTTTTCTTAGTTTATTAGGTGCAAGAAGAACTTCCAAGACTCAAGAGTCCTTGGTTCTGGTCGTGCGCATACTTATAGCCCCTGGGAGTGAAAGTCACTACGCCGACCAGACCAAGGGCGATGGCTGCAGAATTTTCTGAGGACGACTACGAACTTGCCGACGACGAAGTCCTGATCAATGGTTCACCGTATACCATCAAGGATGGCCGACCGCTGACCTACGTCGCCGACACATCAAACATGGTAGAAGTTGACGGTTGCCGACTGGCGAAATATACGTTTTTCCGTCTGGCCGACTCGACCACCAGCAAATCCCTCTGTTACCAGTTGGCAGAGTACTTCTCGATGAGGTTGGACCTCATCGTTGCGTGTGTCACGAAAGACACACGCTACCGGAGCCGGTTCGTGGTGTATTTCCGCCACGCCGAGTTCCGGCACATTATCCAGTATAATGGCATCACCATCGACGGTATCAAGATCTTGCCGAAAAACGTGCAGAAGGTGTATATACCGAATATACCCTACGAATATCAAACGGAGGAGGTTTTCAACACGATCTTCGCCCCCGCTCTTTACGAACACCATTTTAACTACAAATCACCCGAAGGCGTAATCATCTCGGGACCAATCATCACTCTATTCAATGCGCTTCAACGCCTCCCTGATACTGTCACCGTCGCCGGCGAAAAGTATCACGTTTACCACCGGGCATCCAAAAGAACGAAACGCAGCACAAAGAAGGCTCACGAGCAGCCCCAACCAACAGCAGCCCACACGATGGACCCTGCTCCTACATCCAACGATGTGCCCTCCCAGGTTCCCCCGGATCCGCTTTCGGGAAACCATGGGAGAAACATCTCCGTCACCGACGCAACCGACGTGCATCTGAGGAGTCCTGATGGTTCGCACCTTCCAGGCCCTCAGGTAATAACATCAACAGGGGCTCGACCCAGGGAGACAGCCGTCGTCGGAGCTGATACCGCCAAGCTTCCCCCGGATGCAAATCCGGGATGTGCTTGGGGGGATTCTCCAGAGCCCCTCGCCAATCCAACACCAACCGATAACGTGGGAGTCGACGCACCCGTTGCATCTTCTACTGACAATGAACTCGAAGACGATAGCGAATCCGACGAGGGTTTTACGACGGTGGTCCCCAGACCCCGTAAACCTCTAATACATCAACCGCGGAAGATACCTTTCGATCTTGCTGACATAAAAGTCATTCCGACTGACGATTACCTACGTAAACTGAAGGCTTCCGACAAGCCACGAAAAATGAACGTTTTTGCAAAGACCAGTGTTATGGCACGCTTACGTAAACAATACGAAAAACGAAAGAAACCGAATGAGTGCAAGTGCGATCATTGCTTCACTCACTATGCGGACTATATGTTCAAGTATAACAAAAACTATCGAAACATTGTCTTCGTTGACAAATGACTTTACTGTCATCGTTATAATTTTTTATTATCGTGGTGGCCTTATTTTGATTTTTATAACCATTTAGTTGTATTTTTACATACGACAACCCCATTTGTATATATATTTATATATATTAACCGAAATATAAAAGAAAAAAAAAAAAAAAAAAAAAGTATCTGTTCTTATCGCTTCTCGGCCTAATGGCTAAGATCGTTTTCTTAGTTTATTAGGTGCAAGAAGAACTTCCAAGACTCAAGAGTCCTTGGTTCTGGTCGTGCGCATACTTATAGCCCCTGGGAGTGAAAGTCACTACGCCGACCAGACCAAGGGCGATATGACATCCGCAGAATTTTTTGAGGATATCTACGAACCTCGCGACGACGAAATCCTGATCCAAGGCTGCCCGTATACCATCAAGGATGGCCGACCGCTGACTTACGTCTCCGACACATCAAACATGGTAGACACACGCTACCGGAGCCGGTTCGTGGTGTATTTTCGCCACGCCGAGTTCCGGCACATTATCCAGTATAATGGCATCACCATCGACGGTATCAAGATCTTGCCGTATTTCATCCAGAAGGCGTATATACCGAATATACCCTACGAATATCAAACGAGGGAGGTTTTCAACACGATCTTCGCCCCCGCTGAATACGAACATCATTTTAACTACAAGTCACCCGAAGGCGTAATCATCTCGGGACCAATCATTACTCTAACCAGTGCGACTCACCGCCTCCCTGATACTATCACCGTCGCCGGCGAAAAGTATCACGTTTACCATCGGGCGTCCAAAAGAAAGAACCGCAGCACAAAGAAGGCTCACGAGCAGCCTCAACCAACAGCAGACCACACGATGGATCCTGCTCCAACCTCCAACGATGTGCCCTCCCAGGTTCCCCCGGATCTGCATCCGGGAAATCATGGGAGAAACATCTCCATCACTGACGCAACCGCAATAATAAAACCAACAGGGGCTCGACCCAGGGAGACAGCCGTCGTCGGAGCTGATACCGCCAAGCTTCCCCCGGATGCAAATCCGGGATGTGCTTGGGGGGATTCTCCAGAGCCCCTCGCCAACCCTACATCCGAAAATGTGGGAGTCGATGCAACTACAGACAACGATCTCGAAGAAGATAGCGATTCCGACGAGGGCTTTACAACGGTGGTCTCCAGACCCCGTAAACCCTTAATACACCAACCGCGAAAGATCCCGTTTGATCTTGCCGACATCAAAGTCATTCCGACTGACGATTACTTACGAAAACTGAAGGCTTCCGACAAGCCTCGGAAAATGAACGTTTTTGCATAGACAAGTGTTATGGCACGCCTACGAATACAATACGAAAACAGAAAGAAACTTAACGAATGCAAATGCGATCACTGCTTCGCACATTATGCGGACTATATGTTCAAATATAACAAAAAATATCGAAACATTGTCTTCGTTGACAAATGACATTACTGTCATCGTTATAATTTTTTATTATCGTGGTGGCCTTATTTTGATTTTTATAACCATTTAGTTGTATTTTTACATACGACAACCCCATTTGTATATATATTTTATATATATAGAAAAAAAAAAAAAAAAAAAAAAAAAAAAAGTATCTGTTCTTATCGCTTCTCGGCCTAATGGCTAAGATCGTTTTCTTAGTTTATTAGGTGCAAGAAGAACTTCCAAGACTCAAGAGTCCTTGGTTCTGGTCGTGCGCATACTTATAGCCCCTGGGAGTGAAAGTCACTACGCCGACCAGACCAAGGGCGATGACTGAAGAATTATCTGAGGACGACTACGATAGCTGCATTACGATCGACGGTTCCTGCTATACCACCCGGAATGGCGTTCCCGACGTAACCATCACCGACACACACGACATCGTCGAAGTCAACGGTAGCCGACTGGCAAAGTTCACGTTCTTCCGTTTGGCTGATCGTACTACTGTCAAGTCACTATGCTTCGCTCTGGAATATCTTTTCCTGATCGATCACAACCGCATCGTGGAATGCGTTTCAAAAGACACCCGTCACCGGAACCGTTTCGTCGTATATTTCCGGCACGTCGAGTTCCGGCAAATCATACAAATCCATGGCATCACAATCGACGGCGTTACCATCTTGCCGCAAAACCAACAAAGGGCTTATGTTCCAAACATTCCCTACGAGTACCAAACAGCAGAGATGTTCGAAACCTTGTTCGCCCCTGCTGTTTACGTTAACCACTTCAACTACCGATCCCCCACTGGGGTCGTAATCTCGGGGCCGGTGATCACGTTCACCAATGCCTCCCATCGTCTACCCGATTCAATCTCCGTCGAAGGAGAAACCTACAACGTTTTTCACCGCGGGTCTCGTCGACAGAAGCGTGCTACCAAGAAGGCTCACGAGAAGCCTCCTCCATCAACGGCAGATATCCCAATGGACACTGCACCCGACCAAGCTGAATCACCTCCTGTGGTTTCCCCAGGTATGCGCCACCTGGGACGTCAACAAGGGGAATCCAGTACCACTGCCGAACCTGCTGCGACTTCGAATGCCCCGGGCCCACGCCTGGGAGGTCAACAGCAGCCGATCAGTACCGCCGCCCAAGACGTACGTCCCAGGGTGACCTCAGGTTCACGCCCGGGGCGTCCTCGGGACATGTCTGACTCACAATCACCGCCATCGAAAATGGCTCGTTCCACGGTGTATCCTGCACCTACTCGTATTGACGATTCCGAGGAGGGGTTTACGGTGGTTCTGCCGAAGCCACGTCGACCCCCCAAACATCAACCACGCAAGAACCCGTTTACGATCTCAGGTTTAAAGAATCCATTACCGACGGCCGACCAGCTCCGTAAACTACGTGCAGCGGACAAGCCTCATCATATGAACAGCTTCTCGAAGACTGCTGTGATGGCACGTTTACGAAAGCGCTATGACGATCGAAAAACTCCTGACGAATGTAAATGTGAACATTGTTTTGCTGCTTATGCAGCATACATGTTCAAATACAACAAGAACTATAGGAACATTATTTTCAATAAATGATCCTCTTTACTGTTGCCGATGTAATCTTCATCGCAACCATATATATTTTTAACCATTATATGTTATATATTTTTATATAACGACCCATTTAAAGTTGTAATTTTACGACGACCCGTTTTTATATATATTTTTATATATATGAATAAAAAAAAAAAAATAATAATAAAAAAAAAAGTATCTGTTCTTATCGCTTCTCGGCCTAATGGCTAGGATCTTCTTAGTGCATTAGGCAGTTGAAGAACGTAATTCAACAAATCAAGAAGAAGACTTTTAATTGCTGAAACGAACGCTTGTGGTGTACGCGATGGGATGGAAGCAACGCAGGATGAGAAAGCAACGTGCGCTTTCTGACGAGAATAACATCACCTCGAAGAATACGACCAACGATGCAAAGACTTCTGCCGACGCCATCACGCCTGCCATCGACGCCACCAACTCCGATGCGCCCCACAACAAGCTGACCGCTCCCGTCGACGGCAAGACGGTCGAGCGGAAATCATATGCTGCCACCACCAAAGCGAAGGGCGCCGACAAGCCTGACGCCCCAACCGCCAATGATACCGCCCATCCGTATCATCATCGATTTTCGCGCACGCTGACATCCTATGACGTCGATCCTAAAACCCTTCGTGTCGAAGCCGTCATCGACGCCCTTCTGGCGAAGGGAATCAAGGAGATACAGTGTGTTCAGTTATTTCGTCGCCCGAACTCTTTGAACGTCACGCTGGCCAAAGACGAAGATCAGACGAAGTTGCTGAGATCGGGACTCGAGCTCGGCGGTAAGACGATCCTTTTCATCCGAAAACCTGATATTCTCCCTGCAATACATGTAAGTCTGACTGGCGTGCCCCATGAGGTGCCCGCTCGTTATGTCAGGTCTTACATGTCGCAGTTCGGTAAATTGTCAGCCATTAACCGTGTCCAACGTCGATATCGCGGCCTCAATATCTACAATGGTACTCGAGTCCTGAAATTCGATTCGCTGGACCGTGAAATTCCACCAAACGTCGTCATCTATGGTATCACGACCCATGTTTTGTACGACAGAGCTTCCATGGCTTCGCTGTACGGCCGTTCTGTCATGAAACCTACCGAAACTCCACAACCACCGCCGGCACCGGTGAACGCACCGGTTACCGCTCCGATTACTGAACCGACCACCGTTACTGAATCGACTACCGTTACTGAATCGACAGATCCGGTTGTCGAACCGGCTATCGAGATGGACCAGGATCCCGTTACCGAAACCATCCCGGAAACACAGCAATTACCCCAAACGTGGGGTGAAACAGCTGATCCTGCCGATCCTGATCCGCCTCGAAATGCCGACGAACCACCACCATTGAAGAGGCAGAAATCCAACCTGGCGAGCGAGGCCAGAGCGGCCTGCTGACTTTAACCCAGGAGATTCAAGCCTCACCGTCAATGCTTATGCCTTCAATTCCAACCAAGCCTTTAAACGAAACCCAGCTGCTGAGTCGCGTGCGTGATATCTCATCTCACCGTTATATAGAAGACGATCCCTATATCCGAAAGATGCCTGATCCCTCACGATTCACAGCTTGTGCGATTTACTTGAACTCTTGTATGGGTCGACCAAGACTCATCAAAGCTCGAATCCGCAATTCCACAATGGAAATCATATCGAACATTAAAACCGAAAACCCAGCCGTGGGTGATATCCGAGCAGAGATAAAGGAAATCCAGTCTTGTGCTTTTAAGGCGTAAGAACATTTTTCTTTTTATTCTCTTTTTATATATTTGTTACAATGTTTAGTATTTGTACTCTGAACGCGAACGGGCTCGGCTCCTACCAGAAAAGATCCGCTATCTTTGACTGGTTATTATTTTAGCCATAGTTTATTATTTCTCCAGGAAACCCACTCGTCAGTGTTTCCTCGGCAACCTGGGAGAAGGCCTGGCAACCCTACGGTTCGTCCGTCTGGTGTTCCGCCAACTCCCGGGAAGCTGGAGTAGCAATACTAGCGAAATCCGGAGTCACGCTGGGACCAGTTCTCACCGCTGACAGATCGGGGCGCGCTGTTGGCTGTTCTGTGTCTGCTGAGTCCACATCGTTTTTTGCACTCTGTCTTTATGCTCCCAACCGCCCTCACGCCAGGGCTTCTTTCTTTCTGCAACTTCTACCTGACATTCCTGTTGATCTTCCTCTCATTATGGGTGGGGATTTTAACATGGTGATGGACAGTCACAAGGATAGATCTGGGGGGACCCCCTCCCCAACCCACATGGCTGGTTCGAGGGAACTATCTACCATCTTGGACGATCTCCACCTGTTAGACCCCTGGCGATCCCTCTATCCGGAGGACCTAGGGGCTACGTGGCACAACCCCCAGGGAACTATTCAATCCAGACTCGACCGTTTTTACATATCCAATTCCCTCAGAAAATTAACCAAAGATATGAGTGTGTCATCCACATCCGATAGCGACCATGATGTCGTAACTCTTGTCTTGGCCCCAGTTTTACCATCTCGACGGGGCCCAGGGGTGTGGAAACTCAACACATCCTCTCTGGCAGATCTACAACTGCAACATGAGGTTTCCACATTTTGGAATTACTGGCAAACGCGTAAGGTTGACTTTCCGTCCCTCCTCCCTTGGTGGGAAACCGGAAAAGCTGAACTCAAATCGATTTTGATGTATCACGGCAACCTAATACGCAATAGAAAGCGTAAAAGGCTTCGGACCCTTTTGGACCAGGCCCTAAATACTCCCGCGGGCCTTGCCCTGAACTCTGAGATTTCAGCTTTAAAGTCTGACCTCTCATCAGGTGCTGCTGTAAGGTCACACATAACGGCAATAGAGGATGGTGAAACTCCATCAAGGCGCATGATGGACAGTGAACCATCCTCTCAAGCCAAAAAAACAATTCAATCCATCAAGGTGGACGATGATATCATTAACGACCAGGATGATATCTTACGATCTATCAAGGAATTTTACGTCCAGTTATTTTCTGATGAACCGACCGACCCGACGGCACAACAGGAGATACTGGACAAAATCCCCAACCGTCTACATGACGTTGACACCTCCTTTCTATGGGCCCCCTTCTCTAGTGAAGAGGTCCACACATCCCTGCAACAGGTCGACAAACTTAAGACGCCAGGCCCCGACGGGATCCCTGCCGAATTCTATTCACAATTCTGGCAGCTCCTTGGTAGGGACCTGGTCGACGTGGCCAACGAGTCCCTCATTCAACACCATCGCCTCTCACCCACATTTGGGATGGCACACATCTCGTTGCTAACAAAAAAGGGTGATCTGGAGAGACTAAAAAATTGGCGTCCAATTTCACTTTTGAATGCCGATTATAAATTAGTCACCAAAACTCTGGCAAGTAGACTTAGGACTACCCTGCCCCACACCATCGGGCCAAACCAGACTTGCACAGTCCCTGGTAGGGAGATATTTCATAGTATTTTCCTTATCAGGGACCTTATCCACTACACTAATTCCAAGCGCACGAAGGGTTTTCTCGTGTCTTTTGACTTGAGAAAGCCTTTGACCGCGTAGATCGCAAATTCCTGCTAAAGGTTATGACCCGACTGGGTTATCCCCAAGAATTCGTCCACATAGTGGAATCGCTCTTGGTGGATACTTATGCTTGGGTCACTAACAATGGGTGGCTATCCGACGCCTTTCTTCAGGAACGAGGTGTTCGGCAGGGGGACCCCCTCTCCCTCCTCCTGTATGTTATCTATGCGGAAGTCACCGCCATTCTTTTCCAAGACTCTCGTTTGCCTGGAATTTTCCTCCCCGGGTTGGGATCTCCCCTCCTCTGTAGCCAGTACGCTGATGACACGACTGTTGTCATGACGGAGGAGAGGGAGATCCGGGAGGCTCTCCAAATCTTTGATCTACTGGGACGTGCCTCCCAAGCTAAGGTCAATGTCGACAAAACACAGGCCTTCTCCTTAGGTTCCTTTGTTACCCCGGAATCATCACCAGTAAATTGGGTCCCTGAGATCAAAATTCTTGGTGTTACTTTCTCCAAGGATTGGTCTCACACCGTCAATTTAAACTGGTCTAATACCCTTCACTCCCTATCGAAAAGGTTGTCTTTCGCAAGAGGTCGTCACCTTTCCGTAAAGGGTAAAAGCATTTTAATAAACACTTTCCTTCTATCCAGGGTTGTTTTCCTGTATACTGCTATACCCCCACCGGAGTGGTTAAGCCAGAAGGTCTTCGCTCTAATTTCACCTTTCCTCTTTGGGATGAAGAGTCACCCTCTTCATTTCCAATATTTCCCTGCGCCTTTGGAATCTGGAGGTTTAGGTATTTTAGACCCCGTGAAACACTCCCTAGCCATTAGGGTTAAGTATGTGACACAAGCCTTCACTGTGGTGTCTGCCCACCCATGGTTCTGTATCGCAAGGTATTTCCTAGCGTACAACCTGGGAGGCCTTCACCCTGATTGGAGGCAAAATGTCACCAATGCTCAACCCAAATCCCTGAACAACACCCCGAATTCTATCCATCTGCGACAGAGGTTAGGGAAATCATCTCCAAACCGCTTAAGAACTTCTCGGCTAAGGAGATCTACAGACACATTAGGGAACGTCCCCCGATCCCTAGGGGTGTTTTTGTTTGGCACGACCTAGTGTCTATCAAGGCTCCCAATATTTGGAAATCTCTCTTCCGAGGCTGCAACCTTCCTGAACATTTTGACACCATGTTCAAAATCCTGCACGACATCTTACCAACTAATGTTAAACTCAATAGTTGGCGGAGATATCGTGTCAGAACCACAACAGGCTGCAATGCATGTGGATCCCCTGAGACGACCAGACACTGTTTTGTGACTTGTCCTCACCTGATCCCCATCCAAATTCCGGTTCTAACACTTATTAAATCTCTTTCCGCTAAACCTGATCTTTATCTAACTGATCTTTACAATCTCTCTCTCTTCCGTGCTGATTTACTTATTCTATCCATCCTAAATCTTTTCCTTTCTCTGATTTGGCAAAGACGATGTGCGATTAAGTACGATGACATGCCGGCAGATGACGTCTCGATCTTGTCTAGACTGAGGGCTGGCCTGGTGCAGATTGTCCGGATTCGCTTGTATAAAGCTATCCGTGAGGGAGACATTGGCGGGTTCCGGGATTGTTTTGTGAGACCTCCCGTTATCACCTTGGTGGGTGATGACGTAGTTTTTGACTTGCCCTTTGGGTAAGTTTTTGTACTCTTAATTTTTTCTCACCCTTAGCACATCTGTGCTAAGGTTTCGTTAATCAAATCCAGTTGGGAAACCAACCCCCTTTTTTTAACTTTCTAGATCCTAAACTCACATGCGGTTGGCCCCCAACTCCACCATTGTAGTTATTTTATATATAGTATATATATATATATACCATTCGCAAATTCTGCGACCTTGTAAAAATCGTTTTGTAAGCTCTATTTTATGAGCATTTTCAGTTGTACATTATCGATTTTATCCGAAATAAAAAGATAAAAAAAAGTATCTGTTCTTATTTTAGTGTAGGCCTGTCAAAATCCAACGAAACGGTTTCTGACTAATCAAGAAGAAGACTTGGAAATCAGTATCATACTGCTTGTGGTGATGTCGAAAAATCGAAAGCAGAATCGTGTAAGCAGACAAGCGGAAGAACAAGATAAAGGACGTCCGCCGAATGCGAAACGACCACCGCCGACGAACGACGCCACCACCATCACGCCCAAGACGCCCAACGTTGTACGGGACGTTCCCACCGATCAGGCGGTTGAACGTCCCATGACGTATGCCGCCACCGCAAGGACGGAGACGCCCGACGCCAACGAAACGCCCACCACCACCGATCGCCCATCAGCGAACCACCAAATACACCACCGCTTCGAGCGAACATTGACGACGTACGACGTGGATCCTCGCACCACATCAGTCGAGAAAGTCAATGATGCGCTCATTGACGCCAAAGTCAACTCGTTGCAATGTGTACAGTTATTCAGACGCCCAGACTCGCTGAATATCACTCTTGCCGCCGAGGAAGACCGCTACCGTTTGCTGAGATCTGGACTAGAACTCGGCGGTAAGACGTTATCATTTATTCGAAAGCCAGACATTAGTCCATTGATCTCGGTATGTCTGACTGGCATACCGCACGAGATTCAAGACAAAATCGTCAAGGCGTTTATGTCCCAGTTTGGTAAACTAGTTTCGATCAACATTTCTATTCACGGCATCCACACACACGTTCTGTACGATAGAGCGGTCATGTCCTTGATGTACGACCGCTCCAATCATGGAACACACACAACCACACCGAACGCCCAAGACAAACAACCTCCGCAACCTATGGAGCAAGAACCGATTCCGAACATCGAAACCGCACAGGAGACCGCTCCTCTGCCGACATCGGAACCTGCTACCGTGACGGAGATTGTTCCAACCGACGAGCCGATGACGGAAGTCGTAAACGAAATACCGGAAACGCCTCCAAATGAACCCGTGGCATGGGGTGACTCACCCGATCCAGCCCGAAAGGTCAAACCAATCCGATCTCCCGGCAATCCACCGCCGCTGAAAAAGCAACGATCTGACTTGAGCGAGGCTGCACGGACAGCTCTGTTATCTGCTTCACAACAGCTTCAGAACTCACCACCAATGGTAGCACCCAAAGTCCCTCGAGTCATCCAAAACGAGACACAACTCGTAAATCGACTACGCGATGTCTCAAATCATCGTTACATCGAAGAGGAAATCTACATCAAGCGACTTCGCAATCCCGATCGTTTCATGGCACTCGTGTTGTATTTGAACGAGAACCTGGCCAAACCTCGAAAGATCGTGGCAAAAACTAAAAACTCTACCAAAGAAATCTTGGCGAATCTTCGTATGGAAAAGCCATCCATCCAAGATGTTCGTCGGGAAATTATGAATCTACAAAATGTGTAAGAATATATTGTTTTATATATTTCTTTCACCTCTAGTTTTATATTTTATAATGATTAGTTTCTGCACGCTAAATGTGAATGGTATCGGTTCTGAACGGAAGAGAGCCTCTCTCTTCCACTGGTTTCAGAATTCGAACCATCACATACTCTTTTTGCAAGAGACACACTCGACAATGTCGACCTCAGCAACCTGGGAGAAGGCCTGGCAACCCTACGGTTCGTCCGTCTGGTGTTCCGCCAACTCCCGGGAAGCAGGGGTAGCTATATTAGCGAAATCCGGGGTCGCTCTGGGGCCAGTCCTCACTGCTGACACATCGGGGCGCGCTGTTGGCTGTACCATTCGTACTGACGCCGCCACCCTTTTCGCCCTCTGTCTCTATGCGCCCAACCGCCCTCATGCTAGGGCGGCTTTCTTCCAATCTCTTTTGTCTGACCTCCCTTCTGATATCCCTGTCATTCTGGGTGGGGACTTTAATATGGTTATGGACTGTCACCTAGACCGATCTGGGGGGACTCCAACACCAACCCATCTGGCTGGGGCAACCGAACTGAAAACCATCATGAAAGATTTCCAGCTTATTGATCCATGGAGACACCTCTACCCCTTTGATACTGGAACAACATGGCACAACCCCCAGGGTTCCATACACTCTAGACTGGACCGGTTTTACCTATCCCGTTCAATGGAAAAATGTATCAACCAAATGGAAATCCACCCCAATCATTTAAGTGACCACGACGCCCTCACCCTCAGCCTCTCCCCGGATTCACCAACCTCCCGGGGTCCTGGTGTGTGGAAATTAAATGTATCAATTCTATCGTCGGAGGATCTAATCTCTGAAATTAACCAGTTCTGGCACTACTGGATAACGCGTAAGACTGCATTCCCCTCTCTCCTTCAGTGGTGGGAAAATGGGAAAAGTGAACTCAAATTCATTTTGATGCGTCACTGCACTCTTGACCGCAAAAGAAAGCGTGGTCGGCTTGGCTATTTGCTACAGCAAGCCTTGACTACATCCGCGGACCTTGCCCTGATCGCTGAGATTTCTGCACACAAATCAGAACTCTCCTCAGGACTCACTGTAAGGTCACACATTACGGCAATTGAGGAAGGCGAAACGCCCTCTAGGCGCATGGTATTGGACGAAACCTCCTCACAAGCCAAGAAAACCATCTCGGAATTAAACGTTAATAACATCTCCACCTCAGATCCCGATGAAATACTCGCGGCCATTAAGAGATTCTACCATGATCTATTTTCTAATGATCCAGTAGACTCGGTATCCCAACAACAAATTCTTGATCAAATCCCTCACAGGCTGAAAGACATTGAGACTTCACATTTGTGGTCCGTCTTCACCTGTGAGGAGATTCTTGACTCATTAAAACAGGTAGATAAGAACAAAACACCTGGCCCTGACGGGATTCCGGCGGAATTTTACATTCAATTCTGGCCGCTCCTTGGCAGGGATTTCACAGATATGGCAAATGAAGCCCTCATACATCAACATCAACTCTCCCCTTCTTTCAGCATGGCGCACATCACGCTACTGCCGAAGAAGGGGGATTTGAAATTATTAAAGAATTGGAGACCAATCTCCCTTCTTAATACTGATTACAAGTTGATCACTAAAACTTTAGCTTCTCGTTTAAAGTCAACACTGCCTCATACCATCGGGCAGAACCAAACTTGCACTGTCCCTGGGAGGGAGATCTTTCACAACATCTTCCTCTTCAGGGACCTTATTGCATATACCACCAAAAAAAGCATCAATGCCTTCCTCATCTCCTTTGACTTGGAGAAGGCTTTTGATCGTGTTGATCGTGGGTTCCTATTTAAGGTCATGATAGCCTTAGGGTACCCCAAGGAGTTTGTTGATATTGTCGCGACACTTCTCGCTGACACACATGCCCGCGTTACAAACAACGGCTGGCTTTCTGACAGTTTTTTTTTCTCTATCGCTGTTGTTGTATGTTGTTTATGCCGAAGTTACTGCCATCCTATTTCAATCCTCGTCCCTTAAAGGAATTTTCCTCCCTGGTTTAAGATCTCCGCTCCTCTTCAGCCAGTACGCTGATGACACTACTGTAGTCATGACAGAGGAACGTGAGATCCAGGTGGCTCTTAACATCTTCGCCCTACTGGGTCGAGCATCCCAAGCTAAAGTTAATATAGCCAAAACCCTTGCCTTCCCGTTGGGAAAGTTTGCTATCCCACCTTCTTCTGAGGTTAAATGGGTTACTTTAATCGGAGAAACTTTCGCGAGAGAAACTTTCGCGAATTTCGCGAATTTCACCCTTTTTCGCGAAAGTTTATCCCGCGAAAAATTTAAAATCACTCATTCGCGAAAGTTTATCTCGCAAAATTTTGCTCTTGTTTCCAAATCGCGAAAGTTTATCCAGTAAAATTTCGATTTTTTTTTGCAATTTTTTAAATTTTAAAGCTACCAAAATGTCGGAGATCTATTTCAAAACCTATGTATATAATAAAGGAGGGAAAGATTTGTCAATTTGATTTTCTTGAAAACATTTTTTTTCTTGTAACAAATCAGTCATATTTTGATACACAGATATAATAGACGCTGTCAAATATTATTTATGTAAAAAATGTTTTTCAGTCGTCGATAATGACAATATCAGTTGATTACTTTCCCTGCAGTATATTATCTCCGATTCGCAGTTTCTTTAGTATGAGTATGACAATGACGGAGACGATGAGGAGTGGGGACCAGAAGGTGCTAGAAATGTTTTTGATGACGTTTTCAACGAACTTGAAGACGAACAATCTTTGTAGTTTTTGAACTCATTTTATCTTCATTTTATTTGTAGTAAACGAAAAATACAGATTCAAATGCATGCATTTTGTCAATTTTCTGCTTAGAAAATTCCTGTTTCCTTAAAACTGTCCTAAATTATTTCAAAAAATTCCTTCATTCGCAAAAGTTTATCTCGCGAAAATTTATCAATTTCTTCATTCACGAAAGTTTATCTCGCGAAATTTTGCGACTTTTCCAATTCGCGAAAGTTTATCCAAAACATTTCGCGAATTTTTGACCTCGCGAAAGTTTCTCTCGCGAAAGTTTCTCCGATTAAAGTAACGAGATCAAGATACTTGGAATAAACTTTTCAACTGTCTGGTCTCGCACCCAAAATTTAAATTGGGCGGACGCTGTCCACTCTTTCAAGAAAAGATTGTCCTTTCTTTCGAAAGGCAACTCTCATTGAAAGGCAAGGCCCAATTTCTTAACACCTTCCTCCTCTCTAGAATTATTTACATCTACACTGTGTTGCCCCCTCCATCGTGGCTAACACATAAGCTATGTTCTCTCATATCACCTTACCTGTTTGGAAACTGCAAATATCCCCTAAGCTTCCAATTCTATACTGCGCCATTGGATTCTGGCGGCTTAGGCATCTTAGATCCTATTAAACATTCCTTAGCTATCTCTGTAAAGTATATTGCACAGGTTTTCTCTCCGGATCGGACCCACCCGTGGTTTTTTCTTGCCAGATACTTTCTCTCCCTTCACATGGGTCACCTACACCCTGATTGGAAAGAAACTGTATCTAATTCCCAGCCTAGAACACTGGAAGTCCCTCCCATCCATTTCCCAAAACCTGCTGCTGTTAAGGACATCTTGGCCAAAAACCCAAAGTGCCTATCGGCCAAAGGAATATACAGAGCACTCCGGGAACCCACTCCAACACCACGTGGGATATTTGTCTGGCATGGTTTGGTAACTGTACGCCAGCCAAATATTTGGAAATCTCTATTTCGTGGGTGTAACATCCCAGAACAATTTAACATCATGTTCAAAGTCCTCCACGATGCACTCCCAACCAATTTAAAGCTAAATGGTTGGAGGAGATATCGGACAAGGACAACAACAGGTTGCCCAGCATGTGGATCCCCTGAAACAACCAGACACGTTTTTGTGACATGTCCTAACCTGATCCCCATCCAACTTCCTGTTTTGTCTTTTCTTAAATCCCTGTCAGCCAAACCTTTACTACATTTTCCTGATATTTTTAACTTCTCACTCTTCCATGCAGATCTTCTAATTCTTTCTTTCCTTAACCTCCTCATGTCTTTACTCTGGCAAAGGCGGTGCGCGGTTAAGTACGAGGGTCTGCCAGCAGATGACGCTTCGATCCTGTCCAGACTGAGGGCTGGCCTGGTGCGAATTGTCCGGATTTGCTTTTATAAAGCTATCCCTGAGGGAAGCATTGTCGAGTTCAGGGACCAGTTTGTGAGACCCCCTATCATCTTCATACGTGACGATGATATCGTTTTTGATCTACCATTTGGTTAGATCCGTGTTCTTAATGTCTATATGACCTTAGCGCATCGGCGCTAAGAAACCTACAACTTACAAATCCAGTTGGGCAACCAACCCCCTTTGCTAAATAACTTTTTTAACAACAACATTTCTTAGAAGGCTGGTTCCCACTGTTTCAACACGTATTTATATTATTATATTTATGTATATTTTGTATATACCTATCGCTCAATAACGAGCGTCCATTTAAAAATCTTTGTGAGCTCTTTTATTTTAAGAGCATCCAACTTTGTACATACCATTTTATGGTTTTACAAGAATAAAAAATAAAAAAAAAAAAATCTTGCTATCGTCGTGGCTAGAAGAAGAAGAAGAAAATATCATTAGTGAAGCACCTGCTATTTACAAAGAAGATTCTACACAAGAAGAACATCATATCGTTGTAGAAGAAGAAGAAGAACTCATCGCAGAAGAACATCCTGCTGTTGAAGATTATCTTCAAGAAGAGTTTCTTTACTTACTTGTGGAGCAAGATTTACTGTTTAGTTTATTTATGGTACCTTGTTCCTTCGAACACTTGTGGTTTTTTTCATTATGAAGAAGAGCAGCAAGAGGAAAATTGTCGAATCCGACACTGAACAGTAAGTCGAAGTAACTTCGGTAAGAAGTTTACGTCTGTCGCCACTAAACCCGTTTGTGATTTCAATCAAAATCATGTTCACCGTTTCACCCGCACAATCGTTACATATAATTTCTCTATCGAAACTCTTGACATTCCCGCCATATTGCGGGCCCTCAAACCCATCAAAATAGACAATGTTGCTTGCCTACAAGTGGTCCGTAGACCTAAGGCACTTAACTTGACTTTGGACTCGCAACAAGATATTAGACTACTTCTAACTGCTGGCTTAACAGTAAATGGCAAACATATGTCTTTTGTTCGAAAAGCCGAAATCTCTAAATCGATTTTCGTAAACGTCACTGGTATACCACATGAAGTGGTAGATTCCAACATTAGCAATGCTATGTCGAAATATGGCGATGTAATTGGGCTTAAACGAGTGAAAAAGACACTTTTGAGTTCTATAACGGAAGCCGTGTGATCCAGTTCCGTAAACTTTTCGCTCCCATCCCGAATAACATCGAAATCGCTGGCATCCCCGCACACATTATGTATAACAGACAAACTGTTCAATACGCAAATAACATCGTCTCTCATCCTCCCTCCGACATCATAACCGATATGGAAGTTCAAGAAGTTGCAGACGGCTCCGCTGAGACTCCGTCTACGGTAGTCCCTGTGACTGCCGAGGCTCAGCAAATGGAGTCGTCTCCTTCCGAGGTCATTCCTGAGACTCCTCAGAAATGTGAGAGACCCCTTCCACCGCCGCCGAAAAACATCGCGCAATCAACATCGTCGCTGCCGGCCGAGAAAACACCGCCGGCCGAGAAAACACCGCCGCAGGTCGAGAAAATACCGCGACCACAAGCGGAGTTCGCTCCTTCTGTGGTTTCGGCAATCGGGCCATGATATATTATTTCTCCAGGAAACGCACTCCACCATGGCAACTTCAGCTTCTTGGGAGGAGGCCTGGCGTCCGTACGGCTCTTCCGTGTGGCGCTCAGCTAACTCCCGAGAGGCTGGGGTGGCGATTTTAGCGAAGTCTGGCGCGCGCCTAGGTCACCTCATCGGGGCGCGTTGTGGGGTGTGAGGTCCATGCTGACGACACATCCTTCTTCGCCATGTCCATTTACGCTCCAAACCGACCTCACTCTAGACCTTTGTTCTTCTCAAATCTGTCTACTGAAATTCCATCTGATCTACCTATTGTTATTGCGGGTGATTTCAACATGGTGACCGACCTATCAAAAGATCGCTCCGGGGGCACCCCGTCCCCAACTCACCTGATGGGATCAACGGAACTCTTAACCATAGCATCAACACACCACCTCCAAGATGCATGGCGTACCCTACACCCTAACAAACTCGGGGCAACCTGGACGGGAGGGATGGGGGTTTTTTCCCGCCTTGACAGATTTTATGTCTCGAAATCCCTAAACATCCAATCGATGACCGTTCAACCAAACCAATTTAGTGACCACAATATCGTCACTCTGAAACTCCCCCCCCCCCCCCCCCCCCCCCTCTAATAATAGAGGGCCGGGGGTGTGGAAGCTAAACACATCTCTTTTGAATGATGACCTCTATACCACCCAGATTACATCATTCTGGAATAACTGGCGAAAACTGAAAAACACCTTCACCACACCCCTGGAATGGTGGGAATGTGGCAAGGAAGAAGTAAGATCTATTACAGTCCAGTATTCCACCGAAATACGAAAGCGTAAACAAAAACGCCTTAATTCCTTAATTCTCAGGGCAGTATTGAATGATAATTGGGACCTTAGTCTGAACGCGGAAATCTCCGCACTGAAATCAGAACTACACTCAGGTTCAATCATTAGGTCCAAAATCATGGCAATTGAAAAAGGTGAACTTCCCTCTCGTTCACATTTCTATTCCGAATCTAAAAAGACAATTTCCTCCCTTAAAACGGGTTCTGGTGATATCTTAAAAGACCCGGATTCTATTCTACGGGAAATAAGAGTTTTTTACAAATCTCTTTTTACCAACGACCCAACGGATAAGGCAATCCAACAAGAAATATTGGATCAAATCCCAACTAGAATTGGGGAGGATTACGCCCATATTGGCGACCCTATATCCGACGAAGAACTCCTTCAAAGTTTCAAGAGCATGGAACCAGGTAAAGCCCCAGGCCCCGATGGGTTCCCCTCCGAATTTTATTTAAAGTTTTGGGACATACTCGGCAAAGATCTCATTGCCGTCTTAAACAATGCTATCTCAAAACAGTCCTTATCGGAAACTTTCAATATGGCCCATATCTCCCTCTTGCCAAAAAAGGGAGACCTAAAACTCCTTACCCAGCCGGCACAAGACGTCTTTTAGACATCTTTATTGGATCTAAATTACATCTTTAAAAAGACGCGTTTTCGAGACGTCTTTAAGATATCTTAAAGACGCCCTGAAAACACTAGTCGTCTAAAAGATGTCTAAAAGACGTCTTGGTAAATGCGGAATTCATTCCGTTGTTCATAAGATGTTTTTCAGACATCTTCATTCAGATGGAATTAAGACGTATTTTGGTAGACGCGTTTTAGACGTCTTTTTTTTTCTTCCCGCCACTTTAAAATTTTCTTGCATTTAAAGACGGGGGCAAATGCAAATGTTTAACTTGGGTTTCTTAACCTAAATAACGTTTATTATTGGATTACGAAAGAAATTACCAATAAATTTAAAACATTTGAATAAAAGAAGTAAGTTTCTTTTTATTAGATTTCGCTAAGCGAAAGATATTGGTTTCGGCGGCGTTCTATCTATCTATCTAATCTATGTACGGCGAAGGTTTTTTAGTACCGCACTTACTAACTTAAAATTCTTTTATTTCTATTTCTTTTTATCCTTGCTCGCATGACCATGATATGTTTTCGTATATTTCGTGAGCTATAAAGTGTATTTACCACATAGTCACAAAAAAAGGATCTTTCCCTAAAGGAAAAAGAAGAAAAAGGGTTTTAATTAATTTTTTGATTCCAAGTACCACTGTGAAATTTGAATTAAGTAGACTTTAGTGACGCTTTTGATGTTGCTATCCTTCGAAGATCAACTGCAGTGAAGAAGAAGCTTTACAAGCAGTTTTAATTTTTAACTCAGCGCTTTAAATAACGGCCGGTCACCGGACAATGTCCGGCGAATATGGATGCTTGGTCGGCCAGAAGTCCGTTCCTAGTGACCATATGTCCGGCGGTATATGTAGGTGATCGTTTTTTCGACAACAGTGTGATTCTATATTCATGTTTATTTTTGTTTTAATACTTTATCAAGACACTTCATCTTCAATAAAACATAACTGTTTCCAAAATTAATTTTGCACGTAGCAAATGATTCTATTTTCAAGAGTATTTTTAGAAATCACTTGAGAATAAAGTGTTCGAAGCAATGCACAAAGCATGTAAACAATGGATATGTACATATGTTTCTTCCTTTTAAATCGATAAAAATATTGTTGTTATTATTGATCGTAAGAAAGATTTTTGTATTAATATTACTTATTCATTTCAAGGAAAGCAAGCAACCATCGTGATTGTAAGCATATTTTGATAAAATTACATCGCTACTATTCCATCGCGATATGCTAATTCGAACGCTGCAATTTAATTTCCAGTCTCCTAATCATATTCGTTTGAATGAACATAATAGCTCAAAATTTAAAATACAACTTTTTTTCTTTCACTTTCTAAATAATTTGTGTTTCGTTTATATTTTGTTTTATCTTTTTGGACACAATAAGTCACACTTATCATTATCAAATACAAAGGAAGCATCATTGTAAAAATAATATTCAACAGGTGAACCATAGCTTTGTACTGTCGTGTCTAGACGCTATAATCAATTCATGAATAATTAATAAGTAAACGAATGTTTCGTCTGAAACTTGTTTATACATGTTCTATTAATTCATCTTATTTAATGAAAGTAAAAACCTGCTTCAAAACATTTAGGTAAAAGAAAAATGCAGAAAGTTTGTAATGTTTTGAACTATTTATATCGTTAGGCAATGCGTTTCTTATAATTGTATTTTCTTTTTCTGTTATATAATAATTTGTGTTAGAACAAAAACTGACAAAAGCATAGGTTGTTTCATTGATTGGTCCACTTAAGAAATGTAAATATACAATTTACTATTTGACCGCTGAACTTGAGGTTGTGGCCGGCTAATTAGGACATCCGACGGTCATAAGACCGGCAGAAGTAAAATTCTTATTTTAAGCGCTGTTAACTCTAGGTTCAAACCGTCTATTACAAACAAACTATTTGTTTGTTATTTGATTTGTTTATTTTGTTTGAGTATTTTGGACAGACTTTCGTTTTTTAAAATTTTTTCGAACAAATCTTTTTTTCTTATCTCTTTTGGCTCACGTTTTTCTTATAACATCATTTTTAAAAAAAAAAATTATGGTTACAGCTCATACAGGTATATTTCTTTTGTTTCAATTTGTGATGTTTATTAATAAAGTTAGGTTTACACAATAAAACTTTTTTATTTCTATGCTTACACTAGCAGATCTTTTTAACAAAATGCATCAGTAGGGCAACTAGGCTCAGAAACAGGGAGGTTACGCGGAAATACGAAAACTCGTATCACTATGGAGACGGTTTATTATAAATTCCGCTCTGCAACCCAATGAACCCTCAAGTATGTATTTAGAATGGGCGTTATTTATAGGTCGCTATTCTTAAACAAACATAAGCGAAATCTTTCGACCATCCGGTCGTCTTGTTTGTAGTTAAAAAACTTCTTTTTTCTGCAAAAATGTTTTATTTAACAACCCGCTGGAGCGTCTGTTTGGAAAAAAAGGTTTTGATTCAGAAATTTTTTTCGTCGACTTGAAGCTCTCGACAAGTTCGTTCATCAGCTATATCTCGTAAGTAAACATTTTATATTTTAATAGGAGTTGTGTTGTGTTGTAGACTGTATTGTGTTGGGTTCGTTGTGTTGTGTAGTAACTGAATATTTGTATCTTTAGAAGAGAATGGAGGGTTGACTTAACTTTATTTGGTCATCCTCATGAAAGCAATTTTATTTTGACACTATTTAGTGGGTCATTTAGTGGCGATAACTTAATAAAACGTTTCCATATGATTCTTGTTCTTAGCTATATTTTAACAACATTTAAAAGATAAGTGCATTATAAGCTAAAGAGATGTTTATTTATTTCTGATAGATTTGCTTGTGCTTGGACTGTTGTTTGTTGGTATATAATTTGTTGGCTGGTTGTTGGAAAAATTTTGATATTTAATATTTTCTCCTGGTTGTTTGGTAAGTGCCTTACTTACTATATATATCCCTTCATGCTTTAATTCAACCTTATAGATGAGTTTCCAATGTTAATTACACTTTTATACCTTGTACAAACTAAAAATCTAATATAATGTACAAAAATAGATTGGAAGTGCTAATGTGTATTAAAACTTTCTAATGTCAATTGTCTTTAAGGAGACTCCAGAGAACCAAATAAAGTGACAACATTTTGAAGTGTATATATAAAGAGCATTTTATTTTCTGTGAGGCTGTTATTCTAGATAACTTCATAGTTAAAGACAGTTCTGTAGCTAAAGCTGATTTGTCGCGTAAAGTTGTATGTTTACCTTACAAAGATAAATTAGCATGCTTTACTATTATGCACAAAATGGAGAACGATAAATTTCCTTGAATGATGTTTAGTTTTACGTTTTACAAATCATCAAGCAAAAAATCCCACTTTTTCAATCTTGGAGTCTTTATGATAAAGGTTGTGTTGAGGTGTTGAAAACAGTATAATCCCATTAAAGAAGTCTCCTTAAGGGAACAAACAATCTAATCCCTGATTCAAAGTTGCCTTGAAAAAGTCAAATAGTTAAGACAAAATTGTTTTAACCTAATTGGAAGAGCCTTGCATAGTAAAAATTATGTTTATTGAAAACTTAAACTTCATTTCTCCACTTTCTTGCTTTCAAGTCTATCTTTCCTATACCTTAATACTGATTTTATCATGCAATTCCTTTTTAAAGTAAACATGGTATTTTAATTTTCACTAGTGATTATTTATTTTAGTTTATAATTGCATTTTTATTCCAATGCATGTTCCGGTGCATCTGTAATCTAATAATCTAATTCTTTTCTATAGTAGGTCCACATCAGTGTTTGTCACTGTGGCTATATATTGTATATATATTTCATGATTATATTCTATGACCTACTTTACGAAATAAATTAACAATAGTAGTAATAATAATGATAATAAAGAATTAGGCTGCCTCAAGAAATGTTGTTCATAAAGTCTACTTGTCCTACTAGTCTCAAATTATTCATTACAATAAAATGGATTTTTTTTACACTTCAAACTTAGTTGATGTTTCATCAATACATATATTTTTGTTCCATTCTTTTCAATGTTCAATTTTTTTTCAGTCACATAATTGGAAATGAGTCACTGCTCAGTGGAATTTTTTGAAAGTGGAAAATGCAAAATGTCCACTGTTCCTTCTTCCTGGGTGGTAGAAAACCAGCTTATGTGGCCCAAAACCAAAGACCCCTTCAAAATAAAAAAACTATTTCAAGTTGGGGCATCACCAAAAGAAGGGTGGCAGAGGAGATCAATCAGAAAAATCTTACATAGAGGCAAATAAAACAGTGAGTAATAATAATATTTGTCATCATGATTTTCAATGTCCATACTTCGTAAATTTTTATAGGAACTGAAGAACAGTGCAATGCCATTCCAAGTGGGATGTCTGATGATTCAGATGATGATTGTGATAAAGAAAACACACCAGGTATAGGGTAAATAATATATAAGAACAGTCAGATTTCTGATATTAATTGAGAATTTCCAATCGCAATATTGATACGACTTTAAATCTATAGTTATGTCACAAAGTACGCCTGCACCACCACCTAAAGCTCCTGTGCTGGACTTTTCATGTTCTCCAGTCAAAAAAAGGACTAGGTGATTTACAATATATTTTTCAATAATAATATGAGCCTTAGATCTTATGTGTATTGTTTTGTTATGTTCAAAGTATTAAGTGTTGTATTGAATCAACAGACACTACAATAATGTCAAACTTCCCAAGTTTGCTGATACATTACAAGTATTTAGTGTTATTCCTAATTATCTAAGCTTGTTATTTAGATTATCAGAGGATGTGTTATTGCCATCTCTGCCGGGTGGAACTTGGTAAGAATTCATTATACAGCTATACTGTTAACCTGTTGTCAAAAAATAAAAGATTATCTAGAGTCTACAATTTATATCTTTGTCCAAAATCAACCTCATTTAGTTATACAGATGTCTTGTCACGATCCATGCAAGTAACTGAAGGCTGTTCAAATGATAACAGAGGACAAGAAGAGATATTGTAAGAACTTAACAATCCATTTGAAATTTCCTTGACATTATTTAAGAAAATAATAAGCTATAATAATGTTTTGCTTCTCACATTAGGTTTCCAGAAGTTGACTTAGCCATGAGGATACGGTAAATCTTCGATGCAGGTAAAGATGACTAATGACTTTTAATGACTAATCTATACTCCACAAATTTTGGCTGAGCTCTACCTACGCCTCTGATTCCCTATGATATTTATGAATTTCGCATTTGTACGTGTATAATATATAATTTATTTATCTAAGTGTATATAGTAGATAGCAACTATTAAGCAATAGTTAATGCAAAATCACAAAGCTTTATAATGTTAGTAATCAAGAACAACCACGTTAAAGTTGTTATTCAAAGTTTCTTGACATAAACATTTATCAGACAAATCTTTTAGACCAGGTTAAAATGATCTCTTCAAAGTGTCGTACGTTTAAATAACAACAATAACAAGATTAAAATTCCTTAGCTAAGCAAATCTATCAAAATCATTGTATGGGTGCAGAAAGTTTTTGAAAGTTGAAACGCTTCCAACGAAAACTTTTTCAGTTAAACACTGATTACCCTATCTTATCCCTTTTGGTATAGTGTAGCACGGGCGGCGATACTTTTTTTATACTTTAGTCCTTGATTCTCCTCTTTTAAGTTCTAGTTAAACTTTGAGAACTCCGTTTATATGTATATATGATAATAGAAAATGTATTGACAAGAATTTATTTATTGTATTTATTTATTTATTTTGGTTCGCAGAAAAGATATCGTTTGCATGAATTATTTGCTGTTATTGTACCTTCCATTTATTTATATCTCATAAATTGATACGTCTTAGTTACATTTTTTTCCCATCTGCATTAATCATCCTTTTACAGTAAACGTTTTGAAAACAATAACTTCAAACCTCATCTTAAATATATCTTTTAAGAGATGTTTTTAAGAGGTCTTAAAGATAAGAATTACCTCTTTTAAACGTCTTAAAGATCCACTTAAAAAAACGCATTTTAGATGTTTTCTAAAAGACATCTTTTAGAATGCCTCTAAAAGATGCATCGAAAAGATGCTGCAAAAACGGACAAATTAGACTTCTTTTAGACTTCTTTTAGACATCTTTTTCGCAATCTTTTAGACGTCTTTAAGACGTCTTTTTGCCGCCTGGGTAAGAACTGGAGACCAATCTCATTATTAAATGCAGATTACAAGGCCCTGTCCAAAGTCTACACCACAAGGCTAAGAACCACTCACGACCTTACAGTTGATGCAAACCAAACATGTTCTGTCCCGGGCAGGGAAATATTTCACAACATTTTCCTGTTCCGGGACCTTATTGGTCATGCAAAAACCAAGAAGATTAATGCCTTCTTGGTCTCGTTCGACCTAGAGAAAGCATTTGATAGAGTCGACCGGCCCTTCCTCCTGAAGGTGCTTGCAAGACTAGGCTATCATGCTAACTTCATATCGATACTCAACATGCTTCTCACTAACACCCATGCACGTGTCCTACACAATGGGTGGACCTCGGGCAGTTTCCTCCAGGAGAGAGGTGTGCGCCAGGGGGACCCCATTTCCCTCCCCTTGTATGTCCTGTACTCGGAGGTTTTGGGAATCCTCCTACGCAATGCCTCTCTACCGGGAATATTCCTCCCTGGCCTATCACAACCATTATTGAATAGTCAATATGCAGACGACACAACGGTTATATTAACTGAAACCGAACAAATTAGCACTACCCTTACCATCTTCAAAAAACTTAATCGGGCCTCCCAATCTAAAGTTAATGTGGAAAAAACCCAAGCATTTCCGCTTGGGACATTTCGCCCACCCTCCACATCCCCGATTAGCTGGGTCGACCATATCCGTATTTTGGGCGTTATCTTCTCAAATGATGACAAATTGACTCAATCTTTAAACTGGGTCAAAGTCATGAACTCATTTGAGAAAAAACTAAAAACATTATCAAGAAGACACCTCTCTCTCCGCAGGAAGATTATGACAATCAACACTTTTCTGATGTCTAAATTAATTTTTCTATACACTGTTCTTCCCCCACCGCACTGGGTCAAGGCGAAGGTCCTATCCCTTGTGAAAACAGCTTTGTTTGGCGGACCTTCGTCCCCTCTGAACTTTAAGTTCTATACTGCTCCTATCCAGGTTGGAGGACTGGGACTCCTGGATCCCATTGCACACTCCCTTGCTATCAGGATCAAATACCTGAACCAGCTATTTGTTTCCAATAGCACCCATCCGTGGTTTGCCCTAGGCAAGTACATTACTTATCTGTCGAAAGCCCACCATTATCCTCCTTGGAAAATGGCACTTACCAACACTCACGCCAAATCCCTAAATCCTCCGCCGGGTTACTATCCCCGTAAGGATGAGATCCGTAAGGTTGTTTTACCTGTTGCACCACAAGCGTTCACAGCCAAAAGCATTTATAACTCCCTTCGTAACATCCCTCCTCAACCAACAGGAATTCGAGATTGGGTGATCTTACAACCAGGACTGGTAAGCCTGGGAAATAGAAAACCCGTCTGGTCATTCCTGTTTCGGGGTTATTGCTCACCCGAGTGTTACGACACGGTATTCCGAGCTCTACATAACCTTCTTCCCACAAATGTGGTTTTGAACCGTTGGCGCCGTTACCGGTCACGGCCCACCACAGCTTGCGTAGCCTGTGGTTTAGAAGAATCGGTCACCCACGCCCTGCTAACTTGTCCTTTTCTCACTCCAATTCTCTCCCCTGTTCTATCTTTCATTTCGCAACTTTCTCACCTGCCTAATCTTTCTACTTCTGATCTTATAAACTTTCCTATCTTTTCTAAACGCCCTCTTATCTTGACGGTTCTTAATCTTCTTTTTCACTTGGTGTGGCGAAGAAGATGTGCCATCAAGTATGACGGCCTTCCCCCGGGCGACGCCTCACTGTTAAGCGGATTGCGGGCGGAACTAGCGCGCGTTGTCCGGATTCGCTACTATCAAGCCATCCGCGAAGGAACCATGGTGGAGTTTTCCGCTCAATTTTTACATGTCCCGTTCTTTACCATCAAGAACGGAGAATTGTGTTGGGACATCCCCTTTGGATGAGTTTTAGATAACCTGGTTATTTTAACTGTGTTTAGTTATTATAACCCCCTTTTTCTTGATTTTGCCATTAGAGTTGCTTTAGTTAGCCAGGTTAAACTCCTGTAGAAGCAGTGGAAAAGTAAAAGAAGAATATAGAAGAATTTGTTTATTTGCTTGTTTTATTCGTGTTTTCGATGTCATAATTTGTTGGATTTATTGCTGAGTCAGCGTTCGAATCGACGAAGTTTTGGAAAAGTATACATCCTGACGAGGCGACGTAATCATATACCAATTGGTTCAAGACGAATTAATATCCAATTCATCTACGACGGCAAATCACTTGTGGTGTGCGGAAATGGGAAGTAAGCGAAGACAAAGATCGCCAAGACAAGCCATCCCGAAGAAGACGAAAACGAATGAAGCGCCGACAAGGAAACCGAACGAAGGTCCCGAAGACCAAGCGGAGTCGCCGAAAGGCCCTGACATTCCCGGGGGGGGACCCCTGGCCAAACTCTCCAAAAAGTCGGTAACGACAACTTACCGACCACCGAAATAATCAACACCGACAAAAATCAGGAGGATCAAGCCCCCACCGATCAACCGTCATGGGCAGCCGTAGCCTCCCAATCCATCACGGAACCACAAGAAAACCAACCACCACCCATTGCCCGTTACCATGTCACCCGCACGGTGGAGACCAGAGTATTCATCCGCTTTGATGCAACGATTGCCGAGGAGCTGGAGAACGCCCTCCACCGAAACGGGCTACCGGTGGAATGTCTTCAATACCTACCACGGCCAAAAATACTTCGTCTAACAATGAAGGACTGCACACACGCTCAATACTTATCTACCCACGGATTCGACCTCGATGATGAACATATAAGCTTTTACCGAACCACCAAAACGACATGTGAGAGTGACCCTCACAAACATACTTTACGAAGTCCCGCAAGCAGCGGTAACAGAACAACTTAGCAGATACGGGACAATACATCGCCACTACATGGTAACGAAAAAACTAAACGGCCGCACAATGCATAATGGGACAAGAGTATACATCTTTTCGGACTTAAGGAAAATCATCCCATCAAACATAGACATTGATGGTGTTCAAGCCCACGTTCTGTACGAGCGAAATACACCGCCGCTCAACCGAAACACAGCCGCACCGCAACCAGCCGTCGAGGTGATACAACCCCAGGCGACTGAACACCGAAGAAACCACCAAATACAACCGAACCCGAAAAACTACCACAGACCCCATCACCAATCCCGCTAATCGCCGTCGAGACCCGCAATTCGGAGATAGAAACACTAACACCAACTCCCGAACCTACGCCAGAACCCTCTCCAGACATCGAAGAGGACTGGCAAACCAAATCCCAACCTATCGACCCAACCAAATCAAAGGAAACTGACATAACTGACGACTCCTCCGACGAAGAAGTGTCGATTGAAGCCCTCATAAAGAAAGTGGAAAGGAGAGTACTCAAACTCTCACCAAAAAAGTTCGTGGCTCGTATGATGGAACTACTACCTCCCTACCAAAATAATCAACTTAACCAATTACCGATCATCCGTAACACACCGAACCCAGCAAGAACCCTTGCCCTACTGAACCACATCTACACATCGCACAAAGGACGGAGCATACATCCGAACCTGATGCTCCTGCTGTTTCCCTAGGCTTGGGTAACCTAGGACGTCAGCAGGCACCGCTCAGTACCACCGTCCAACCTGATGCGACTTCTGGGCTTTCCCTGGGTTCACGCCCGGGATGTGATCAGCAGCCGCTCAGTACCGCCGCCCAAGACGTACGCCCGGGGCGTCCTTGGGACATGTCTGACGAATCATCACCACCTTCAAAAGTGGCCCGAGCAACAAACGAACCAGATGAGGGGTTTACGTTGGTTGGTTATCCCCAAGCCAAAGAAGCCTCTCAAACATCAACCACGAAAGAATCCGTTCACCCTTACGGGACTGGCGAATCCTTTACCAACTGCAGAACAGCTCCGAAAACTTCGTGCAGCTGACATTCCTCGACGACTAAACACGTTCGCGAAGACAGCTGTCATGGCCCGTCTACCAAAGCGATACGACGAACGCAAGAACAAGACGAGTGTAAATGTGAACACTGTTTCGCTGCTTATGCAGCGTACATGTTCAAATACAGCAAAAACTATAGGAACATTGAATTTACATGATCCTCCTTACTGTCACTGTTATATTATATATCGTGGTGACCATAATTTATATATAACTATTTAGTTGTATTATCACATACGACGATCCCGTTTTCTGTATATATATTTTATATATTAACCGAAATAAATAAAAAATAAAAAAAAGTATCTGTTCTTACCATTAGGTGCTAGAAGAAGAACTCAAGACACAAGAGTCCTTGGTTCTGGTCGTGCGCATACTTATAGCCCCTGGGAGTGAAAGTCACTACGCCGACCAGACCAAGGGCGATATGGCATCCAGAGAATTTTTTGAGGAAACCGATTCCGAACTTGGAGAAGACGAAGTCCTGATCGCCGGCGCACCATATACCATCAAGGACGGCCGACCACAGACATACGTCCTCGACAAATCCAACATCGTAGAAGTGGACGGTTGCCGACTGGCGAAATACACGTTTTTTCGACTGCCCGACTCGACCACCAGCAAATCCCTCTGCTACCAGCTAGCCGAGCACTTTTCGATGAGATTGGACCTCATCGTCGCGTGTGTCACGAAAGACACACGCTACCGGAGCCGGTTCGTCCGGGACCTGCTTGGGGGATTCTCTAGAGCCCCTCGCCAACGCAACACCATCCGATAATGTGGGAGTCTACACACCAGTCGCAACTTCTACAGACAACGAACTTGAAGACGACAGCGAATCTGACGAGGGCTTTACGACGGTGGTCTCCAGACCCCGTAAACCCTTAATACACCAACCGCAAAAGATACCTTTCGATCTTGCTGACATCTAAGTCATTCCGACTGACGAATACTTAAGGAAACTGAAGGCTTCCGACAAGCCTTGGAAAATGAACGTTTTCGCAAAGACGAGTGTAATGGCACGCTTGCGTAAGCAATACGAGAACAGAAAGAAACCTAATGAGTGCAAGTGTGATCACTGCTTCGCTCACTATGCAGACTACATGTTTAAATACAACAAGAACTATCGAAACATTCTCTTCGTTGACAAATGACATTACTGTCATCGTTATAATTTTTATCGTGGTGGCCTTAGTTTAATTTTTATATCCATTTAGTTGTATTTTCACATACGACAACCCCATTTTGTATATTTATTTTATATATATTAACCGAAATAAAAAAGAAAAAAAAAAGAAAAAAGTATCTGTTCTTAACATTGTGTTGCGCCGTGAGAAGCTGTGAAGAAGTAACTTGCGTAGAAGATTATTATTGGTTGCATATGGTTTTATTGATAGTGGTTACTGTTGGTTATTTGCTTATGGTTACACCGTCAAGTACCGCAAGATGCCGCAACCAGCGAAGAGGAAGAAGGAGCATTCTGGGGATGAAGCCGAGCCGGTGAGAACGTATGCTTCTTTAGTTTCTTCTTCATCTGGCTCAAACCCTCCGCCCCGCTCCTGCGCTCCTGTTTCTGAACTATCACACCGCTTCACCAGGACCATATTGTCCTACGATATTGACCCGACTAACTTTGACCATATCGCCATGATGCGAGCTTTGAAAGAGGCCGGAATAACATCTCTGGCTTGTGCCCAGGTCACACGAAGACCAAAACCCTCAACTTGACGATGAACTCTCAAACCGAACTAAGAAAAATTCTAACCAATGGTTTATCATTCAATGGAATTACCATGAACTTCATCCGAAAACCGGACATTTTGAAATCCGTTTACGTCAACGTGACAGGAGTACCTCACGAAATAATCGATAGATACATTAAAGACGAAATGTCCAATTATGGCGAGATCTTAAACATTTCCCGCGTGAAGAAACAGTGCAAAGGTATCGAATTCTATAACGGTAATAGAGTAGTGCGCTTCGCCCGTCTGTATCAAGCAATACCGAATAACATATCTATTAGAGGAATTCCAGCTCATCCTCCTCTGTAAATAAGGCGCTTTCCCCAAACCTAACATTAGCCCATATCTCGCTCCTACCCAAAAAAGGGGACTTGGAAAATTTAACCAATTGGCGCCCAATATCGCTTTTAAATTGTGACTACAAGGCAATAACAAACCTATTCACCAACAGATTGAGAATGACTTTACATCTAACAGTAGGACCAAATCAAACATGCTCAGTCCCGGGCAGGGAAATTTTTCATAATATTTTCCTGTTCTGGGACCTAGTACAGCATGCAAAAGCGAAAACTATGAAAACTATCAAGGCTTTCATGGTCTCATATGACTTAGAGAAAGCCTTCGATAGGGTAGACCGCCCATTTTTATTAAGGGTGCTTTCAAAGTTTGACTACCCCCCCCCCCCCCCCCCCCCCCGAATTTTTATCAATTATTTCAATTTTTCTTTCCAACACACACGCTAGAGTCACCCATAATGGGTGGCTGTCAGATAATTTTGAACAAGAAAGGGGGGTAAGACAGGGGGACCCTATTTCTTTACCCCTGTATGTTCTATATGTTGAGGTTCTGGGTATCCTATTAGCAAATTCAGGACTGCCGGGGATTTTCATTCCAGGACACCCCGAGAACCTTTTATACAGTCAATACGCAGACGACACGTCCGTAATTTTGACAGAACCAGACCAAATTGACAAAACATTATTGATTTTTGATAAGCTTGGGAAAGCCTCACAAGCCAAAATAAATGTTAATAAGACCCAAGCATTTCCTTTAGGGGATTTTAAACCTCCATCCATCTCCCCTATCAAGTGGGTATCCAATATAAAGCTCCTTGGGATTACATTCTCTAATGACGACCAACTAACCCAGGCCCTGAACTGGGTTCAGGTAATGCGAAAATATGAGAGGAGTCTAAATATGTTGATTGGTCGACACCTTTCCCTAAAAGGAAAAGTTAGTTCAATCAACGCCTTCCTCTCATCTAAACTGATTTTTCTTTATTCGGTTTTTCCACCTCCCCACTGGGTAAAAGCCTAAGTGCTGTCGTTGGTGAAAACTGTTCTTTTTGGGGGTGAAAACTCTCCCCTGAATTTCAAGTTCTATACCGCCCCTCTTAAGGTAGGGGGTCTGGGCCTCTTAGACCCTGTTGTCCATTCAAAGGCTATAAGAATCAAATACCTAAACCAGCTATTTACTAAGGATAGTAATCATCCATGGTTTGCATTGGGAAGGTATTTAATTTATCTTTCAAAGGCACATTTCCATACGCCATGGAAAGCCTGTCTTCAAAATTTCCACTCAAAGTCCCTTAATCCACCGCCGGGATACTACCCCCGTAAGGAAGACATTCTACAAATTACAAAATCACCCGAACCACAAGTGTTTGTTTGTAGAGTTATCTATAAAACTTTACTCACAAATCCTCCTCAACCATCGGGTATGTCAGTTGGGCATCCCTTCGTGGTCCAGGATATAATCCGGGGACCTCGTACATCCATCTGGGATTTCCTGTTTCGGGGTGATTGCTCCCCCGAGTGTTTTGACACACTATATAGAGCATTACATAATATCCTGCCAACCAATGTGGTTCTAAATCGTTGGCGTCGGTACCGGTTAAGGCCCACCACCGCTTGCCCTGCTTGCGAGGGACCCGAAACGGTACCGCACGCCCTTCTTACTTGCCCTTCTCTTATTCCGATTCTTTCTCCTGTTGTTTCTTTTGTATCTAAGCTCTCTTCTAAACCGGGTCTTTTACTTTCCGATCTTATAAACCTCTCTCTTTTTGGCAAACGATCTTTCACTCTCACAGTTCTAAATCTTCTCTTCCATTTGGTGTGGCCGAGAAGATGTGCTGTCAAATATGACGGCCTCGCTCCAAATAACGCCTCATTGCTGGTCTCTTTGCGGGCAGAACTAGGGCGCGTAGTGCGGATTCGCTACTATCAAGCCATCTGGGAGGGAACTATGGTCGAATTTTCCAACCATTTTGTTTTTGAACCGTTTTTCACCTTGAAGAAAGGAGAACTATTCTGGGACATCCCGTTCGGATAGTTAAGTCTGAGTCTTTATGACTCAACAAATCTACCTTATTACACAAAATGTACACTGTGATGTTATTAACGCGGATGGCTTGGATTCGCGTTAATAAAAACCACCCTTAATTTCTGTCCCGTGTTAATTTCCCCGGTGTTAATTTCTGGTGTGTGTTAAAAAAACTCGCTTTTTTAAATTCCATTTTTGGGAAAATCACCGAGGTGACGTAACAAATGAATGACAAATGAACTGACATCAAATATCTATTAAAATAATAATTAAAATACTAATAATAGACAAATATAAAAAGAACAGTATAATTTTAGCCAATAATTTGAAGGTCGTCTTCGTCGTAATTGCTTTCGCTTGCTTCAATTAGATCTCCTGGTTCCTCATCATCGCTGTAATCTTCTTCGACTTTGTGAACCCCGAGTTCGTTTATAATCTCCTTGGAATCATCCACGTAATATCCATCCATAGGATATTTTACTTCCTCAACTAGGGATTTATATATAGAAAGTTTTTCAACATCAGGCCAAACAACTTTGACTTTGATTCGTATCTCCAGCCCACCTTGTACCAAAGGAGATGGTCTTGATTTTGTATCTTCTACGGTAGCTTCGAATTTCGCTCCTTCTTGTATGGCAAACCATGTGTACCTAGAAAGCTCTCTAGGAACATGGCCAACAGTTATGGGTCCAATATGACCTTTTAACGGGGTTCTACCAGCTACTGCAAATCTGTCGTGTTTGTTATTATATTCGTGTTTGAAAATTATATTTTGTCCCTTATACGGAACCCAATTCACAGTATTTGAGTACACATGGAATCCTCTTAGTGCAGTGAAAAACTGAAATTTATCAGCCATTTCATTAATCAATGCAATGCGACCTTGTACCTCGATCAATATCAGCAATACCCTACAGCATGGTAAAATACAATGATGAAAGAAAAGAGTTTCAATTTCGAATGCATGCAAAGATCGTTCGAATGCAACGTCATTAAAAAAGTACGCTTCATTGCAGAGCTTCAGTGGAAATTTCCTTGTTTTATTTTGTAGAAAAACAAAACGAAGGAGAGCAATTTGTACTCACGAAATCGAATGTTTTTTGCTACAAACGTAACATGAACGAATGTTTTTTCTGCTAACGTAACACTGTTATATTATCATTATTCAGTTTGCATGTCTCTGTAATCAAGGAAGATGTCACTCCTCAATTACTTCCAGCGTCAGAAAAATTCGAAGGATGGAAAGAAGTTATCCGAAGTATGTGAATCTTTAACGGTGAATCTACCGGAAAACATTACAGTAAAAGAAGTACAAAGTGTTCAAAGTACTTTGAATGTGACTGTAAACAAAAAACCCTCTGCTTATGGTGAGAAAGAAAAACAAGAAATAGCTAAATATGCATTGACGCATGGAAACGCAGCCGCAGTTAGAAAGTTCCGGAAAAGTTTTCCAAACTTAAATGAAAGTACAGTCCGACCTTGGGTTAAGAGATACAGAGAAAGTTTGAAAGAAAAGGAAAAATCAAACGGTGAAACCGCTCTAACGATTGGGCATAAACGGGGCAGACCCCTATTACTGGATGTTGAGCTTGATAAAGCTACGATCAATGATAATATCCCTCCGAACAGCTGGGACAGGGATAAATCAACATGTTGTCCGAGGAGTATTGACGGGGTTAGTGCAAGCCAGTCCTGAAAAGTTTGGTAGATATATCAACTTTGAAGTAACTCGATCTTGGACAAGGTCACTGTATCAACGCATGAAATTTTCACGCCGGGCAGCTACCACTTCAAGACCAGTTATAACACGTTCTTTGTGGAATGAAATCAAGACGCAGTTCCTTCACGAAATTTCACAGAAAGTGTTGCTTCATAATATCCCAGATGAGCTGATAATAAATGCTGACCAAACCCCGTCAAAATTTGTCGCAACCGATAGTATAACCATGGCAGCTAAAGGAGAGAAGCACATTTGTAAAGCTGGTTCTACCGACAAGAGAAGCATAACCATGACTGTTCGCGAGTCATGATGGAACAGTCTTACCATTTCAACTAATCTACACAAGGAAAACAGAAAGATCGCTCCCGCATTATGATTTTCCTGCTGGTTTCTGCTTATCCTACAACGAAAAACATTGGAGCAATGAAAAGGAGACTATTTCTCTTATCGAGAAGGTGCTGGTTCCATACATTAAAAAGGTGAAAGAAGTAAAAGGTCTATCAAGTGACCAAAACAGCCTTCTCATATGGGATGCTTTTAAAGCCCAATCCACCCCTAAAGTTTTGGATCTTCTTTCTAGTTACGGTATTCAAACTGTTATGGTACCAAAAAACATGACGCATTTGTTACAACCTTTAGATCTGACCACAAATGGAAGTTTGAAAAAGTTTGAGAAAAAAGCATTTAGTGAATACTTCACCTCTTCGATAATGGAAGCTCTCAAATTAGATCCTGATCGTGACGTAGCCACTATAAAAGTTGACCTACGTCTGTCAACATTAAAGCCACATCACGCCAAGATAATGACAGATGTTTATCGATACCTCAAGTCTCCAAAGGGACAAGATATCATCAAAAATGGGTGGAAAGCAGCTGGAATTACGGATACTGTTAATCAAACTCGAGCTGAACGTGTTATTAGTGTAAATTTAAATCCGTTTTGTTAATGTTAGTGATAAAAAAAAGTTAAGTTAAAAAAGTTATTGGTTTCAATCATTTCTCTTTCATTCTTTTTTTTTTTTTTTTTTGTACAATTCCTCCGCGTTAAATACTCACACTTTAAGACACATGGGTCTCGATCCGCGTTGATTTCTAAACATTTACAATTTTACCTCCAGGATCCGCGTTAATTAATGACCGCGTTAGTTTCTGGCGCAAAAAAAACATGTAGTGTACATTTTGTGTAATAAGGTAGTCTCAAATAAAATCTGAATCTACAGTCCTAGTCGCAATCTCAAATAGAAATCGAGTCTACCTAACTCAACTCTTCTCTGGTTTAAACCAAGAGACTTTATCAAACTAAATCATTCTTCTCCTCTGGATTTCCAGGAGAATTTATAAATAAATATATATATTAGTCTATCCCCTCTGACGTTGTATTCTGTCACGGGATTTTATATAAATTGTAAAACATTTTATTTGTGCTTAGAGCACATTGTATATATTAAGTTTGTTTCAAACTTTCGAAATACATTAAAATACCAGTATCTGTTTCTTGATTCTGAAGTCTTAGGCAGTCTGGGTGTATCCGCTTTACACCCAGACCGTAGCTGTTTTTGAATCGTTTTATTATATTCGCAACCAACGAAAAGACCGCTTGTGGTATGGCCGGAAAAACGCAGAAGTCTTCATAGAATGCTACGGCGCTGAAACAACAAAAGTCGTCCTCGAAATCGAAGAATCTCGTCAACCGTCAACCAAGCAACACCACCACCGCCATCAATAACACCACCAATGATGCGCCCACGGCCATAGCTGGCGCTCCTGCCGTTGAAAAGGCAGTTGAGCCCACACCCAGGTACGCCGCCACCACCCAAAAGTCAAGCGTGACGCCCGCCGCCACCGCCCGACGCCCATCGAAAAACCAAGATCCATTTCACCACCAATTTCCGCGCACGATCACCACCTACGACGTCGACCCAAGATCTACGAAAGTCGAAGAGGTGATCGACGCGTTAATCGCCGCCAAAGTAAAGACCATCCAATGCGTCCAACTTTTCCTGCGGCCGAACTCCATCAACATCACTTTGGCAGATGAGAACGAACGTTATCAACTCATGAGATCCGGCTTAAAGCTCAAGGGAAAAACGTTATCGTTCGTGCGAAAGCCTGATATCCAACCAACCATCCACGTCAGTCTAACTGGAGCACCTCATGAAGTCACAGACAGACTCGTCAAACAGCACATTTCACAGTATGGTGAGCTGCTATCGCTAACGAGAGTCCAACGACAGTATCGTGGGTTAAAGATACACAATGGTACTCGAGTTGCTCGCTTTTCGTCTCTCCAGAAGGTAATTCCAAACAACATCACCATCTTTGGGATACCAGTGCATGTACTCTACGATCGTCATGCTATGCAAGATCAATATCGAACTGTACAGACTGAACCGATACCATCCATTCCACCATCCGATGAACCTACAGTAGTCAATGATGTATCACCACAAACCGAAAACCCACAAACCGAAACCGCTATGGAACAAGATCCTGCGCCAACTCCAGAGTCGCAAAATGTCACTGTTCCACCGTTGGAAAACCTGGCGACTGTACCTGAACAGTGGGGTGATTCACCAGAGGAACCCCCCAGCAAAGTAAGGACACTCACCATTCCTGAAACGCCACCCGATCGTATCAGTCTTGCGGAAGCTGCTCATGACGCCCTGGTATCAATGTCACAGGAAATAGCAGCATCCCTACCAGTGGTGAAACAACTCTTACCTTCAAGACGTTTGAACGACAACCAACTACTAAATTATCTACGTGATATACCTTCACACCTCTTCATCCATGAAGATCCTTATATAAAGCTGATGCCGGATCCAGCAAAGTTTGCCGCCCTTCTGGTGTACCGAAACAGCTTGCATACTGCTCCTAAAGTCGTATCTGCTAAAATTGGTTCGTTTACAGATGATTACCTGTCGAACTTCCGTATTGAGAAAAGACCAATCTCAGAAGTCCGTACAGAACTCAAGAACTTGCAATCCGAATACTTTAATGAGTAAGAACTGCATTTTTCTTTTGTTCTTCTTATATCTTTTATATATTTTCAAAATGTTTTCGTTTTGTACATTGAATATTAACGGCATGGGGGACTGCCAGAAAAGATCAAGTATCTTTCTCTGGTTTAGATCCTCCCCATATGATGTTCTCCTTCTTCAGGAGACACACTCAACAATGTCTACCTCGGCGACCTGGGAGAAGGCGTGGGAGCCCTTTGGCTCGTCTGTTTGGTGCTCTGCCAACTCCCGGGAAGCAGGGGTGGCTATATTGGCGAAATCCGGTATCACATTGGGACCTGTTCTCACTGCTGATCGATCGGGGCGCGCTGTTGGCTGTTCTGTCTCAACTGATTCGCACACCTTCTTTTGTGTCTCCCTTTATGCACCAAACCGCCCTCATGCTAGGGCCCCTTTTTTCAAACTCTTGCTATCTGATCTTCCTCCTGATGTACCGTTGATCATGGGTGGGGATTTCAATATGGTATTGGACCCTACTCTCGATCGTTCTGGTAGTACACCATCACCAACCCACTTGGCTGGAGCTTTGGAACTTGGAAATGGAATCAAGGAAAACCGTCTCTTTGACCCATGGCGACATCTACATCCTTGTGATTTAGGTACCACATGGCACAGCCCTCAGGGGGGTATCCACTCTCGTCTTGATCGGTTTTATATTTCCTCTGAACTAAAGCCCCTAATCCAACACACCCACATTATCCCTACCATCCATAGTGACCATGATATTGTGGAAGTAAGACTGTCATTGGTCACTCCCTCAACCAGGGGTCCTGGGGTATGGAAGTTGAACACCTCTTCACTACAAGACCCCACCCTGCAACACAAAATTTCAGTCTTCTGGAACTATTGGTCTCAGCGCAATGTCGACTTCTCATCTCCCTTGCAATGGTGGGAAAATGGGAAGGCTGAAATCAAATCTATTATGATGCAGCACTGTAGCGATGTGCGCAAAAAAAATTTAGCAAGGCTCAGACACCTTCTGGACCAAGCTCTGAATGCTAATGCTGACCTCGCCCTGACTGCCGAGATTTCTGCCCTTAAATCAGATCTCTCATCAGGTACCATTGTGAGGTCTCACATCCAAGCCATAGAGGATGGTGAAATCCCCACACAACGTCTAGTCGCTGGGGAAGCCTCCTCACAGGCAAAGAAAACCATCCAGAAACTAAAAAAGGGGGCCAATATTGTAACTGACCAGGATGACATCCTAGACTGTATAAAAGATTTCTACTACGATCTCTTTGCGAACGAACCTACTGATCCTCTCACACAGGCAGAGATCCTGAATCTTATTCCTAATAGGTTGAATTCCACGGACACAGCTCATCTGTGGCCAAAATTCACCTCAAAGGAATTATATGACACGCTTCAATTAATTGACAAAAATAAGGCTCCAGGCCCAGATGGATTACCAGCGGAATTTTATATTCAATTCTGGTCTATCCTCGGACAAGACCTGGTAGATGTATTAAATCATTCTCTACTAACTGAACATCAATTGTCTCCCTCATTCGGATTGGCGAACATTTCCCTCTTACCGAAAAAAGGGGACCTTGAACTCCTGAAAAATTGGAGACCTATTTCTTTGCTAAATAGTGATTATAAGTTAGCTACGAAGGCTCTTGCCTCTCGCCTTCACATGACACTGCCTCATGTCATCAATCACCACCAAACGTGTACTGTCCCTGGAAGGGAAATATTTCACAATATTTTTCTCTTCCGGGACCTCATCACTTACACAAATCAGAAACAAACTAAGGCCTTTCTCGTAACGGGTCGTATCTTTTGATTTTGAGAAGGCCTTTGATCGTGTTGATAGGAAATTCCTTCTCTCTGTTTTTTCCCGACTGGGCTACCCTCCAGAGTTTATCTCAATTGTAGATACTCTTCTGAGAGACACGCACGCCAGAGTGACAAATAATGGATGGGTATCAGCTAGTTTTGTACAAGAGAGAGGTGTTCGTCAAGGCGACCCTCTCTCTTTGCTCTTGTACATCATCTACGCTGAAGTTACATCCATCCTCCTCGAACATTCATCTTTAAAAGGTATCTTCCTTCCCGGGCTGGGATCTCACCTCCTCTATAGCCAGTATGCCGATGATACATCGGTGGTTATGACAGAGGAGTGTGAGATCCGGGAAGCTCTAGAACTCTTTAGTAAACTTGGCCGAGCCTCGCAATCTAAAGTCAACATTGCGAAAACCAAAGCTTTACCCCTTGGTTCATTCACGGCTCCCACATCATCAGACATCCAATGGGTACACGAAATTACACTCCTTGGGATTACCTTCTCAAGAAATTTCGAACACACCCTGATCCTAAATTGGACGGATGTCATCCAAACCCTAAAGAAACGGCTGTCGTTCCTCACCGGACGGCACCTTTCTATCAGGGGAAAAGTGCTGTTACTCAATACCTTCTTGTTGTCTCGGATAATCTTTCTGTACACGGTTCTCCCCCCCCCGCCGCCGTGGTTTAGGAATAAATTGTATTCGATTGTGACTCCGTACTTGTTTGGTATGTCTAGCCACCCCATCAATGTTCAGTACTATTCTGCTTCAGTAGAGCACGGTGGTCTAGGTTTGCTCGATCCAGCCCTTCATTCATTGGCTCTCCGTACGAAATACGTATCGCAGGTTTTCACTTCAGAGGTTCCCCATCCCTGGTTCAGCCTGGCCCGATATTACCTGTCTTTCCATCTAGGTCATTTGGTCCCTTCCTGGAAGTCCCAAATATCGAACTCGCAGCCCCGGTCACTGCAACCTCCCCCGGGATACTTCTCCACAACAACAGAGGTCCGTCTACTTCTCTCTAGGAACCCGAAAAGTCTAACAGCAAGAGGGATCTATCGGGCTCTAAAGGATACTCCTCCCACCCCTAGGGGTGTTTTTGTGTGGCATGGAATTGTATCCCAGTCAAAACCAAGTATCTGGAAGTCCCTATTCAAGGGATGGAACTTACCAGAGAACTTTGACACCTTTTTCAAAATCCTTCATGACATCCTCGCCACCAATGTTAAACTAAATGGCTGGCGACGATATCGTACGAAGGTAAAAACGGGTTGTCCGGCTTGCAATCGACCGGAAACCACCAGACATGCGTTTGTTACATGTCCATACCTTCAACCCATCCTGATCACGGTACTACCCCTTATTCAATCTCTTTCTACTAAATCCAACCTTATTCTCTCTGATCTTTTCAACTTCTCTCTGTTTCACTCCGATCTACTTGTTCTCTCTGTTCTAAATCTGTTGCTTTCCTTGATTTGGCAGCGGAGGTGTGCGATGAAGTACGATGGTTTGCCGGCAGATGACGCCTCGGTCTTGATCAAGCTGAGGGCAGGTCTTGTGCGTGTTGTCCGGATTCGCCTTTATAAGGCTATCCGTGAGGGAGACATTGTTGGGTTTAGATCCTCCTTTGTAAGACCTCCTGTCATCACCATGCAGGGTGATGACGTTTTGTTCGACTTCCCATTTGGGTAAGTCGTTTTCGCTCTGGCCCTAAGCGCTTCCGCGCAATTTCGCAGAGTCTTTAATCCAGTTGGGAAACCAACCCCTTTTGAACACCACATCTAAGTGGATCTATAATCATAGTTTGTTTCCCATCTGCCATATCAGAACATTTTATTTTTTAAGTAATTTTATATATATATATATATATATATATATACAAACAATTAAAAACAACAGCTTCTTTAACAAATTTTCAACATCTTACGTGTCTTCATCAGGTTACAATGGTACAAAGTTCATAGAAGGGCGTTTAAATACTTAAAAAGAGCGCGAAAAGTAATTAAAAATAAATAAATAAAAGCATTGTCGAGATTGGATGTGGCCTGGTTTCTGTACACTACACTTTTATACGTTAGCACCCGGTTTTTATATATAATTTAAAATACTTTAAAAGATTGAAAATATTAAAACTGATATATACATATATACAGTAAAATTGATACAACAGGTTTCTTAAAAATACAAGCAGCTCCACTACAAAATTTAGGCTTAGATTTAACAACTACAAATCCTGTAACAATCGTCATACTGTCAAAACTGTTCCCCAACAGTCATTACACAATCATTTTGACCAGGTAGGACACAAGGGTTTTTTAGATTGGGAATTTACATTAATTGATCAAGGATCAGATGAAACATCTGTACGAAAGAAAGAACAGTTTTGGCAGTATAAACTGAATACTTTCCTACCGAATGGACTAAATGATTATGAGGTATATATTACGTAGTTTTTAATGGTAGTGTGTGTCTTTCTTCTTCTTCTTCCTCTTCTTCTTCCTTTTTTTTTTTTTTTTTTTTTTTTTTTTTTTTTTTTTTTTCTTTCTTCTTCTTCTTCTTCTTCTTACACGTATCTCTATTCCCATACATGTGGCAGGTTGAACCATCCTTGCAATGTCTTGACTGACATTGGTCACTTGTCAAAGCGCTTGCGTTAGTAGCCTGTGGCTGTTTAGAAAGATAGCATGTCTACTTTCTTTTCACCTGGATCGGATCCCTTCTTATATGTATCGTCATGTTTTATGTTTGTTTGTCTAGTCCTCTGCCATCATCTTGAGTAACAGAAGGAGGTGATGGTTGTTATATGTTCATGTGAATGAATGTGTTTGAAACGTGCTTGTATTTTTAAGAAACCTGTTGTATCAATTTTACTGTATATATGTATATATCAGTTTTAATATTTTCAATCTTTTAAAGTATTTTAAATTATATATAAAAACCGGGTGCTAACGTATAAAAGTGTAGTGTACAGAAACCAGGCCACATCCAATCTCGACAATGCTTTTATTTATTTATTTTTAATTACTTTTCGCGCTCTTTTTAAGTATTTAAACGCCCTTCTATGAACTTTGTACCATTGTAACCTGATGAAGACACGTAAGATGTTGAAAATTTGTTAAAGAAGCTGTTGTTTTTAATTGTTTGTATATAAATTCAGCTATAACCTTTTAGTGTACATATATATATATATATATATATATATAGTTTTTGTACAAATCCTATTGTGAGCTCATATTTTACGAGCACTCAACTTGTACAGTCAATTTACCGAAATAAAAAATAAATAAATAAAAAAAAAGTATCTGTTCTTATCGGACGTGTTTTTGACCGCTCCGATCGCTGGTATTTATTTGATTAATTTTGAAAGTGAAAGTGCCACTGGTATTTATAGAAGAATTTAGAGTTTTACTTGTGGTGTCGTATGTCGACGAAAAAACGAAAGAAGACTTGCCCAGTCAAGTCACTACAGCCTGTTGCGCAGTTTGAGGTTTGTCCAACCGAGACAAAAAATTTGAATTTCAACGGTCAAACCAAAACAAAAATGGCGGATTTAACGAAGAAATCCATACAAAACAAAACAGAAATAGTATCGAAAGACTATCAAGTAGATACTAATTCAAACCCAAAACAAACCAAAACCACCACCAACAACAAATCCTGGGCTGCAGTAACTGCAGAACAGACACAAATACAACCAAAACCAACAACAACAACTGAAGAAGCTGAGGACTTGATCACCCCTCAGCAAGCACAATATTTTCTACAGAAAACGATCATCACCAATGACATCAAGGACTTTGACCCTTACATTATTGAGAAAACGATCTCACGAAAGGGGATCGAGATCGTGTGTATCCAGCACATTAAAATCAACAACACTGTCAGAATCACACTGAACAAGAGGGAGGAAACCCATGACCTCCTTAAAAATGGGTTGGACATTGGCAATCGACATATCTCCTTCAGATCACAAAAGCCTATAAACAAAGAAGTGAGAGTAACGGTTACTAATGTACCAAACGAAATCCCTGACAATATCCTAAGGGAATACTTCAGGAAATTTGGCACCCTGAAGTCAGATTATCGTGTGGTGAAAAGCATTAACGGGAAGCCCATATTTAACGGAACCAGGGTGTTGATCTACCAGAAATTGAACAAAGGGATTCCAAAAAACATTAACGTGATGGGAATTAAAGCCCATGTTTTTTGCCCTGAAATCAACAATGGTGATGAGACACCCAAAAAACCAACACCTGTGGAGGAGAGCCATCTACCAAACAAGCCGTCGCAGCTGCAGCTCAGCCCAGATGAGGACGCAACTCAACTGGAGCCGACGGTCATACCACAGACCCAAAAGAAGCTGAAAACCACCGAGCTAGTAACTGTCAGTTCAGATGAAGGAACTCCTTCACTGGGCATAAATGAGGTTACTCGCCCAAACCAACAAACGAAAAAAACACCAAAGTCCATCCAAAAGCGTGCAGACCCGACAGTGGATAGCAGTGAGGATACTGACGGAGGTGACGACGACGACTCTGGAGTCCTGCCCCCGACGCCGGAACACCAGAGTCAATCAATTCTGAGACCGACGAATCCAACACAGTCTCCCACGAAACAGGCATCATGCCTGGAGATTAAGACTCTAACTCTCGAATTTGACCAAGCGATCAATGCAATAGTTAGGAATATCAAAGATTTGAAGGACTACGAATTGGACGAAATCCCAATAATTAGACTTGCGAAACACCCCGACAAGATGCTGGCAGCGATCAAGTATCACCACCAACTGAAAAAGGGACATGCACTACCTCTAAGACAGGAATACATACCCGTATTAGAACGATACTGCTAAATTTCGGATAGACAAACGTCTTTACAAGACATAACGCAAATTTTAAAACAGCAGATGGATGGAATCTGCACAAGATATCACATCTCATCATGAAGGGTGAGATCAACTTTATTATTCTTATAATGGTATCCTTTGTATCTGTTAACATCAACGGCCTGAATGGCAAACCGAAGAGAGACGCTCTCTTCACGTGGTTTAGACATTCGGCCAATGATGTCCTACTTATACAGGAAACGCACTCCTCAATACAGACCTCCACCCGCTGGGCAGAAGAGTGGAAACCATACGGCCAGTCCGTATGGGCGTCACTCTCTAACCGCGAGGCTGGAGTGGCAATAATCACCAAACGAACAGTTCAGCTAACGCGCTCATTTGCATCTGATGCAGCAGGCGGTTACATAGGAGCTGAAATCGTATATGATGGAGTACACTACGCCATCATGTCCATCTATGCACCAACTCGACCCCATGCTAGGGGTACTTTCTTTAACTCCTTAAATCATCTTTTCCCGCCAGACCTTCCCATTGTGTTAGCGGGCGACTTGAACATGGTCGTAGACCTTGACCTTGACGAACAATGTGGCACGAAGTCGTCACTACACAAGGAAGGATCTGGTGAACTCAACACACTTCTCGGACAGTAAAGGCTGTTTGACACCTGGCGCAAACTACACCCGCGCCAGGATGGCTTTACATGGCACAACCCTAACGAGACAGTGCAATCCAGAATAGACAGGATCTACTTATCCAAAAACCTAAAAACGCAACTGACGCACGCGTCAATCATTAACCACCAAATGAGCGATCACCGCATCACGAATATCAGGTTAGTCACAACGACAAACCAAAGGGGACCGGGTACCTGGAAGCTGAATACTTCGGGACTCGGCAACCCCAATTATGACGACACAATAAGGAATTTCTGGATGCACTGGAGGACTCAGCAACAGGAATTCACGGACATGCTCTCATGGTGGGAAGTAGGTAAATCACACCTAAAGAGCATATCAATAGAGATATGCACCACCATGAGACGGGAAATAAAAGCTAGAATTAATGACCTCTTAGACCAGCTTAAACAACCACAGCACACCAGCCAGGTTGCCGTCCAAGCAGAAATCATTGCCCTGAAAAATGCCCTGAACTCAGGGGCACAAACCAGGTGCAAAATTTCAGCCATTGAAGAGGGAGAAACACCATCGAGAACCTTCTTTGTGGAGGAAACCACAAAATAAAGGAAGAAAACCATCACTTCCCTCAACACTGCACAAGGTAGAGTTACGGAAACCGAAGACATCCTTAACGCCACCCGAAACTTCTACCTTGAGCTATTCTCAAACCAAACAGTGTCACCAACGGAGCAGGAAGAAATCCTCAACAAAACCCCCAAAAGACTGGAAGGGGACACACAACACCTCAACTCCCGCCTCACCCAGGATGAACTCAGACAAGCCCTCGACCAAATGGAAAGATCTAAGTCCCCAGGACCAGACGGCTTGCCCATGGAGTTCTACGTCCACTTTTGGGACATCCTGGGTGTGGACCTCCTCAACACCCTAAATACCGCGATATTCGGCCAAAAGAGCCTGAGCCGGTCCTTCAAAATGGTAATAATAACCATGCTGCCAAAAAATTGGGACCTGGAAGAACTCAGGAAGTGGAGACCAATATCCCTCCTCAATGTCGACTACAAACTACTCTCCAAAACCTTCACCAACCGAATCCGACCCACCCTCCAGTCAATCATTGGGGAAGACCAAACCTGCTCCGTCCCTGGTAGAGAAATCTTCCTTAACCTCCTCCTCATACGGGACGTAATCCACACCACCAGAGCCAAAGGGCAAAAGGCCTTCTTACTTTCCTTCGACCAGGAGAAAGCGTTCGACAGAGTCGACAGGGCATTCCTCCTTAAAACCCTTAAAGCATTTGGTTACCCTGAAGACCTTGTCGAAACAATAGCGCTTCTCCTGACCGACACATCTGGGTGCACCACCAATAATGGCTATGTCTCCGCCTCATTCCAACAACAAAGAGGCGTGAGACAAGGAGACCCCATCTCCCTGCCCCTCTATGTGATTCAAGCCGAAGTTTTAGCAATCCTGCTAAAACAAGACGCGAGAATCACAGGCATGAAAATCAACGGGAGAACAAAGCCATTACTCTTAACCTAATACGCAGATGACACCACTACCCTCTTAACTAACCCCGACCAAATTGCCCCCATCATCGAAACATTTGAACACTACGGTCGGGCAACACAGGCAAATTTGAACATCTCCAAAACTCAGGCCTTTGCCTTTGGCTCTCACCCTGAAAGTCCTTTCGATCTACCGGCTGGTATAGAGTGGGTAAAGGAAATCAAACTCCTAGGAGTGACCTTCACCAATGATGAGAAAGGAGCGTGACCGCTGAACTGGACCAAGGCTGTAACCTCTTGTGAGGCGAAACTGAAGTCCATTCAGTACAGACACCTCTCCATCAAAGGTAAGGTCACCCTGCTGAACACACTAGTGTTCAGCAAACTTATCCACCTATACTCAGTCTTCCCACCACCCCTTTGGATCACAAAGAAACTCTTCTCCCTCATCCAAAACATCCTCTTCAAGACGGCAACCTCTCCCCTACCATTCCACATGTACTCTCTGCTTAGAGCCCAAGGGGGACTAGGGATACTCCACCCCCAAAGACACTCCTTGCCAATAGCAATAAAGAGAGTACATGACCTCTTCACATCAAAATCACAACACCCGTGGTATACCATTGGACGCTACCTGGTGTATCATACATACGCCAGAATATCACCTGAATGGCGAGCGTCCATGGATAATACCACACCCAAATCGCTCCAACCGAAACCATCATACTACCCAAAACCAGAAGCTGTGGTCAAGGCACTGCCTGCTGATAAACCAACCACGGCCAAAAACATCTCTGCCGCTCTCCTCCCACCACCTCAAAAACCAAGAGGAGAGATAATCTGGGAGAGAAGAATGCCACCTAAATCAGCAAGGCAATGGTCTAATCTCTTCAAGGGCTGCTGTGTTCCTACCACCTATGACACTCTATTCAAAGCTCTCCATGACATTCTCCCCACCAATGTCAAACTCAACAGCTGGAGACGCTATAAGGTTAACACAGCAGTAAACTGTAAGGCCTGTGGTCAAGCAGAAGACATTCCACACGTCTTCCTCGACTGTCCAAATCTTCGACCTATTCTACAATCTCTTTTAAAACTGATTTCTGACATCTCTGGTCAGAATGATCTGGTCCCTAACGACCTACTAATCCTTAACAAATATACTAAGTCTCCCTTTTCTCCTCTAATTCTTACCATCCTGAACCTCGCGATAGATGGATTATGGAAGCGAAGGAACGCCATCAAATACGATGGACTACCTGTGGACGACAACTCTGTGCTGGTTGCCGTGAGACTGGAGCTGACTATCGTGCTCCAGGTGAAGTATTGCCAGGCACTGAGGGAAAGCAAAGTAGCTGACTTCCAAGCTTTTTTTGCCCACCCCAGTGTATTGTCGGTGCGTGGGGACGGGACCCTGTCCTTTCCCCCACCATTATAAGCCTCACTAAAACGAAAACGAATAGAAACCGAATACAGCCTCCAACTCATACCAGAACGAGGCAAAATTCTCAAACACTATAAAAACCAACCAAAAGTGATGAGTGTGATAGCCTTGTTAGGGTTCCATCCATTTAAATCAGCACAAACAAACTAAAACGAAGAAAAACCTCAAACGTCGAAAACTAGGTTCGTCAAACCTCTCAAAAATCTGTTTTAAGAAGATGTAACTCATCTCCGGAAATCCATTGTTCTTTCGAAGAATTCCATTGTTCTAAGAAGAAAAAATTAATCTTTAAGAACAGTGATTTAAGTTAATTCATCGAAAGATGAAAATGACGAACCTAAGATTTTAGGCGAACCAATGGCCGTTTTAAAATAATTTCTTCTCAGAAAAATTCCAAATTGGCCAAGGCTTAACATAAGTCAAAACCAGACTCAACCGGCAATTTTTAATTTTTTGACAAAAACCCCGTTTTGACACCAAACTCGTTAAGGAAGCTAAAAAGGCCAGAAGGAAACAATCTGTGAAGTTTCAAATCAAAAACACACCTAGAAATACTGAAACGGCACTTTTGAAAAGCCGTCAAAATGTACATATAAAAAGAGGATCGAAAACTCCCGCCAAAACGCAAAACAATAACTGAAAGAAAAACATTAGCGTAAAGGTGCGAGAATCGGTCCTCTTAACAAAAAACAACCAGGGTAGCGACATTTGCAGCAAAACAAATAAAATCGCAAAGAAAAAAACAAAAAAGAAAATGCAAATGTGACTGGCCACAAGCACAAATTATGATGCTACACGCAACTCACGTATAATATATAGCTGACACAAAGGAGTCCCACAATCGTGCGACGACCAGTGACAGCATACCAACAACCCTCTGTAAAATTTCGCCAATTTATATGGCGTACCAAAATTTTGTATGCAATTTTGTACATAATAAATTAGAATACAAAAAAAAAAAAAAAAAAAAAGTATCTGTTCTTAGATCGTTAGGCAGTTGGAAAACTTTTTTTTCCCAACCGATTCAGAAGAAGAACTCATCAACAGACTCATCTCAAGTACGAATCACTTGTGGCGTCATGGGAAAGAAGAAGAAAGGTGCTGGTTCGAGTCCGACCAAGTCCAAGTCAACCACCGCCGCAACGCATTCTACCAACGCCCCGATGACCTTCTCGGCCTAATGGCTAAGATTTGTTTCTTGGTTCATTAGGTGCTAGGAGAAGAACTCAAGACCAAAGAACCCTTGGTCCTGGTCGTGCGCATACTTATAGCCCTTGGGAGTGAAAGTCACTACGACGACCAGGCCAAGGGTGTTGTTCAAAGACCATGAATAACCACGACGATAATCAACCGCCAAGAGGAGCCGACTACTTCCGAATCGGAGATGGCCGACCTATCCTCCTCGACGCTGAAGACGACATCATCGACAAGTCCGACATTTTCGATGTTGACGGAGAAAGTGTTGCAAAATACACCTTCTTCCGCCTCACTGATGACATCACGCTACAACAAGTCGCAGTTCATCTATGCAACTACTTCAACGTCAAGTTCGAACAGCTAATATCATGCCTTATGAGAGACACACGCTACCCAAGTCGTTTCCATGTCTACTTTAAACAAGTCGAGTATCGTCACATACTACAAAAATACGGAACAACCATTGACGGTATCAAAATTCTTCCCAAAGGCGTTCAGAAGGTCCACATACCAAACCTTCCTTACGAATATCACACCCCCGAAACATTCAACGAGATTTTCCATCCTGCAAAATATGTTTCTCACACCTATCTAATGGCTGGGTCTCTCAAAATATCCGGTCCAACTCTCACGTTATCAAACGCTTATCACAAGCTTCCTGATACCATCAAGGTCCATGGCGAAATTTACAAAATCTTTCATCGCACATCTAAACAATCACAAAAGCCAACAACGAATACTCAACAAAACACTGACGATAACGAACCACCACCATCAACAAATGAAACGAACGACCAACCTATGGACGAAACCTCTTTCGAAAACACACCTACCGTTGGTGCAACCAATTGGGCTGATGACGAAATCGATAGCACCTCTGACGAAAGCAATAGCGACTCCGAAAACGAAAACGAAAACGATAGCAAATCCGACGGTTTTCAGAAGGTCGTACCAAAAGTACGAAAACCATTAAAGCACCAACCGGGATGTATCCCGTTCTCCATAAACAAAATCAAGACTCTTCCGACTGATGATCAATTGCGAAAGCTACGAGCAGCCGACAAAACCAAAATCCTTAACGTTTTTGCGAAGAACTTCGATCCTCGCGAAGCTCAAAACTCTTTATCTCGATCGTAAAATAGAGGACCAATGCAAGTGCGATCATTGCGTGTCTGAGTATCAGCGTTATATGTTTCGTTACCATAAGAATTATCGTAACATCGTGTTTTCGGATAAGACTTAATGTGAACTTCCCCGTCTATGTACGGGTTGAATTATTTCACTCGAATCATCGTTTGGAATTTTGTATTTTTTATACACATCTTTTATACGTTGTATATATATTGTGTGTATATTATCGAAATATAATAAAATATCAGTATCTGTTCTTAGCCCAGGCCGATATAGGGACCTATCTGGAGGAATATCAATTACATCCTTCAGAGAAGAAAAGTATATTATATATTACAATTTTTCAAGAAGAAGAAGAAAGAGAAGAAAAAAATAATTTTGTGAGGGAGCTTTTCAGTATTGGAATTCGAAAGATGACAAGATCAAAAGCGAAACCTGAAAAGTCGCAAGAAAACGCGAAAAAGAAGAAACCGACGATGCAGACGACAGGGGCATCGGAAGAGCCCGAAGATATTCGGGAGGCGCTCGATGCCCCCGACAACACCAGAGGGGGAACCCCTGTCGCTCTGCACCAAAAATCATCGCCGGAAATTGTCGGTAACCCCGACAATCTGACGAAAACAGACCAAAACATGGAAAAGGCTGATCTGCCCAATAAGTCGTGGGCAGATGTGGCCGCCAGATCCACAGATACAACGGAAGATGCAATCCCAGAGATAGCAAGAATTACATTAACAAAGACGATTTACATATATGGAGTGCGGGATTTCGATCCGGTCTCACTGGAGAACGCACTCCACAAGCAGAACCTACAAGTCGACTGTATCCAGCATATAGCCCAAAAACGAACGGTTAGACTCACACTGAGGAACAAAGCGGATACCCAACAAATGCTAATGACGGGCTTACATATAAACGGAAGGCATGTGAATTTTTATCCGGCGAAGCCGATTCGACAACACACGAGGGTTACACTCACCTGCATCCCTCATGAGGTCCCTGAGCACTTTATCACTAACTTTATGGAAAAGTATGGCACAATCTTCCGTCACTATCGTGCAACAAAAAAAGTAAACGGCAGAACATACTATAACGGCACTAGATTTTACATTTTCGAGGATTTAAAAAAGTCAATCCCAAGAAACGTAAACGTCGCAGGAGTCCCGGTCCACGTGATCTACGACAGAAAGGAGGCCGGGAAACAACAACAACAAGACCCCATGCCACCAAGATCATCACCAATCCACTTTACGCAAGACCTGATGGAAAGTCCAAAAGACACAACACCGGAGGCCACCGAGGAAAATCCGGTGACGCAGGTCGTCCCGGAGACGCAGGTCGTCAAAGAAAGAAAATAAAATAAAACGGAAAAACAACCGGAACCGGAACCAGAACCTGAACCGTCGGAACAAGAAAGCGAAGAACACATCGATGAGGAAGAAACACCACCACCAACGCCCACCCCCATCGACGAGTCGGAGACGCCGGAACTACCCAAAACGCCACAGCTAACCCGACGAGTAACCCGACTAGAAACGGCGATATTAAACCTAACACCGGACCAGGCGCTAACGAGAGTATCAAACATCATAAAGGAAAGCCATCAGGCGGAAGTATTGGAAATCCCAATCATCAGGATGACGAAAAACAGGTCAAAAACAACAGCACTGGTCCAATACCTGAACTATACCAAATACGGAATAAAAACGGACAAGCAAATATCGACCCAAACGGAAAGAAGATATAAAGAACTGGTTGACGCCAGGGTTCCAGTGAAGGACGCTCAACACCAATGGTTACAAATACTGGACAGTATCAGGTCCAGATACGGACTCGCATAAAGATGGGTATGAATGTTATGCTCTTCCTTATGGCGTCCCTGGTGGCCGTGAATATCAATGGGCTGAATGGCACACGGAAGCGACACTCGTTGTTTTCGTGGTTCCGCCACTCGGCTCATGATGTCTTATTAATCCAGGAGACCCATTCTACGCTGCAAACTGCCGCCCTCTGGAAGGCAGAGTGGGAGCCGTACGGATCCTCTGTATGGTCATCACTCTCCAACCGGGAGGCGGGAGTGGCTGTGCTGGTAAAATCGCATCTTCGGATCGCGCGCTCTTTTGCCTGCGACGCTGGGGGAGGTTCGTCGGAGCGGAGATCGTGGCTGACCGCTACACCATTGCCGTCATGTCTATCTACGCACCCACACGTCCTCATTCTCGAGCTACTTTCTTTTCTTCTTTGGCTCAAAACTTCCCGCCTGAGCTTCCAATTGTGATAGGGGGAGATTTCAATATGGTCCTCGACCTCAACCTCGACCGCAGAGGGGGTACGAAATCTCCACTACACACGGAAGGCTCCTGGGAACTTCAACGACTTTTACGGAACCTCTCACTTTTTGACACATGGCGAGCTAAGCACAGAGACCAATACGCTTTCACTTGGCATAACCCGGAAGATACAATAACATCCAGGATTGATAGGTTTTACCTCTCCACCTCACTACGTAACAGACTAGGAAAAGCTGAAATAATCCATCACAAACTCAGCGACCACCATATGATCAGTTTCACCCTAAAGGCAGACCATACGGAGAGAGGTCCAGGCAACTGGAAACTAAACACATCCACTCTCCAAGATTCCCAATTAAACCAGGATATTACAGATTTTTGGAAATACTGGACAAAACAAAAGGAGGAATACAACACTCTCCTAGAGTGGTGGGACATGGGAAAAACAACTCTGAAACACATCTCCATCCAAAACGCCACTAAAATGAGGCATGCCCAAAAGAAAAGGCTACAAACTCTAATTAACACGATTTCAAACGACCCCAACCACGATGACGTGGCCACGGAGTCAGAAATCGTACAAATTAAAAACCAACTCAATGCCGGAGCGCGGACACGATGTCGCGTAACCCTCGTGGAGGAAGGCGAAACTCCATCGAAAGCCTTCTTCGCCCTTGAGAAAAGTAGTCAAAACAAAAAAACGATTACAGCACTTAAGACAGGTAACGGAATAATAACGGCGCCCGATGAAATTCTCAAGGCCACGAGGGAATACTACCATAATCTCTTTACAAATCAGCCAACATCACCTCAAGCCCAACGCGACATCTTAGGCAAAATCCCAAACAGACTGCTGAATACCCCAACCGACCACCTTACCAACCCCCTGACCGAAGAGAAACTCCTACAAACCGTCCAATCAATGGAGAATGGCAAAACTCCAGGATTGGACGGACTGCCAAAGGAATTCTACATCCATTTTTGGCAGCTCCTCGGCAGGGACCTCACCGCCACCTTCAACGACACCCTCTTCAACCAAAAACACATGTCAGAGTCATCAAAGATGGCTCGGATAACCCTACTACCCAAGAAGGGAGACCTAGAGGACCTAAAAAACTGGCGCCCTATCTCCCTTCTAAACATTGATTACAAGATAATCACTAAGGCAATAACAAACCGCCTCAAACCAACCCTGCAGTCTGTCATAGGACCTAACCAAACGTGCTCCGTGTCCGGCAGAGAGATTACACAAAACCTCCTTCTCTTTAGGGACACCATCGCATTAGCAAAGGCCAAGGGAAAAAAAGCTTTTGCTTTATCCTTTGACCAAGAAAAAGCCTTTGACCGAGTCGACCGGGAATTCCTACTCAAAATCATCCGAGCCTTTGGATACCCGCAAGATTTCGTTGACCTCCTCTCCATATTTCTCCGACACACTAGAGCCATGACAACCAACAACGGGTTTACGTCAGCTACTTTCACACAAGAGCGCGGAGTAAGGCAAGGTGATCCCATCTCCTTGCCCCTCTACGTAATCCAAAGTGAGGTATTAGCAGTGCTCCTGGACCAATCCAACATCACAGGCATCTCCCTTCCAGGAGTACAAAAACCCGTGTTATACTCGCAATTCGCAGACGACACCACGGTCCTTATGACCAACCCAAACCAAGTCTGCGAAACTTTCGCACCTTTACAGTATTACGGCTCAGCAACTCAAGCAAAACTGAACATAGACAAGACACAAGCTTTTTCCATAGGGGAGGTAAGTCACGACCCGTTCGTGCTACCGCATGGGCTAGAGTGGCAAAGCGACATCAAGGTGTTGGGAATCATCTTTACCAACAATGAGACTATGGTGTCACCGCTAAATTGGATTAGAGCCATGACTTCTTGTGAAGCCAAGCTCAAAACCATTACGCACCGACACCTCTCCATTCGCGGAAAGGTGACCCTGATAAACACTTTGGTGATAAGCAAACTAATCTACCTGTACGCGGTATACCCCCGCCAATATGGGTCACAAGAAAACTCATGTCCCTCCTACAGCAACCCCTCTTCGGGACACCAACTTCACCCATGCCCTTCCAACTCTTCACAGCCCCCAAAACAAACAGAGGTTTGGGATTACTCCACCCACAACAACACTCCCTAGCCATAAGGATAAAAAGAGTCCACAACATCAAACGTTAAGCTAAGCGGGTGGAGACGCTATAAACGGAACACAGCACTACAGTGTAAAGCATGTGGACAGACAGAAGACGTCACGCACATTTTTCTTTTCTGCCCACACATTCAGACAATACTTACATATTTACTTAAACTTGTGACGGCAATCTCTGCCATACCTAACCTTACTTTTTTAGATCTCATCCTTTTTCACCGCTTTGCTAACCTTCCTCACTCTGACCTCATTTTCTCGATCTTGAACGTGGGGCTAGATAAGATATGGAGGCGAAGGAACGCAGTCAAGTACGACGCGCTTCCGGCGAATGACCCCTCAGCGTTGGTGGCGATCAGACGAGAGCTGACGATTGCGATTAAGATCAAGCACATCCAGGCCCTGAGGGAGGGAAGAATGCCGGACTTCCGGGCAAACTTCACTAACCCCAGTGTAGCTAGAGTGGAGGGAGATAGCAGTCTAACCATTCTCCTGCCATCGGGGGGGAGGGGGGGCATAACATTCGTATAAATGGGACGAGCAAACATGCTCATACAGTCCCTGTCCCATCCAACACAAATCTCACACTTATAAAGTCGAAAAACCTTTTAAAAGTTTAAAAATGAAAACTTCACACAAAGATTTGATGAAGATTGTACAAAATCTTCTAGTGATGAGTTAAGATGTAGGACTTTTCTAAATGGCCAATTCTCATTGGCTAATACTGGTAAAATTCTTAGAATTCTATTGTTTAATCTCCGCCTACTTCATCACATCAGGAAGATGTAAAATCTTTTTTTAAATCAAAACTAAATCAATGTTATCTCGAAAACTACAGGAGGTTTTTCGAAAATTTTTTCACCAAAAGAAAGCCATCAGATAGGAGATTCTAACAATCCCAAAAAGAAACATCGAAAACCCTTCTTTGAAAAAACCAAAAAATCCCGTAACTCATCGAAACTCAGTAATGAGTATCTATGTTATCTCTGGAAATCAAAAATCTAGATATTATAGTAGAAAACTGTATTTATATGGAAAACGGCAACATAAGTAACAGAAAACCAACTTAAAAAAAAGAGGATCGAAAACTCCCGCCGAAAAATGCCGACAAAGAGAATTAAGAAACCAATCACAATACAGAACGGCATTTCGGATCGAATTCGATCCTTTTTTTCAAATTGTAAAAACTAATTTACAACGGCCAATAGAAAGTCACTTTCATCCTCCAATCAAATTAAGGATCGAAATGAGACTTTTTTATCCAATTAGAAAAGAGAAAAAATTTGATCGGACGCGAAAGTGACAACAGTATATTTTCCCGCCACGGGAACCAATGTACATATTATAGACCTTGTAAATAATGAATTAATGAAATAAAAGATAAAAAAAAAGTATCTGTTCTTCCACAAGCAGAACTTGAGGGTGGAGTGCATCCAACACTTCAGCCAAAGACGCGTAGTCCGCTTAACCATGCAGAATCGAAACGACGCACAAAGAATGTTAGTAACCGGATTGGACGTAGAAGGACGTCATCTCAATTTTTATCCAGCGCAACCGATCCAAAAGCACACGAGGGTTACACTCACATGTATCCCTCAAGAAGTACCTGATGTAATCATCACCGGGTTCATGGAAAAATACGGCCGCCTATTCTGCCACTATAGAGCAACAAAGAAGGTGAATGGGCGAACATATTTTAACAGAACGAGAGTTTATATCTATCAAAACTTAAAGAAACCGATACCCAAAAACATCAATGTATTGGGGGTGCCAGTTCACGTGATGTACGAAAGAAACGAACCAGAACGAAACATCCAACCAACTCTGCCACCGAGACCAACTCCAATCCACTTCACACAAGAAGAGGAGGATCACCAAGTTGAAAACGGAGACGCGACTCAGGAGATCGTAGAAGAAACTCTGGAGACGCAGGTCGTCCCGGAAACGCAGGTCGTGAAAGCACTGGTTCACCGACCCGAAGAAACCGAAAAAGAAAAGGAAATGGAAAAGGAAAAGGAAACAGAATCACAAGATCAAATCGATGAGAAGGAGACACCACCACCATCTCCGACCTCGATTGATGCAACCGAAATGCCGGAACAAAAAACACCAAAGCTGTCCAGACATGTGACAAGACTAGAAACCGGCATCTTGAACCTAACACCCGATCAGGCATTGGAAAAAGTCACAAAAATCTTAAAGGAAAGCAGCGACGCGGATATATCCGAGATTCCGATAATCCGAATGACAAAGAACCGAGCAAAAGCAAAGGCACTAATTCATTATTTAAATTACGTGAAATAATGCCAAAAATCGGACGTACCGTATACAGAATTGACACAGAAGAGGTACAAAGACTTAGTGGACGCTAAAGTGCCGGTGAAGGACGCGCAGCACCAGTGGGTGCAACTGTTGGACAGTATCCGGTCCAGACACGGACTCCGAACATTTTTGGTCAAAACCGATCGCGAAATGCGAAAAAAAATTTGCCTGCGGCGTTATTTTTACTCGCTACGCTCGCAAATTTTCCCGATCGACTTTTTATTACTTAATTCGCTCCCTGAAGGCAGTCGTGACAAGTCCTGCCGTCGACAAGGCAGTCGTGAGTTATGCCGGCACTGTTAAGAAGAATGCGACCAAGCAGCCCTCCACCAACGCCAATGTCGCTCCCGTGGAGAATCCTTTTCAACACCGCTTCAAGCGGACAGTAACCACATACAACATTGATCCCATCAACACCAGTGTCCCTGAGGTCATCAACGTGCTTTTGGCCAACAAGATCCAGTCGATCCAGTGCGTTCAGATCTACCGCAAACCTAACTGCTTAAATGTCACCTTGGGTCATGATGCTGACTTACAAAAGCTGTTGCGTTCCGGCCTGGATATTCGTGGACGAACTGCAACCTTCATCCGAAAGCCTGACATCAGCCCGACCATCAACGTCAGCATCACTGGCATACCCCATGAAGTCGTCGATAGTCTGGTCACCGACCATATGCGTCAGTATGGTGACCTAGTATGCATCAACCGCGTGCAGAAATCCTACCGAGGTCTGCGAATTTACAACGGCACTCGAGTGCTGAGGTAGAAATCGTTGGACAAGGAGATCCCGACAAATATCATGGTGTATGGCATCCCGGCGCACATCCTGTACGACCGCAAAGCGGGGGCATCCCTGGTCCAGCAAACAACATCGAATCCTACGACCGAAACACCACCCACAGAATCTACTCCACAACCACCTACCGAAACAACTCCGCAACAACCTACCGCCACAACTTCGACTCAACCACCCACCGAACCAACCCCAACCGAAACCGAAATGGAACAAGATCCACCTCATGAGGACGAGTCAGTTCCACCTCCACCTTCACAAAACATAACCGAAATGGAACAGGATCAAACCCCCGAGCTGTGTTCACCACCACCTTCACAAAGCTGGGGAGACTCGCTGGATCCGGACGAAGCTCTCTCGCCTCCATCGAAGAAGAAACCAACTTCATCCTTCCAATCTGTTGCCCACTCCGCGTTGCTGGCTTTTTCACAAAAAATCACAGCATCACCTGTGGTCGTCACACCCCCTTGCTGTCTGAACCGTTGACGCTCCGACCGTTGCTGTCGAGAATCAGAGACTGGCCACCTCATCGCTTTTGCCATGAAGAGCCCTACTTTCGGAGGATGCCGGATCCCCAAAGATTTGTGGCTTTGGTCCTGTACCTAAATTCTTGTTGCAAGAGCGTGCCACTCCACAGACGACTGGACTTCGAAACTAAAGAAATTTTGCAAAATATACATAGCGAACACCCTCCTCTGGAAGACGTACGAGACGAACTGAGAAACGCACAGCTGACAGCCCTCAAGGCGTGAGACTGAACTTGCTCTTAATTTTTCTCTTTTTTATACAAAATGATTAGTATATGCACTTTGAATATTAACGGTTTGGGGTCCTACCATAAAAGATCGAGTATCATTCTGTGGTTTAGGAATTCCCATCATCACATTCTCCTACTGCAGGAGACTCATTCATCAACATCATCCTCTGCGACTTGGGAGAAGGAGTGGTCACCTCATGGTTCGTCCGTCTGGCGCTCCACCAACTCCCGAGAAGCGGGGGTGGCTATACTGGCGAAGTCCGGAATCACCCTGGGACAGGTTCTCACGACTGACGTGACGGGGTGCGCTATTGGCTGTACTGTCGCTACTGACTCAGGCTCCTTCGCTTTTCTCTGTCTTTATGCTCCAAACTGCCCTCATGCTAGGGCCCCCTTTTTTTTCTAATCTTCTTAATTACTTTCCTATTGACCTCCCTCTGATCATGGCTGGGGACTTCAACATGGTAATGGACGGTCATCTAGTTAGATCCGGGGGAACACCATCTCCTACCCACATGGCTGGGGTCCCCCAACTAAAAGAACAGATCAAGGAACATCAACTCTTAGACCCTTGGAGGCTTTTGTATCCCCAGGCTTTGGGTGCCACGTTAATATCGTTAATATCGTTAATGGAACTACAGAGTAACGTTATTATCGTTAATATCGCTAATATCGTTAATATCGTTTAATATGGTAAGAGCACAGATTACCGTTACTATCGTCCAAAAGTTTTGTTCAAGACGTTTGTTTATACATTTCACATACGTGTGTCGTTTTATGAAGTTCTAAAATAACCGCGATTTAATTATTATTTCGCCAAATAGCAATCAATTCAAAACAAACTCGCTTGTTCATGACATGATAAACTCTGATTCATTCAATTATGACACGCAGACATATATTTTTCTAGAAATAACAAAGCACTTTTTTTTCATTTGTTATTCCTGTACCTTCAGCACAAATTTGAAAAGCCACTTTAAAATACCATGTCATTCGATTTGGTAATGTATTATTTTGAAATGTACATTTGGAGGTAGCACGCGTTTGTGTATTAAATTGAACTTAATTAGCTGGTTCTTATATTCATTTGGAGATTAAAGATACAGAAGTAAGTTCGAAAGCAAGCACGAGTAGAAACCGTCTGCTATAATTCTTTTTTCTGAATTGTTCGACGGGTTGCCATTCTATAAGCTGTTGGGAAAAAAACTTTACATTATTAAAGACACGTTACATTAAAGTTTTTTTCGATAGCAAAACTTTTATCATTATTCTTTCGAAAGACATTTCACTTGTACTGGGTGAAGATGTACCCTTAATTAAATTGATCGCAACGTTTTCAGTGATCATTATTGATTTTTGTCATTTCGTCGATAATGTTTTCAGAACATTGGGATGAGGGACGAATGAAAACATTTTAACGTCGGCTTGACGAGTTGCAAAAGTTCTCTTTTGAAATACTCACCTTCGCTTAAATATAATATTACCTGTTTCCTTCAGTTTGTTATGAAGTTTATGTGAAAGGTTGTCTGAAAGTTGTGTTTACACAGGGTTCTAAAAGTTTACTTGAGGGTAATTCTAAAATTGAATTTCTTACGCCGTAATCAAGCGAAAGAAAGATTAATATACACGAAATGGTTTCCTTGTCACAAATAAAATGATCACATGTTTAATATTAATGTTATTATCGTTAATATCAAAAATATAGTTATTTTCTTACTATAATTTCGTAATTATAGTATATATAGTATATATAACGATAGTAGCGATAATAACGATATTAACGATAATAACGATATTAACGATAATAGCACTATTAACTATAATAACGCAACGATAATTATTAGCGATAATATCGCTAATTCTATTGTTTTATTAACGATATTATCGTTAATAATTATCGTTAATATCGTTTGTTATCAAAATCCCCTGGAACGTCACAATTAGATTTTATACACATCATTGGAACTTTATTTGAGAAGTGGTGAAGTATAAAGAGAAAGGCAATCAGTCTCCTGTGTTTGGGGTTCACAGGTTAAATCGTCCCCCTTGCTTCACTTATCCTTTGTCTTATGTCTGAACGCTATTTCAAGACTTGTGAAACCCACAAAAAATTAAATAACATCGCACATGCAAAACTGAAGAATCACATCCTATCGCACGTGCAAACGTGATCTCTATGTATTTAATGTCCTTATTTTCGTTATCGTTACCATCGTTACCGTATCGTTACCGCTAACTAAAATTTACGGAAACGAGTTTACGTTCCATCGTTTCCGTGAGTATTAAATGACGGTAACGATAGTTCGTTTCCCATAACAATGGAAATTTCCAGGCCTGCTCAAGCTGCCTTTTTTTCGTCTTTGGCTCAAAACTTCCCGCCTGAGCTTCCAATTGTGATAGGAGGAGACTTCAACATGGTCCTTAAAGCAGGCACTTCCGTGAGAAAAAACTCTTGCGTGCCGTACTTCGCACGCGCAAACTTGATTTTACTGATTTGCGCGTGCGATTTTAATTTCCATGAAATAGTATTTTTCTTAACTTTACAGCGCTTTATCAGACGAAGTTCTTAGGGTGCTCAGATTGAATTATACAGTTGAACTTAGCTTACTCAGCAGATTCAATGAGTTTGTTTACAATTAGTGAAGTTGCGGGGATACGATTTAACTAGTGAACCCCAATCACTAGAGACTGACTGCCGTTTATCTTTGCACTTCATAAAATAAATTTAAAGTTAAGTGTCCTGTATGAAAATATGATAATAATGCTTGTGGTGACGAAAAACGAAAAACTATGTTCAATTGAACGAAGAAGAAGAAGAAAGCGACTCTTGTGTGCTTGTTTTTTGTTACATTATTTTAAGTCAATTACAGATTAGGTCGTCTCTGATTTCGATATAGACTTAGAAGATATTGTTTCGTAAATTCTTGAAGCTGTTATCAAGAATGTGTTTTTCATTTTTGCTATCTTTTAGCTTTGGTCGACAAAACTCAAAAATGTTGTTTTGTTGACTTTGAGGATAGTACTCCACCGTACAGTACTCCATTATACAGTTGTTATATTTTGTTAATAATAAAGTTCTTTACAAATGAATATGTGCCTAAAATAAGTAAGCAAAAATGTAATGTACATTACCCGTTAATCTATTTAAATTCCTTTCAAAAACTTTGACGTCATTGGTAATGACCAGCTGAAATCTCATAATAACAAACGTCTTAGAAGAGTTTCACTGACCAAACATTTTATAAGGCACTTTATTGAAATTAAATCACAGAAAGGGTGGCCATTTACTTGTTAAAGGCGGTTTTCCACTAGAAGAAGAATGTCGATGAGGAAAGATTTTCTGCAATTTGATTGGCGCAGTAATATTCTCTCGGTTTCGTGAACCAATGAGATTGCAAAGAAATCTTTCAACGCACATTATTCGCCTAGTGGAAAACCAACTTAATGTTACTTGCGTGCGCGAAGCACGTACTACCTATGCAAGATTAAAAAATTATAAATTCAGATCAGAAGAATTTTTACTTGTCTTAAAAATAAGTTAAAGGACAACCACAAGGAATAACATTTCAGCACATGAACCCTAACAAATAATAATGAAAAAATGACAAGTGCTGTATCAAGTTTTGCGCGTGCGACGTATCACATGCGCAAATTTTTTTACGCGTGTGTGTACGCGTCTCATGGAAGTGCCTGTTAAAGTATACACAACCAGTAAGTATATAAAATGGTAGAAGCTAAACTCACCGATTCTCGCGTTTGAATTTCGAAGGAATATTTGTCTGTTGCGTTGCGACAGGGATAAAATAGCAAAAAATGAAAAGAATTTAAGAGACTAAAAGGATGTATAGTATCTTAAAATAGAAAGCATTTTCAACCATTTTAGGCCTTCAAATCGAATATCAGCTGCACTTGTTCGCCTGTTTCCCTTTGCTCGTCAGGCTCAAGTTGAGGCTTGCGCTGCCCAAATTCAAATCCTGTATTAGCCCCTGTATCTGGACAGTTGATTTTTGGAAAATACTTGGCAGAAGGAAAAGATTTTACATTAATTCCTTTGTCTACTTGTGCGTTTTCAATCTTGTCAATGAAAAAAACTAATTGCACGCGCAAAAGGCTATTTCGTAGTTCAGGCGTACAACTCTCAGTCTTGTCATTATGAGGCGCGTGATCGCATTAGTGCTCACTATAATGCTCCTTGAGTTCGTTAAGTCATGCTTTTAATTTTAAGACATATCTCACCGTTTTTCAAAAACAACCATCATGGCAAAGCTCCGAACACTGTATTGCCAAATACGCACAGTACATGTTTAAATACCATAATAACTATAAAATTATTGTTTTTATAGACAAAACCTGACATACCGGCTGTGGAAAAGGTGAACAATAAACCCTAACATGTTTGGTCATTCCTAGCCTATAGCAGTGCTTGTATGTATTTAACTAATTATTTTCCTTGTGTTTGAAAATTGTAATAAAAATTGTAAATAAATGTGTAATAAATATGTAATAAATCTGCAGTGCAATAGTATAACATTCACCACTAGACTTTACTATAGTGCCAATTATACTCCATGAGGTAAGTACAAGAATGACAGTATTGAAAATATTTAGCTAAATATGCTTTACTAAACAATTCCTTCCAGATAATCATATTATGCAATCATTTCTGATTTTTTTACTTTGTACCAATGTATATGAATAAGTGATGATACAAACTAATAGATGTTTACTGACCTTTTACACAGTGCAACAAGCTTTTTTCCCCATTAAAAACAGGTAATAAATCTGCAGTGCACAGACCTTTTAAAATATTATTCAGAATTGCTTCCAAATGCAATGTTGATACCTGCAAGGAATTGTGAATGATGTTCATTCTAAAAACTAGCATTAACAAGCTATCGATCAGTTTCTAAGAAATGTAACTCTGAAATTACTTAATAGGCTGATCAATTTATTGGCAGATAAATGACTTATTGGAAAATAAGTAAGCTTAATTTAAGTAATGTCATATCTTTTAAGAATTGTCAAGGGGTTTTTTTATATGTCCAAATAACATATAGACTTAAAACATAAGAAATGAAAATAGGACATGAGAAGTACAAGCATCTATAAATATTGGTAAATAATTATCGTATACAAATATCTTTTATATTTATTTACTAAAATCCTTAACAATGACAATTGCCATCATAGCGTGGATAACTGAAATATTCCAGATGTCCTGATACGTCCTGTTTTACACTAGCTATTCCTGGAATACCAGTCTGATGAAATTGCTAGTGAGAGTCTTCATTCATACCCCATTGTTATTCATTCCGCTGTAGTTTTTCGTTTCAGTAAATTGGATAATTGGATATTTATTCAACTGTAATAATATATGAAAGTAAATCAAATCCATATTTCTTATAATGCCATCGTATCTGTCTACTTCTGTAATATTTCTTATAATGCAACCGCATCTGTCTGTTTCTGTACTTCGTGTTTATAGCTTTCAAGTATGCATTAGTCTATGTATTTAAGAAATATGGTCCATGTCAAAATATTTTGCTTTTTTTTCTACCATTTTTTAGTGTTGAATACCAACAAAGTTTGCTCTAATGCAACATATCAATGATCTCTGTACTACAAGATAACTAAGCGTTATTCAGCAAAGACAAATATGAATGTTTACAGCAACACTAGTCAACATCTGACATACATCGGGAACATAATTTCTATTTTCGGTTTCTAAACAAACAATAGTTTATCATTTATTTGAAACCAATGTGCCATATGTGTATATTTTACAAGTACATATTTTATAATATGTATTTTAAAGAATTTACCCATCTTGTTATTTGGTTTACATTTTTAACATTTTATAAAATTACAATATCCATCTGATTTTCATGTAAGATGTGGATAAACCTTACTTGCCGCTATCAATGCTAGGATGATAACTGTTAGTGCTTCAATTCTTGACATTAAAGGGAAATTAAGCCTTTATCAAAAACTTTTTATATTAGCTACAGAAAGGTCTCTTTAATCTTCTGTGATCATTAAAAATTATCTCAAATGATAATTATACTCAGTTTTTCGTTATTTAGTATCTAACAACAGACGCCATTGCAGTGCTCTGCGATGGAAATTTTGACGTCACAGCGCGATCGCTGTTTTTGTAAAGATTACATAAACTACAATATTTTGTTTTTGTTGATGAAAGTTATTAAGTTCTTCGTGATATAAAACTTTATTAAAAAGTATTAGGTTTTAGATTTGTAGCAGGTATACGTGCATAAGCGAGTTTTTAAACAAATGTGTATATTTTGGATGTATAAAAAATGAAATCTTCGGTAATGACTGTTTTTATTTTTCTTGAATCGTTGCTGATAACCTTATTTTACATTTATGTTGATGAATGTGTATATGTTGGATGTATAAAAAATGAAATCTTCGGTAATGACTGTTTTTATTTTTCTTGAATCGTTGCTGATAAACTTATTTTACATTTATGTTGATGAATGATAAATATTTGTGTTTATGTTGTTTTTCTACCTTTTTTCGCATCTTTAGAACATAGGCGTAGAAAACATGCCATCGTGTGCTGCCTACATCTGATATTTCTGCAAATGAAATTCGCTCTGTGACGTCATGATATTTATATCGAAAGCTGTAATGGCGATTTAACTAAGTTGTTTTTTTAGCAGTTTTTTTCATTTGAAATACCTATTATACATAAAAAGGTGTTCCTCTAGGATAAATGAAGTATTTCATGCTCAAAATCAGAAAAGAAATTTTAAGGCTTAATTTCCCTTTAAAAACTTGTGTTGAAAAAAATACAATTAACACAGTTGTATCTTAACAAATTTAACAGGTATTCAGGTCAAGCAATTGACACAGTAAGATTTCTTAATTAAAGATGGCTAAACAAATAATCACCCACTCAAAAAAAATCAAGGAATAACAATCAATCATGTTTAATTTACATAAAAAGACAAATTTTTGTTGAAATACACAAACTTTCTTTCATCACTGAGATACAGCTTACTTAAGATGTCTAAATTTTATTTTCTTGATAAAAGACAGGATGAAATACAAGAAGAACCAACAATATGTTTCCATTTTGTAAGTAAAAGAAGTGACTGTAAGTGACAACCTGAAAAACTCAAACACAAAAGACAACTTGTACAAAAACCTTATTTTTATCTCATGACTAGTATAAAATACATAGTTTAAAATAGACAAAAATTAACTGATAAATGACAAATTATTATTTTTTGTTTGACAGTTTAATGCTAATTCTGTAGACAATTCTTTGATAAAAAATTTTGTGAAATTAAAATTTCATTGCACTTTTTTCTTCCTGTCCAGATCGGACTACCTAAATGTAGCTTTAATGTTTTGTCAGTAAATAATTCAATATTCAGTCAGTTGTGTAGATCACTGAAGTTTCAATATACTTGTCTTTAATACCAAACAATTCACCTTAAAATATATATACAATCAGGAAGCTAACATGGATGACAGTGCCAGATATAATTTCTATAAAAGTAACTCTTCCGAAATGTCTACTCCATAATTATTACATTATTACATATGATATATTTACATAAGAGATTTCCATCAAATATCAAAATTCTTACTTATACAGTATTACACTTGCACATCTCATTTCCTGATTTTCATATGCTTTAGTTAAATTGGTGTCTGACAAAAATGGCAATTTTATTACTTCCTATTGTTACAACTTAAAAATGGCTAGTTTCAAAAACATAATTCACAACCTTAACTTGCCATGTCTGCAATACCATATAGACTAACTGTCAATTTGGCTGTAGCTAATTTGTTACTTCCATTCTAAGCTGAAGTTCTTAATTTAAATTTATATTTGTGTAGGTTAAAGTTGTTGTGTAAATCTGCAATGGAAAGGAAATCCACTGCAGCCAATTGTTGCAATTTTTAAAAATTGTTCGAAAAAAGGTTAGCTGATACTTACAGCTTTAAAGTAGACAGTATAATAGTTCTTCATGACATGCTTACCGCGAAAATAAGTTCCACTAATTTCGTAAAATCCTTCAACCGCAAAAATAAGTTCCGCGAATCTTGCCCATTTTGACCCATCCAACCGTGAAACTTTGTTTCGCGAAAATTCATAGCCACGAAAATTATTTCCCTTAAGGTATTTCACAATTAAAGGGGACTTAAGCCTTCCAGTAAAACCTTCAAACTATAATACACTACAATAACTAGAAAATCTTATGCTAAGATAACAAGGCAACTGCTGTTAATATGAAAACTTCTATTTCATCTGCAGCTAAGGGATCTTACAATAACAAACTAGAATATACATAGGCAGAACTGGAAAAAAAAATCTAGAAATGTTTGAAGTACTAGTGATTACAATGATCTTGGAGAATTTATATTGGTGCTCGTTTACATGCTGTATCATATTTAATGGATTCACTCCTGCTGAATCCAAGTGTTGCACAGAATTGAAAATATTATTAATGATTAGATGGAAAACAACAAATACATAACAATAATAGCCACTTGGGAACTTCATGTTTAAATGCATGTTTTAATACAGGTATCTTTTCAATGAAAGCGAAAGCGAAAGCAAACAAACACTGGTTGTCTTCATTTCTCTAACATTCGCTGTTCTCTTTAGTCACTTAATGATCAGCAGCGTTTTACCAATTTTACTTAATGTTTCAAGTTTTGTATGAAAGATGTCTGTCTCGCTCCTATTCATATCACACGTGTTCTAAACAATATCAAAACAAACAAAAACTTATATTGCAACTGATGAGCAATGGAAGACACTACTTTTGTAGTAAATCATGAAAAACAGCAAATAATGATACATTCATGGTTTGGAGGAACATTATCATCTCCAAACGTTGCTAATACAATAACTGAAGAAACAATCCTCTCAATATGTAAATCAGTATCAGAGTAAAAGGGTGCGTTGCTAAACTATCCCAAGGCACGCATTGTCACACACCTACTTTTTTCAACCTTTCACTCGAATCTGGACATTAAAACATTTATTTTGTTTTAACTTACGCAAGTTTCTCTTTTTGGAAATCCTGGTAAAAGGGCAAAGGGAGCTGGAAACTAAGATGCTTTTTAATTTAACTGAATAACATGAAAACGAGTCCTACTGGTACCACCTGTATTTTCATGTTCTTTCATTACGTGAAGAAACGAATTTGTATAACGAACGATATTCCTCAATTACCTTAGCAATGGTGCTCATTCTCCCTAGCAACAGCAACTCGGCGACAATCACTTAATATACCTAGCTAGGTTTCGTCATCAATTGATATAATAGGTTGAGCATGTTTTTTATTGCATTAAAATCATCCATAGGAAATTCTATTGAAAAGCCTCATGGTTTCTCCATCGTTGATGCTTCAAGCAGTTCACATTATTAGACTCCTTTTAAATGGAAATGAAAAGAACAGAAAAATATTCAGCTTTCTTAAAAAGTTTTAAAAGTTTTGACAATAACAATTTACGTACGCAATTAAAAGCGCATCTGAGCTAGCTCTAGGAGCACTATAGCGAGCGCTAGTGCGATCGCGCGTCTCATAATGAGAAGACTGAAGAAAGCAAAAATAAACCTCAAACATTGCAAAGTAAAACTGCTGAAAATGGAAGATTTTGGAAATTCAAGAAAACCATGGTGTTTCACTGGACAAGGCATATAAAAAGAATATGGCTGGTTCTACTATGATCAATTTCATTGAAAAATGGCTCCCTATTGAACTGAAGAAGGAATTGGATTTTTTCAGCATTTTGACGGATGGCTCTACAGATGCATTATTGAAAAGGAAGCCATATTCGTTATTACATTCGACCCAAGTCCATCAGGAACAGATCACTCCACCATAAGTCGGCGTAAGTCCAAAATTAAGATTTTTGTTGGAGTTACGCTTTTAAGATTAAAAAATTCATCTGGCTTATCTCCATTTTGTGGAGTTACGCCCTAGTTCTAGAGATGTATCTCCAATGTTCGCAGTTGCACTTTTAGAAGTTCATGTTGAATTTCTATTGTGGATACAGCTTTCCCTTAAATATTTTCAGCCAAGCTTAGTATTATGTCTCAATGTTTAGTTGTTTTTAGCTTTTTAATAATATTGAATCTGAATGACACCTCTAGTGGGCCTCAATAATGAAGATTCTACAGACAGTTTACTTTGTCTTACTTCCATACTGCTTAAAAATGTATCAATACAAAGATAAGATTGATAAGATCCCTATCCCAAAGAAGTGGCATGGGAAACTATTGCATTGTTGCAGATGAGAAAGGGAAGCCATTGCATTGCAAAAAAAAAGTTGCACCTGTTATTTGCAATCTATAAAATGTTTGTATATACAAACATTATTATTATTAGAATGCACAGAACAGATCTTCAAAAAAGTGCATAGCTTTTGATTTGCAGAAAGTTTTAATTTTCCCATATGGTGAACACTCTTCTTTTTATTATAAAAGAAAGTTGTCTGTGTATAACTTTACTATATATGATATGGCTGACAAGCAAGGTTACTGTTTTGTTTGGAACCAAAGCACAGCAAAAAGAGGTTCAAATGAGATAAGCAGCTGTCTCTACTCACATAATCGAGATCTGTGTGATTCTGGAGTTAAAGAGGTGACAATGTTTAGCGACAATTGTCCTTAACCAGCCTGTGGTAACTATTAACACTAACATTGAGTCAGTGGAGTTGATTTTTCTGGAAAAAGGTCATACTCAAAATGAAAACGATAGTGTCCATTCTTGCATTGAAAGAGCTAAGAAGGGTATTGATATCTATCATCCTTACCAGTGGGAAACCCTTATTCAAATGCTTGCAAGTCCCAGCCTTATCACCTGAAGACAATGTCACAAGAAGAATTCCTAGATTTTTTCACAAAATTTAGATGGGATTTTTGCTATTGGCTAACAGCAAACTGAAAAACATGAATGGTATAAAGGAGAAGATATCTTGGAAAAAACTTCAACACATAAGATTTGAGAAGCCAGAAGAAGGTAGTGATATTACTATGTATTAAGCTGCTGTAGTTGGCATGGTTCCAAGAAGGCACAGGTCATCTGCAAAAACACAGTAAATTCCACCTATGCTGTATGATGGCAGTATCAAAAGCTCTGAAAACTGATTTGATAAGTCTTTGCAAGAACAATGCCATACCTCCTGCTTACCACACCTTTTTTCAAAACCTTCAAACAAGTGAGAATGTAAGAGATGATGAAGACGATGTTGACTCCAATCAGGATGATACTGTCACTGACCATTCAGACGAGTCTGCAGATGAGCATTGAAATTGGAAATGAACGTAATGGCCCCAAAAATTCGCTATAAACTTGAGAATTCAAACATTACATTCAAACGTTACATAACTTTCAATTTAACTTTTATTTAAATTCAATATCTTAATTTCAATATCTTAATTTTAATTCCTATATTTAAATTTCAATATATAATTTCTATATCTAAATATCAATACTCAATTTTATATTTTTTCTTTATAACTTCAACACTTCGATTTTAATTTTGATTTAAAGTGATTCAGGCAAGATCTTGTTTCTAGAACTACTTTTATAGCTTAAAGGATTTCGTTACTTCTTGTAGAAATTAATCACTTTGCATTTCACTATTTAAGTTTCCTCTCAAGATGAAGACGTTCTGAATTTTTTGGATATCTGCGAAAGCAAGAAATACATTAAAACCAGCTTTGGTTTTTTGGGTTTTTTTCTGCTGTCCAAACCTAGCTTTTTTTTTTTTAAATTCTGTGTGTGCGTTTACATGCATTCATCACGTTCATGCGGAAAGCCATTTTTTCATAGCACGAGGTAAATACGTAGTAATTTTTCGCTTTTACTTTGTTTCTTAATTTTATTTTTCGAAAAAATATGTGTTTTTTTTTCTTTTCGCTCTTTCATCGTTTCTTCTTTTTCAAAATAAAAACTGTCATATAAAATGTGTATCCATGGTTAGGATTCGCACCTTATGCGTATTTCTTTTCTTCTTCTGTTGTTTTAGTTAAGTCCTATTTACACTTTTTAAAAGGAAAATTGCCATCATCCCTTGGAAATGAACAAAGTTGACAAACTTTCTACGGGATTCACTATTATAGTTCTATTTTTGAGCTATAGCATATATCAGATATGTAGCATATATCAGATATGCTTTCATGGATTCCTAGGGAGTGTGTGATCAAAAATGTGATGTTGTATTAGAAGTCATTCAATGTTCAAATTTCAAGAGTGTCTTTCATTTTTCATACTTCCGCTGGGTTTCACAGAAATCCTTATGCCTCCAAGGGCATCTTGTTGATCTTGATACTAGTCACTAAGCCACTTGTTTTGTTACAAGGTAGAAGTCAAGCCTTCATTCTTTACTGCTCCAGACTGCTATTGACAGTATAAAGAAACAATTGTGAGGCTATAAAACTATTTTTTTATATTTCTCATTTTTGTCAACTGTTCCAATTTTCTCCTTATTTCAGCCAGAACCGTCTTAATTGGTTAAAGTTTCTTATACCTTATTAGATTTCTTCAATTTATAATTATTTACTTAGATATTTAACCTCAACATAAATCCTCCATTGGTTCACAGCGCATCTGTTTCCCAGGGTTTTTTCAGTAACAATTCATAATAGCAAATTTTGAGATTGATGTCTTGAATCTAATCTTCCAAGAGTGCTTTCAGTAGAGGGGTTATAAGATAAATAGCTGACGCATTGCTTTAAAATTTCTCATTATGTCATTTTCATTATATAATAAGATTTTGATATATAACTATTAAATAGAATTTCCTGATATATGCTCTTTGCTTGACTTATTCTTTGCAGGTTTTTTAGCCATTTCCTGTTCTGCCATCACTAATACAAAAAATGTTTCGGTTTTCACTTATCAGACAAAATCTTGTAAAAGACATAACAACTCCCAGTTAGCTATTTGGATCAAGCAGATCTTCATGGACTTGATGCAAAAACCATTCTTGAGTGTATCAAAACATCAGTAAAGTTTGAGTATGGTGATGAGTTCATATCTAAACTTGTTGGATTTGGCTCTGAAGGTGCTTCTGTAAATACTAGAAAGAAGGAAGGTGTTACAACTCTGCTAAAACAGGAAAACGCTTGGACCATGTTTGGATGGTGTGTTGCACATAGTCTAGAGTTAGCACTAAAAGATAGCTTGAAAGGGTTGTTTTGATGATGCCAATGAGTTAATATTGAGGGTTTATTATCTTTACAAATGTTCACCAAAAAACTGCAGTAGTTGAAAGAACTTGCTGAAATTTACAGCGATATATTTGAATTTGTAGAGGGACAATAGCAACCAAAACAGGTAGCTCGAACTTGGTGGATAGCTCACAGGATATAATCATCAACAAGTATGGTATTCTCATGCAATATCTTAAAAGCTTATCAGAAGATAAATCGTATCGAAAGAAAGAGCGAAATTCAAAGGATGGCCTCATTAAATGGGTGCAAGTTTGTATCCCCTTATTAGCAATGTGTCAGTGTGGAAGTGTTGGCACCAGCGAAAATCCTATCCAAAGCATTCCAATCTGAAGACGTTGATGTTGTACAATTGGAAAAGTCTTTTGAACAGATGTGAAACACAACTGTCCAGAGTAGCGTGCAAACCATTTGGGCAACTACCAACTGTAAAAATATATCTTGAAAACGTCAAGGAACAAAGGATGGCAGCTTTACTTACGAAGATGTAAAATTGAAAGATTTTATGAGGGGAAAAGAAGGCTTTTGTCGCGTGAAAACTCAAAGAGCATCGACAATTGCAGGTGCAATAAAAAATCGATTTGAAGGTATGATAAAATACGCATTACAGTATTTGGATGTTTCAAAAACTGAATACAGAGTTGTCTGGCATAAATTATTCATCCAATTATTCATCCAATCATCTTCATCAGAGGACATCCGCATTGCTTTTAGTAAAACTTTTATCAATCCAGTATCAATCACCAAGATTGATTGATACAAGACTGTAGTCGCTCAACATCCAAGTGAAAGTACGCAAAAACCATACAAGGAGTGTACAACAAAGAAGCAGCGTAAAACACTCAGGGATAAATCAGATACTGACAAAAGTAATGACGATGATGAATAATTTCTTACGTGTGATGTAAATATAGTTGGTGAAAATAGTTTTTTCTTCCCTTACAAAAGGGATGTTAAATGCTAGATCATGATGCTCTTCTATCAACTTATCATTTTATTGCATACATGAAAAAAACTTTATTACCATTTTGTCAATATGTGACGTTCCAGGGGACTCTGATAACAAATGATAAAACGTTTTTCAAAAAAAACGTTAAAAACGTTGTAAAAACAATAGAAAAAAACGTTAGAAAACGTTTTGATAAAACCATAAAACATTTTTACCAAATTTTAAAAACGTTTCAAGAATTCGAAAGAGAAAACGTTTAAACGTTTCTTAAAACGTTTTATGCAGTAACATTAAAAACGTTTTATTGTTTTAAAACTTGAATTTTTTACTTTCAGGTTGCTCTACAGTAAACATAAAGTTAAGAAAGTTCAAAAAGAACGTAAAAAAACAACATTTAATTCTTAAAGGAAGACCAGATACTGAACACAATAATCATTTTACACTTAGAGTCGGTGCACAGTTACTTCGGCAGCTGTTTAGCGAGGAAGACGAAACTAAAGGCCGGTTTCCATATCAATCGTCGTGGTCGCCCGTATGAGCATACTGATTTTTGATTCAGTCACACACATCATTCATCAGTTCATCTCAGAAGCTTAATATTATCAAAATGAAGATAACTAAAAACGTTGTGAAGCAATTTGATTAAAAGTGAATCTTCACTTTGCGAAAGTGAGATGTCTCTTAAAAAAGAATAATTAAGGTTTTCACAGATCTGACATTTTCTGTAAAAATGACCCATTTTCAACGACTTTCGCCAATTTCGGCAATTCTATCAATTACCAACGTTCTATCATAAAATTAATAGAATTATTGCGGACGGTTTCTATTTGTAGTAACTTTTGAAACAGCTGTTGTTTCTTTAATCTTTAACTGAGTGAGAACCAGGTAATCAGTGGATTAATATACTTACATGTGTTACCTGCGAATGTATATATGAACAAGGTGCGTTCTTTTGTTTTGATTGAGTTTAATGATGCCAATGTTTTTCTCTCAAGTGAATGGTTATACAAAATGTATTATAACTGGTTTTAATAACAAATTACAGCCACCAGTTATTACTGACATTATGTATTATGGATTAAACCATATTCCAGGATTTAAATTATAATGTAAAACTACACTTGTTCAGTACAATTTATAGCGTATTTATTTATGACGTGGTCCTTGGACGACTATTTTCCATTGATTCCAGACCAATTAGGAACTCTTCTTGGACAGTGGAAGGCTAAAGTGTTTTGAGCAGGTTGAGTAACTGAAAATACTTTTTGTAAACAAAACTTAAAAATAATTTTCATCTTTTTTTATGTAAAAATGTTTAAACGTTTTTTTGAAAACAAAAAAAAAACGTTTCTTACGAAAACGAAAAAACGTTTAAGAAAACGTTTACAACGTTAAGCACATGTCAAAAACTAAATCAAAATTTGTACCCGGGCATCAACAAAGACTAGGATAATAAATCCATTACGCATACAGTAACGTTACGACCGCAAACCACGAACAGAAGTTACCTTTTGCAACCGTACATTCATGCTTCAAGAAAGACATTGCATCCTATTCATGAAGCAAATCGACAGTGACACAACTTGATTATCAGTAAAGATCCTCCAGTAATCTGAGATTTTGGCTAACAAACAGTACAGACAAGATGGTAACAAGTGGAATCTTCACAAAACCACTAAGTCAAATAACCTTGTCTGGAATAACATTCCTTCAAAATTTGCTGTATAAATTTAAGATTCTTTTAACAGCTTAACGCATTGAGTGCTTCCAGGAGCCCTAATTGTACATCAACTGGTAAGCGTCATGTAAAAAAATTTCTTTATGCGTGGACATGGCTTATAATTATTACACAATGGTATTATTTCGTTTTCACAGTCATTATTAGGAGGTATATTTTCCAACCAGGTAAAATATAAGAAACACACTTAGGGGTCGGTTACACGTATGATTTCATGCCGGCATGAGTTCATTTCGGTCTCCTTATAAAACCCACATGTTGTATACACGGGTTAGCCAATATGAAATTTCATGCCGGTCTTGTTTCATTTCGGTCTTAACGACAGGCATGAAATTTCATATCGGGCTAAAAAACACGTATAACCATGAATGTGTTATTCATGCCGGCACGAAAAACAAGTTTTCATACGCAAAGTGCGCTATTCCTGTTTTTAATCGTTTTTTAACACGGCATATTTCTTTTCTTGTTGTGAGAAGTGATGTTTGAAAGTGAAAACAAGAAATAAAATATGGCTTAAAAAAAATGTGAGTGGAAACAATTTCATATTGAATTATTTCATTGGTATGTTAAAAATGAAATTTTTTGCAGTGCTGGATACCTTTTACGGTCGCTTTGATATTAATTTTTAGAAATAAAGAGAATGGAAAGGAGTTCAGAAAACGAGTTGCAGCACGAAAATTTGATCTAGATGATAGTAGTCCTGCACTTCCAACCCGTTCATTATCTACGATTTTTACGACTTGCTGCAAAAGGTCGTCGATGAAAAGCAACTGACACCTAGTCAAATTTGGAATTGCGATGAAAGCGGCTTCCCAATGGATCCCAAAGTTGCCGAGTTGTTGGTCCTAAAGGGAAGCAATCTCTGAAAGTCACTTGTGGAAGTGGCAGACAAAACATTACAACACTAGCTGTTTGTAGTGCTGCTGGAAGAGCTTTGGATCCTTTGATCATATTCAAGGGGAAAAATCTGCAACGATCTTGGTGTGGAGATAAAGCTCTTCCAGGTACATTTTACGGCGTTTCGGACAATGGTTGGATGACGACAGCCATCTTTGCTGAATGGTTTGAAAACTTCAGCGTTACAGAAAGACCTTTATTGTTAGTCTTTGATGGCCACTTAACTAATCTATCGTTACCTGTTATCGAGAAGGCCATCGAGGAAGATATTACTATGCTGAAATTGCCTCCTCACTGTACCGACAAATTACAGCCTCTCGACGTTGCTTGCTTTGGACCACTTAAGAGGGAATGGGAGGGCGTTTTGAGTTCGTGGCTGAGTATCGTTGGACCACGTGGGGCTTTCAAAAAAATAATTTTGTTAACAAACTCTGTGAAATCTGGCACAAGGGATTATCTCCGGAAAACATCCGATCCGGCTTTGAAGCAACTGGTGTTTGGCCGGTTAATCGTGACAAATTTCCAGAGCCTACTACATCAACGCCAGAAGCTGATTGTTCCTGTCCAGCAAGCCAATTGCTCAAATCCCTGGGCCCTAAACTGCCAGAGGTTCCAGGGAAAATGGTTGCTTGGCTGGACATTAGTTGATGCAGCTGCTGTTGTAGGAGAGCAACGAAGCACTCCTCCTTTGCAAAATGCAAGTTTTGAAGAGGTCATCCTCAACCGCATGAAGGGCCCTGTTGATCAACCAGCAGCAAAACGACGGAAGATCAACCTGAAAAGCCAGTTGATCTCGCAGCCAGCGTACAGGGATGAGATTCGAAAGCAGCAGGAGGAAAGTGCCAAAAAAGAGAATAAACAACCTAAAACGAAGAGAAATCAATCAATAATAAAAAAGATCGAATTTTTTGGTGATGGTGGAGCAGCAGCAGAGATTGGTGCTGATCGAGAAAAAGGAAGTGAAGAGGAGCGTATCGAAAGTGAGACGGAAGAAGAACTGACAGAAGAAGAGACTGGTGAAAATAGCGAAAATGAGGAAGATGATAAGGAAGAAGAAAGCAAAGAAGTAGGGACAAAAGAGGCTCTCTTGAAATGTTGGAGGAGCTTGAATGTCCCTACTTCCGAGAAAGAAATAATTGGGAAGTGGTACGCCGGAATTTATCGTGAGAAAAAGAAGGTGTACTTGTATGTCGGCAAAGCTGTCAGGCGACATTTGTTCGAGTGTGACGGCCCAATTGACAGCTTGGAATTAAATTGCTTGAAGCCACACATTGGCACGGGAACAGTATTAAATGAATACGCGAATGGCTATCAAGATATAATTTTAGTATTACCGACATAATTGATAGTCCGTTATTTGTGGAATGCATGAATGGTGGTCGATGGAATATCCCCAAGTACCATCAAATTCACGAACATTTTGAAAAGTCAGTTATCATTGACAGAATGGCATTATTCGCTGATTTATAGATTTTTCTATTCCAATACATATCTGTCACAAACTTTCCATGTTTTTCCATACATTTAAACACCTTCCCCGACATATAGATACATTCAAAAGTCAAAATTATGATGCGAAAATTTCAAAGTCCATGCGAAATTTCTGCAAATTTTTCAAAGGATAGGGTACTTTAAAAATTTCGCATTGCCAAAATTTTCGAGGTCGAGTGCGAAATTTTCAAAATTTGGGCACCGAAAAATTTCGCATAGATTTTTTTGAAATGTCGTAGGCTCAATCGGTCAGGGTTAAAGGTAATTACAATATATTAAATATGGTACCGTAACTGTTCTAAAGAGCTCAAAAAACTTAAAAGAAAGTAATGTTGTGGCGCTCAAAATAAAATTTTGTGAAATTGCGAAAATTTTAGGTGCCTTGACTATATTAGAAGGGCAAAGGTAATTTGCGATAACTGGGAGGAGTTGAAATCGCTATGGGGAGGGTTGCTAGGGACTTCAGCAATTAAAAATGCAGTGACATCAACTGAGAGCCTGGAACCTGATGATGATGAAGATGGGAATGAAGATGAAGATGTGCAAGTAGGATTGGAAAGTGAACATGATGACGATCTGGACATTCTACCAATGAAAGAAAAAACGTCAAGCCTAACGCCAAAATTTGTTGATAATAAATGAAAGCACATGGAAAAGCAGCTTTCTGCTAGTCATCGAGATCAAGTTTACTTGAATATGGCTAAAGAAGACTTAAATTAAAACAGAACATTCTAGAGCAATTGTCAGAAGCCACAAGAGAATCAAATAGTGCCAATCCATTGAAAGCATAGGGAAGTCGATTGGTGATGGGCTATTGGCATTGGCAGATGCTATAGGTGGTAATCGCCCACCAGTTCCACTCCAGTACCAGCAGCAGCACCCCCAAAATTATTATCACCATCAGAGAATACTTAAAAAAAACGCTAGCACACCGAACTCGTCCTCGTTTTTCCTCGGGTGACAACAGAATGAAAGTCTTACATTTCCTTATTATGAAAACTTGCAATATGAACTGCGTTCATTTTATCAGTTTTCAACAAGCTTTGCAATATAAAACTTACAAATATTCTTTAAAATAACTAGTTATTGAATCTCTAACTCTTCTTCCCATTGGCGTAGTATAGGAGTTTATTCTGTCAACAGTGGTCTTTGATCTTTCTTCTTGAATGACTTTTTCCACCAAGGTGGCATCTGCCTCTCACAAAAATTATATATGTAAAACGAAGCATGCAAATATCACATTTGGAAGGTTTTCTACGGGAATATCCATCGGTCGTAACAAAATTCTCCAGCACGCTTTTAGTCTGCCAAAATGCACACTCGATTTGATTTCTAGCGTCACATAACATTTGATTGACGAGTATTGCATCATTCTTCCGAGAGTTCATACTGACTTGTTTAGCGTATTGAAAGATAAAAATATTCTTAGTGCCCCTTTGTCTCTTAGCGGACGCTGCCTTTTAATTCTAAAATAGGGCCTGTGTTGACACCTCCTCTTTCTTTTCTGGAAATTTAATCAGCATAAATATGCTTAATATTATGTGTGAAAACAAAATGATGGATTTCATCATAACACACCCTACTCAAAAAAAAGAAAATCGGTGATTATTTGTTAACTGTGATTATGTTTACATTACTATCACAATTGCAAATCACAACAGTATGCATGCTCACGCAAGCACAGACGTCTTTGAGACATCTGTATGCCTTAAAAATAATCTGCTTATACCAACCATCTTTTTTACTATGGTTTTCAAATCAACACATCAAAAACATTCAAATAATAAGTCAACTGACTCGTTTTTTATATATGTATGTTTTGCATTATTATAATAAAAAGAAGAACAAGAATACCAGAACTTGCTCTAATCATCAACCAATATCTTCTTTTTGCATGTTATTGTAAGAACTTCCACTGGCCACAACACTATAACCAAACTTTCAGCATCTCTTTCGTATAGACAGCATAGCATATAACAACTACAACAACAATGAAAAATAGAATAGAATAGAATAGAATATTTATTTGTCCTAAAAAAATAAATTAGCTACAAAGTAATTAAATGAAGTAAATACAGATAGATATATAGATATATGTGACGATTTCAGGGAAAATCATCACTAAGGATTTATCGCTATCTTGCATTAAATTAATGCAAAATTATCGCATCACATATCGCATCATTATCGCTTCACTAAAACTAATTAATTCGCAAATATCGCATAATTATAATAATTTTCTAATAACCAATCACAGCGGAGAATCATTCGGTCGGCAATTTCAGCTGCCATTATAAAAAAACGAGTGTTAAGAGTGTTGTTTAGACTAAAGGCTGTTTTTGGAAAATTTAATGCGGAAAGAAACTGACGAGTACTACAGAAAGCCGTGATTGGATCTTTCGCTAATGTAAACGTAGCTTAATTAATAACCAGAATTTATAACAAAAGAAATAAACTTGCATGAGCTGCAAAATATATTATAAAGACAAATGTGCGCCAAGAGAGAAAAAAAATCTTTTTCGAAAAGGAAATATAATAAATAAAAACTAAAAATTGTTGCTATCGCCGTAATAAGATTGTTTGTTTACATAGTAGATTCCATGTTTCATATACGTAACCGTCCAAGGGATTTTGATAACAAACGATATAAATAAAATAAAGTGACGGTATTTTGTTAGAATATGAAAAGTAGGATTCACCTACTTACTACGTTTCGTTTCGTTGAACATCTATGTATGTTTATATTTTTCATAATCCCATGCACTATTTTTCGAGGTTGGAACATAACTGGGAGTACTATATCTAATTGCTATTTTACCAAATAAAAATAAAAAGTTTTTTTATTGATAAAGATGTCTACACTCTCAAAAGATGTTGTTGTTATCACGACTTCAGCATTATTTTGAAAACTCAATGTGACGGATGTATAATTACAGGTAGCACGCGTTCGTGTTAAGTAATGAACTGATTACCTGGTTCTTATTCACTAAGAGATAAAATAAACAACAGTTTGTTCTCAAGTTGCTACAAATTGAAACCGTCTGCTATAATTCTTTTTTTTGTTTAAGTTGTTCCACCGCTGTTCACATAACAGAACACGGTTCACATTCAGTTTAAGAAAAAAGAAAAAAAAGTTTGTTTTAAAGTTACTACCAATTGAAACCGTCCCTTACAATTCTTTTTTGAGTTGTTCGATCGATATTTTGGTTTCCTTGGGGGAAAATGTTTATCAGAATTTTAATCAACACTTGAGTGAGTTATATAGAATCAAAAAAGCCATTCTAAGAATTTATTATTACATTCCGATATTCGGAAGTATATCATGACTAATAGCCGTTATGGTAAAATGAATTCCAACACAAAGTTGTATTTGTTTTTTCAACAAGCGCATTAATTACTTCACGGTAATTATGTAAAATCTAAATCAAATGTATAAATTAAAAACATAGAATTTTATCGCAAGAAATATCGCTTTAAGCAAAGAAAATAAGCGATAAATTATCGCATCTTTTATCATTACTGATGAATCTATCGTTTAATGATGCCATAAATGTGCATTAAATCTATTGTTTTTGGTGCGATAATAATATGCGATAAATTATCTAAGTGATGATTTTCCCTGAAATCGTCACATATATCTACCCAGTAGATATATCTTAACAAAGGAGGTGGCCACCAAATAGAAAATAAATATGAATAAATAAGAACAGTAGAAAATAGAAAATAAATAAGTGCTGCGTGAGTATGGAGATACTTATTCCAACAGAGAGAGAGAACTTATTGCATGTTAGGTAGTTTCTTAGGAAGAAATCAATGATAAACTGTTTAAAGGGGAATTGAGGTTTAGAAAAAAACTAGTATCCCGTAATCGCAACTCAAAAGTGTACCTACGTTGTAGAGCGTGAAAAACTGATCAAAAAAATGTATGGGATCGTTTCGCTACGACCAACCGTTAGAGAGATATCGCTGATCAAAGATTTCGATGACGTCATATCCCCAGTACCAAATAAAATTTAGGCCCAAATTTTGTGTCACCCCATCACCCGTAACGCGGACCCTAAAAAACGTCAGTTATCCCTATTGGTTCTCGAGATATTTCCCCAAAAACGTCGCGTTCAATTGGGGATGCAATGCAATGATTCCCCGTGATCATAAAAAACTGACGTCTAATGATGCCACATGCTTTTGGAATGATCGTGAAAAAAGTGTCTCTCGCCTCTACGTGGTTTTACACGCTCATAAGAGGACGATGACCGTAAAAGTTAAACAAATATATCACTCTCTAAAATAAAAGCGTGACACACTATTGCGGATTAGTATCATAAGATTTTTGAAAATTTCACTAAACATTCAAGAATAATCAATCAATTGATTATTACTGATTATTACTGATTACTGATCAATCAATCAGTAACGTAAACCTGAATGACCTAAAACCTCGGCAAATAATTGATCAAACAGGAACTTGTTACTATGCCACCAGCAAAATGCTAGCACAGTACTTGAAACCACTCGCTGAGAATGAGTTTGTAATCAAGGACACACAAAAGTTTCCAGAAATGCTGAAGGCTTTTACCACCTTTGCAGCCTGGAGAGGAAGACGTTAGTTACGACGTGGAATCTTTATTCACAAGTGTACCAGTAAATGAAACAATTGATCGCATTTGTCAGGAAATTTAAGTTAATAAGAAACTCAAGCCAATTCGTAATATCTTCAAAAAACTACTATTCAAAGTTACCACTGAGTGCATATTTTCTGTTAACGACTGTTTGTATAAATAGACAGATGGTGTAGCAATGGGTGGTCCATTATCGGTGGTTTTTACAGGTTGTTTCCTCAACAAGATGGAGAATGAAATGGTGAAACCCTTAAAACCCAAGTTTTACAGAAGTCACGATGATGATACTTACGTTAGACGAAATAGATTTGAGCACGATATATTATTTGACCAATTGAACAGTTTTCATCCAAATATCTGGTTCACGATTGAAGTCAACCCTGTCCGGTTTTTAGACACTGAGATCTCATGGAACCCTGATGGCACTAACTCGTATAGCGTTGCTAACAAAGAGTCGAAATTACCATTCCACTGGACTTCCAAGGTACCCACCCAATATAAAAGAAGCGTCATAAAGGGTGATCTCAGTCATGCCAAACATATTGGTACCTCATTGATTAAAGAGATTCGCAAAATAAAAAGCAAATATCGGAAATCTGGCTACCCATACAGATTTATAGAAACACAAATTAAGTCTTTCAACACTCCAAGAGATGAAACGATTATTCCAGCATGGCTGTTTGAGGAAAGAAGAAAAGTATTTATAAAAATACCTTTTTGCCCTAAAAATGAAGTGAAGATTAGGAAAGTTGTCGAACAAATTGAACGTTTTTGCCATAACAAAGTCCAAGTAGTTTATACGTGGATTACTTCCAAATTAAGATCGTTGTTCCCTTTGTAAGATAAAGTAAAACACACCAGCAATATTATCTACAAAGGAGAGTGTACTTGTAAAGCTGTCTACATAGGTGAGACTAAACGAAACGCTGATATTCGATGGAAAGAGCATAATTCTAGTTCCGAAAAATCGGAACCATCCAAGCACTTGGTGGGAAATCCAACACACAAATTTCATTGGTCGGTCATCCAAAGAGCTCCTAAGGACACTTGTAAGCGTAAAATTCTTGAAGCATATCCAAATGACTCTTAAGCCTTCATTAAATGATCAAAAAGATATTAAAAGCCTCACGCTCTTTCGAAATGGTGTAACGTGAACTCTTACTTTTATTTATTAATCTGTTTTGTTTTTCTTTGTTTACAACTCTTTGATCTCATTTTGATTTATGATTTTTGAATCAGACTTAAAATTCAGTAATTGTGATCTTTGGGAAAGATAAGACCTAAACCAACTATTGCGACACCTCATATTCCGTAGTATTAAAGTTTTTTGCATAAAATTTTGTAATCTAGTGTCAAGGCTTTTTGGAGATTGACAAAGACCCCAACACCAAACATATAAACCCCATAACAAAAATATATTAATACATAAATTTAGCAGTGAGAAGTGAAGGCACCAAAGCCGCAAAGATATAGAATGAAAAGGAAGGTGGATGAATAAGATCCAAACATGGCAGCAGGGAGATTACCAAATATTTGTCGATCAATTTTCAAAATATGTGACGGTTTGAGGGAAAATCATAACAAGTGATATTACTGATAAATTAATCAGTAATTTATCAGAAATTTATCAGTAATAATCAGTAATACTGATAAATAATCAGTAATTTGTTCGATTTATCAGTAATTTGTTCGATATCGGTAAATACTGATAAATAATCAGTTATACTGACTGATAAATCGAACAAATTACTGATAAATCTATTATTGTTTTTTAATCAGTAATTTACTGATAAATTTATCAGAAATTATCACTTGTTATGATTTTCCCTCAAACCATCACATATATACATGTATTCCAAGCAGCATGACAAAATAAAAATAAAAATAAAATTATGTCTTACCTATATACAATCAATCTTGACCCGCAGACTGTAGAACGAGTATCATTTTATATCACCAATCTATTTAAAACAATAGAAAAGAATAGGATGGAATTCATCAAAAATGATATAGGAGCCCCTTTTAGGGGTCCATTAAAAGTTAAAAGTCTTTATGCATAGTTTTGGAGTGTGGGAAGTCAATTGCATCATACACATTAGTCAAAACTTAAGTGGGGACAAAATTTCCTCAGTTGGAGAGAGTCCCATTAGCCCTGCAAGATTGGAACCAATCATTGATTATACCACGAATGCCATAATGATTTAATTTAGCTGACAGGATTTCATGATGGACTGTATCAAAAGCGTCTAGCAGATCAACATAAATACCACAGACAGACTCACCTTTATCAAGTCTTTCCCTGATGATGCGTTCAGTTATATGTCAATCAGGGTGTCAATGGTAGAATGAACTTTGCGAAAAACAAATCGCTTACATAGATATTATTACATAATTTTAATAAGGTGAAATTTCTTCAGCTGACATTCGACTTCTTCAGTTCGCAGCATGTGTCAGAACTGAAACACGTGCTGCATGCTTCATTTCTCACGAACCAATCCACAATTTGGAAAAGTTGCAACCTGGAACACAGGGCTAGAAACCCTGGGTACGAGGCTGAAAAAAATGTTTTTTTGTGAAAGTGCAGCTCGGCAAGTTAGTTTAGACTCTGTTTCCATTAAAGACGATTTGCATCGTAGCATTGCGTTGCGTCTGAAGAATCTTATCGGATAGGGTGTGTGTTTCCATAAAAATGTGACACTTCGGATAGCTTTTACTACGTTCAAACGTTCTGAGGAGAAAGTAATACAACATCCATCGGATAGCAGGAGAACTACACTCAAAAAGTCAAAACTGATTTTTTTTTGTACTATTTGGAAGAACTTTAAAAAGGAAGAGCTTTAAAACTGATGAAAGTCAGTTTTTGAATTTTCAATAAATTATTTTTCGAATATATGTGAATAACGAAAGAAATACTAGTGATGAATCCGTGTACCAAAAGTATAATTCAATATTTGAACAATGAAAATTGACATTTTTCCAATTTCCAAATTTTGAAAAACCTTTACATTTTCATATTTTCATATAATGGTTTTTCAATTTTATCTTCAATTTTCAATTTCATTCAAATTAAAATAGATTTTGAATTCTGATTGTGCTATTATGTTGGAACAATAATGGAAATATTCTCATAAACTCTCAATTTCTTTATGCATTCAAGTAGTAGACTATAGAGTGTCGTGAAGCAAGCATGGATAACATAGATGTGGATGACTTAATTGGCATGTTTCAAAGAGGTTTAACTTACCAGCAGATTAGTGACGAGTTACAAATGCGATTCTCAGGCACGAGAGGCTTCTCTGCACCATCAATACAGCTTTTTTGTCGAAAAAATGGCTTATCTTCTCGACTAAGTGACGATTACCTATCTTCTTTGGTTAAGGAGTCAGTTCATGAGATAAAATGATTTTTCTTTTCCTTCTTTAACTCCTATTTTATTCATGCTTTTAGTAGTTACAGCATTATTTTACTTAGATAAAATATATTATCACAGGGTGTACCTTCAGTCAGTTCTACTTTTTGTTTTTTTAAGTTGGTCATACTTATGGAAGGAAGATGTTGACTGGGTATGTTACAAGACCAATTTCAATATGTCTAAAAGAAGGGTTGCAGCCGCGCGCCAAGAACAGCTTTTCCTAGAGCAGCTAACGTGAGGCGTGCAGTGAATCCGATTCCTTATAGGGCTAACTATTTCGGGCACAAGCTTCACATGGATCAAAACGAGAAGCTAGAGATGTATGGTGCCACTCATGTTGCAGCTACAGACGGACACAGTCGTTTCATTGTGTCATGGGCAACGATGCCAGTAAAAAATAACCTTATTATTTACTCTGAAGTTTACAGGTAATTTCCATGACATTTAATACGTCCTCACTAAAATTTTTATTGATAGAATATTTATGTTTGAGTCACTACTTTGGAAACCATGGTATTCATACAATAGAAAAGCGGTAACTCAATATGGCATGTTTCACCAAGTTCGGGTAGACCATGGCAAGGAATTTTATTTGTCTTTGTTTGCTCAAGAAGAATATCAACATATGAGAAATAATACTGCGCAAATTACCTGCTGCAGACAAACTGAGTCTAAAAAGGTAAAAAACGCGCGTAAATACAATTTGAAATATTTATCGCACGCTTTTTAAATTGTTTTGAGTTTTCAGTGAGGAAGAAGAGAAAGGACAAAGAAGGGACAAATCATTCTCAGAAGTGCATGTAAAATAGCCAAAAAAGTCCTGATAGCTTTCTTGAGTGGCTTTATTATAAAAAAAATGATAACTCTTATTCTTCGGTACTTTCTAATATTTATAAAGAATTTACCGATTGAGAGTTTTTGGCCCGAGGTTAACGCTAGAGTCAGCTACCCAATTAAACATGTACTAGTGACATTAGATAATGATGGTATCATTAACATGGATTGCGACGCTCAGAAATTTTGCGTATGATATCTAACGTGCGAAACAGCAAAAGTTGGATTTGAAAGAGTTGTTGGTTCGTGGAATCGTCACGGAATACTTGGTATGTCTGTGATTTTTATATTAACGTTAGAACTTTGAAATGCTGGTTATTAAATTACGGTCGTTTTCTTTAGGAAGAGGAGTTCCGTAAAATATTTATCGCTCAACAAACAGAATTACTCCCATTGCTGAAAGTTATTTTCCTGAAGCACAAGAAGCCAAAGATCTGTATGTTCACATACATAATGGAAGGCTAACAGAATTTCCAGCATTTCGCAGAGATCCCTTGGAAGGAAATGCTGCTAAGGTGAATCAGAGGTCACAATTATTCAATTTCATAAAAATATTCAATTGCATTGTTACCGGTAATCCGGCACTGTTTGAAAATGCTCTATTGTACTTTATTGATTTAACATTTCGATTGTAATTTTAATGATTAGACGATATGATATTGACAGTTCAATATCTTGCGTATAAGTAGAAGAGTGTTTGTAATGGTTAAAAACACATTGTGAAAAAATCACTTCACTTGAATTTCATTAAGAAACAAATTGAAGTAAGTTGCAGTAGATCGTCAAAGCAACTTAATTCTACTACATCATAATCATCCTGTCTACAGTGTGGACAAGAACGAACCAACCATCCTTCATTACATGTTTTACACGCGATTATTCTTTTGCAGCAGCACGAGATAACCACAGGTGGAGTCACCAAATCCAAACAGATTAAACACATAAAACAATTGATTATGGATGTTAGTGAAATTTTTTCCAGGGCTGTAGCTAGCAATTTATTTTCGTCACTTGAAAAACATCGAATCGCAACCGAATTGTTGACAAGTTGTTCTATTTGTTGCAGCTTTTCCAAAGCAGAACCTGCAATGAAGCCAATCAAATGATGAGTATTTTGTATATGATATGATCCAGTGTTTATCTCTATACCACTGAGATAAAACAGACAAAAAGACGTGTACAATGAGTCCTATCAGCTCATTTAAATCCTCTTGTTCTAAAGTATTGTTCAAAGAATGTTTTACCAATTTTAGCATCATTCGCGCTTGATCCAATACGGCCATCAAGTTGTTCTTTTTACACAGCGAAAATCTTCCTTGCAGTACTTTTCCAAAATTGTATACCTAAAAATGAAAAGTACCATACACTTATTTTGCCATTGAAACAGTAGATCTATTGTTAGAACAATAGAAAAATAAGAACGAGCTATTTTAACCAAATTTACCTGGTTCTTATAAAAAAGTGTATATTATATACGTCAGTTTTGCACAGTTATATGTGTATATATGCACATAGTTTTCTATATCAAGAAATTATTCCGAATGAGCCAGTTATTTTGAAAGAAAACTACTAACTCTGTGTCACAAGATTGCTTTCGATTCGCATCCCATTTGATTGAACCAACACAAGGTTTTGTTGACCGAATGCTTCCCGAACCTTCGATGTTATGTCTGGTACGTTTGCATTGCCTTCATCAATATTTAGGTATTGCATACTCACATGGTTCCCTAAGAAATAATTAGTGGACCATTAAATGGAATGCAATTTATCCGACTACTTTGTTTTGTAATTAACGCTATATAAAGCTAGACTAGACTACTTAACTTAAGAAAACCAAACGAGAGGAACATGCTTTGGACTGACTAAAAAGACGAAGTTTACATGCATGCTATAAATGCTACATTATTAATAATACATCTGTATACCTATTTTTTTCCCATCCATTTCGGCCATTACTATTTTCAAAGAGTAAGTTGGAGCTCGAGTGGGAAGCGAATGCTTTCGGCTGAAAAGGAAGGTTATGTTTTATTTGAAAGGAAGGATTAAGTTCGAACCGGCATATCAGGGTTCAAAGATCTTGCTCAGAAAAGAATCATGAAGGATCTTCAATAGGACGACTTTCTTACGTTAACGGTGTAAATTGTGATTTTTGTAATCATGGACATCTTAAAAAAGGTGATCAAAAATCAAGAAGATTTCACAATGATTTTTCGAAGGTTTCGGACGTTATTGACTTTTCAAGTTTCAAATGCAAATATACAATGAAGATAGTTGTTAAAACACAAGTTAATTTATGTCTAACCTACTCACCGTACTTGGTACACTATATCTTCTAAATGCACCGGATGATTGTGGGGCAGTTGTTCTTGCGGGCATTTCTAATGTTCCACTGGTAGGATCACCCTCCACAAAAATTTCTTCTCTATGCTCGATACGTGATAGTTCGAAGGTCCATTATCGTTAGGGAATTCCGATTCTCCACTTTCTTTTCTTAAGTATATCGACGAGGGTGTTAACTAAAATATGCCAATAAGGTATGTTTTCCAAAAAACATCAACAATCTTCTTCTCTTTCACAACTTACATATTCTATATTTGAACATTTCAAAAATTCGGTTGCTAGCCTATCACACCACCGTACAGTATTTTTTCATTTGATGTTTATTGTAAATTCCTATCATGCTAAACTTTAAAGAACAAGAGCCAGATGGCGCAAAACGGTAGCAGCAACTTCACTTGTCATACAGTAGCTTTCAAAATTTTACTTAAAATTCTAAAAAGTTCTTTAAAGTTTGTTTTTAGCGAAATCTCACTCGTGGAAAACAGGCATAAACGAAATATTTTAAATGATTACGTAGTGTAAATAGGGTTTAATCATAAACCAGCAAATTGATTTATTAAAAGACAAAAGAATTATACATGCGTGAGTTGTGTAATGTAATTTTTTGAACGTCTTTTTTCATAAGAGCTTATGTAGTAAAAAAAAACAAAAAACACGCGCTTCTTCGAAAAATAATATGCTTTTAAAAATAAAATCAAAATTGAATTCGAACAAATAACTGCTGTTTTGAACCAGATCTTTAAAAGCCTTATTATTGCACAAAGACAGTCCAGAAAGCTAACAAACGCATACGGTAATAAGAAGATCTGAACTGAGGTTTTACTAACAATAAAAACATATCTAATTTCAAATATCAAAGTACTTTTACTAGCATAAGTAACTAAAAGTTCCAATTTTATTAAACCTATGGATTAATATCCATTCCTTCACGAAGAAATTTATTAAGTGATAAAATATCAAACGAAACCTATTTTGAAATGTTTGATATATGCAGAAACTTCGAAAGTTCCAAAGGCTGCGTTCCTTTATTAGAATTTACATTGCGTTATTAGTTGAGTCTCGCAGACTCTAAATCATAGGCTAAACTGCCATTTCGGCCGGAGGAGGAGGAGGAGGAGTAGTAGTCCAAGGGTGTTTTAATACGGTATTCGCTTTCGCTGCTACCGTAATAAACTGCAGCAAAATATCAAACATAACTATGATAATTAAAAAGTGTACCTTGAATATCACAGATATTCTAGCTACATTGATTTGGTCGTATCTCAGTATTCTCGTTATTTCGCCTCTCGAAAATTGTATTTCCTTGACACCGACATCTTCTGTTATTTTGTTTAAATTAGGGAGATTCGTAAACTCGACGAGCCTGTTACACGAAAAAAAATCAATTACTTGTGAGAATTCTTTTGAAACTGTTCTACTAAAACGATACTTCAGAGATTTAAAGCCTTTTGTTGTATCAAAAGAAACATCATTACTTTGCACGCTTATTTGAAGTGTTGATGTGAAGTTTCTAATGACTTTGTAGGGAAAAATTCACGAACAACTCTACTAAGCTGTATACAATTCCCTACAAATCTATAGAAAAATAGTTTCGTGTAAACGAAACATGATTTTTCCGAATCCCGCTAATGATGAAAGAGCAACAAACACAATACTCAAATACCAAAAATGCTGCTGCAGGTAACGTTACAATAGCCATATTAAAAAACACGCAGACAATGTAACAATAGCCTTTCAAAAAGCACACGCAGTCAGGTGTGGTTTATCTACGGGAAGAAAAAAATGTCAAAATAGATGAGTTTCTCAGTGACGTAATGTTTATAAACACCAGTGTTTTTTCCTCGATAATTACGGTATATTGCAACATAGGATATCATTAATCAAGTCATTTTCCTGTGAGTATGCGCACGCAGCCTCGCAGGAAATAAAAGTCTCTTTATACACTTCAAAATGTTGTCACTTTATTTGGTTCTCTGGAGTCCCCTTAAAGACAATCGACATTAGAAAGTTTCAATACACATTAGCACTACCTATCTATTTTCATACATTGTATTTGATTTTTAGTATGTACAAGGTATAAAAGTGTAATTAACATTGGAAACTCGTCTATAAAATGAATTTTGAAATTAAATTCATTCGGAATTCATAAAATTAAATTTCGATAAACATTTTCCATTTTTCAAAGTTTTGAAATTGTCAATTTTCATTGTTCAAAAATTAATATTTTGAATTATACAGTGTGTATCAAAATGTCTTATCCACCAACTTTAAAGGCGTATATTTCATTACATGCCTGATAAAATATTGTGAATTTTATATCACAAGAAAGTGCTTTTCATGCTCTATTTATTAATATAAAATGTTTGCCAAAATATTTGTTCTTCGAAAAGATATTGAAGAAAAACTCAACGATTTGGTTCACTAAATTCTTAAAAGTCAATTAACTGACATGCTAATGAATTTTTAATGGTGTAATTTTCTTTTGTTGTGCTGATGAAACCTTTAGAAAATTTTAAGTATACCTTTGCGTATTAATTTCCCATAACAACTGATCTAAAAAATTTCAAATAAAAATTTTTTACTGTGTGATGATTTTTAATTTTTTTTATTGTGTTTACAAATGGCATTTATTGTAAATTGAGTTAATTGACTTTTAAGAATTTAATGAACCAAATCGTTTTTTATCAGACATGTAATGAGATATGCGCCTTGAAAGTTGGTGGATAAGACATTTTGATACACACTGTACTTTTGGTACACGGATTGTGATGCCGTCAGTGCGTCCGTGCGTCCGTGTATAGAAACGTTAATTAAAAAAAAATCAATTTTTGTGAATTTTTTAAGCAGATAATTGCATTTTCTGATATAATTTGATTTTCATATCCATTTTGATTTCAATTTTCAAATTCTAAATTTGTTGCGACTTTCCTATATTATTCAATTCTGCAAATTGATTTAATTATGTCTTGTGCTATGTTAAATAAGCAAAGTAGAAGAATGGTTTTACACTGGCCATCATCTTCTTTCTTCCCAGCGGGCACAAGACGTCTTTGAGACGTCTCATTTTAATCGTAAAATGGTCGTTTGCTTTCCAGATCATTTTGCGACGTCGTAGGGACGGCTGAAACGGGACGTCACAGTTGGGATCCTTTTACGACTGTTTTTAGGACGTCTTTATACGGATTGAATAACGACCTTCGAAACAATTATAAACTTAAGATCAATTTGGGACGTCGTAGGGACGTCAGAAACGAGCTGTCGCAATTGGGATCCTGTTACGATCAGATAGCGACCTGACAAAAATTTTCAAATTTCATTCTGCAGTCATTAAAAGGTATAAATCGAGTAACACTAACATGCTTATACAGAATTTACATTCGTATCGAATACTGTTTATTGGTTGTGTGAAGGATGATTTTACGACGTTTTTGAGACGTCTCTGTGCAGATTCAATAACGATCTTCGAAACAATTATAAACTTTCAAAAGTCTGTATAGAATGATTTATTGTTAATGTTTTTAGACGTCTTGACAACAAGCAACGGTGGCATAACGGTTACAAGGTCGGCTGGCACACCAGAAGTTCCAGGTTCGAGTCCGCCTGTGGCCTATTACAGTTTTTAAAAGAGTAAATTTCATAATCTTGCGACGTCGTTACGATGTCGTTGGGATGTCATCAAGACGTCTCAATGAAGATGTAATTGGGACGTCTTTTGAGATTCCCACTTCGAGACCATTTTGCGACGTCTTAGGGACGTCTTGAAAAGACGTCTTTACGACGTCTTTGTGCCCGCCTGGTTAAGATCAAACATACAAGTTTGTACATAGTCGACCAGCGATCCGGGTGTGCTGAGTTTCCCACTAAATTCAAACTAAATTCAAGACAAATTATAAATATGGATTTGACAGTCTCATTATTTCAAGGAGAGTTGTTGATATTTTAATGTATGATGTATTAGGACACGATTAAACCCTGTTTGTGACTACCTTTTAATAACCAGGAATGGGGCACACAGCTCAAGCAACTTAGTGACGTATTTGGTCGAATTGTTTACCAAGCCATTGGAAAATACATAAATCCAACACGATATCGACAAATTATCGAGACAGAAAGTATTTCAAAACTAACAGAACAAGAACAAGCCGCTCTATCACGCGATCAAAAACACACATCACATGTAGCAAGAATACACTATCAGAAAATGCAGTCAGCTGAAGTTGCACCCCAAGGTCAATTTTGTATGCAAAAGTTGTTGGCAATCAATGTAGGGGATCATTTGCCGCCAAATATTAGCGCCAACACCAAAGTTACGACAGCCAACATCAACGAAATCAACAAAGATAACAATAATCAAAATGGAGGGAACGAAACCCAAACTGTGGATATCCGTGTTAATTCTGAAGAAAGAACAAACGGCAATGTTCACAAACGCCAAAATAAAGTCTCGTTCTCCACTGTAGAAGATTCGTTTTTATCATATGGCATAAAAGTACGGCGCTGGTAAATGGACGGCAATTTTGCGCGATCCGGATTATTCCTTTCATCCTTCTGGCAAAACTGATATTCATTAGAAGAAATAACAAGCTGTTTTTAAATAAAGACTTCGTAGTACTATTGAAAATTTGTAATGTATCTACAAGAAAGAAAACCTAAAAGCTTTCTCTCTTTCTTCTTCTTGCTCTCCAATTGGATCTCCACCTTAGTTCCTTATTACATGCTTCTTACACTAACGTATGCCCTTCTTACGCGTTCTTACCCATTCTTACCCGTTCTTACACATCCATGGCAGAAAAGGTTCATGCTCTCCAATTGGATCTCCACCTTACTTCTTTGTTACATGCTTCTTACACTAACGTATGCTCTTCTTACGCGTTCTTACCCGTTCTTACCCGTTTTTACACATCCAAGGCGCAAACCGTTGGCATACTATCTGTTGAAGAAACACCCTTTGGATTGGGAATGGCAAAGAAAAAGGGCTTAATATTAATCCGAGTTACTGTCGCTATATAATACTATGCATTTTACAAACTGGTTTCCAACATTAAAAGGGTGTACTTCAATCGGTGCCAATTGAATTAGTGGTTTTACGTCCTCATCTTCTTCTTCCATCTTTTCCGTGGATTCATCACTTGTTCCAATTTCACTTTCTTCGCTGGAATCGGTTGCATATGAAACGTTGACATCTTCACTATCACTTTCATGAACCTCAGTCTCGTTATCTTCAGATAATTCCTGTCGGTGTAACTTCCAATTGGGGTACGCTCTTTTGAATTTTGCATAGCTGAACCAATCACGACGGAGACCAAAATGCAATAACCAAGCATCGTACAAAGCGTCAGGACCTCGCCAGTTTGTTCTGACTCTCATGTGATAAAAGTCAATAGTTGTCTTGGTAATTTGACGATAAATCTCATTCCAGTATTCGGTCAACAGCTTGTAAACTTTTTCCATGTATTCTTTTCCACTTTTTTGACTTGTTGTATCCTTAAGATCACTGTCAAATGACAGATGTTGATACAGAATTCCCTCCGTTCTGTCTGCTTCCAAAATGGCGGTGTCCACGCTTCTTTGAGGGACGACATTGTCCAATTCTCCACCGTTATCACATTGTTCAGGTTTCGACTTAAAATAAGAGAATTCCAAATTGTCTGTATTAACCAAAAGGTTTCTTTCACTTCCATCGAAGTCGTTGTAAACGGCACCTTCGTGTTCTACCACGTCAATTGCTCCATGCTCGAACAGAGGAAGGTGCTTAGTTTGATCCGCCACATAATGAAAGACGTCCATGCAATGACGTCTTAACCATGCTAACGAAAAGGAAAATGATATATTTAAACACGACAAGCAAACGAAAACTGGAATTTGAAAAACCGAATAAATTTTAACAATCTCTTACCAGACACACTTGTGTCTTTGTGACGAAGTGCTTTTGTTTCAAATACCGCAAGTCGCTTTCGCACAGCTTCCACATCTTCTTCAGCACCAAAGTCCGGATAAATATTGGTGGTGATAAAAAAGCCACTATTATATACGAACGTGGAAACCTCTTTGTGCTTGATGGGCAATGATATCAATCCACCTGCGCAAAAGAAATGTAATAGTGAACAAATATCCGATGGGAAAGACGGATGATTAGAGAATCGCGATTCAAATTATTTACCTTGAAGAACCGTCTTTGCCTGCTCACAGGAGAAACTATTGGATGTCCACTCGTCCATCATCACTAACTACGTTGTAGGTTTAATATTGTTCCCACTGAAACGACCATCCGGAACAACGGTTCCAATGTGCTGCGAAGGAATAACACCTGGAAACCAATAATATACACACTAAGAACAGAAACATTTGCCAGGCGATTGCAAATAAACACAAATTACCTTGAAATGGACAGAACCAACTGGTTTTGCCACTGTCCGAAGGCCCAACCAAACACAGTTTTCTTTCTTTCTGAGGAAATTTTCCATGAAGCAATAGTTGATAATATTTCATTAGAAAAAACCTACGTTGCCGACCATTGGGAAAGCTGTTCTCAATACCTAAAACGTCAGATCGTAATTCCATTTCATACCGCTACTCATCACCTTTTCCCTCAGTGATGTGTAAGAACGGGTAAGAACGGGTAAGAACGTGTAAGAAGGCCATCAATTCGCGTAAAAAGAGTGTAATAAAGAACTCAGAGGGAGAACAAATTGGAGAGCGTCAACCTTTTCCATCAGTGATGTGTAAGAACGGGTAACAAGGCCTACAATTTGCGTAAAAAGGGTGTAATAAAGAACTCAGTGGGAGACCAAATTGGAGAGCATCAATTTTTTCCCTCAGTGATGTGTAAGAACGGGTAAAAACGTGTAAGAAGGCCATCAATTCGCGTAAAAAGAGTGTAATAAAGAGCTCAGAGGGAGAAAAAATTGGAGAGCGTTATACCCTTCTATGAACTTTTCAGGATTTGGCACAACACCCTCTTGGTATGTGTAATGGATGTACGCCCTTTGTGTTTCTGTCATATTTTGTTCGCTCATGTCCACGAACTCTTTTCTTTCGATATCAAAAACGTAACCAAACGGCAGAACTTCAATGAGGTTATAATTGATTACAATTGCCTTGATCAGTCGGCATTGAGAATTTGACAGGAATCTCGTAAGCTGTGGAACATGCATTGAAATTATGTGAGCTACTTCACGGTTTCCCATGATTGACATCAAAAAGTTTTCCACGGAACTGCAAAATACATAGGTGAACTTTGCTTCCGTTAATTTTCGATACACTGAGCCGTCACATAGTCCAAAATTGCCATCGCGCATAACTCTTTCCACGACATCCACGGATTTGCAAAATTTTGACATTGGCTTTGGTTGTACTGGATTGCCGACATCTGAAAAAGAGTGAACAAGCGTTCATTAAGCCATTTAAAATTTCGGCAAATGAAAAAAAACATCAAGAAGACTCACCGTTAGAATTGTCGATGAGTTTGTAGCGTAATCCAGTGTATTTGATATTATGGAGGCCTTCTTTTACTTCTAGGCGTACCTGTTCATCAAAACGCTCCGTTGGAATAATTTGAACAGGTTGGACAGAAAAGTCGCTGCCCTCTGTTGTTACAGATACATTTGAAATGTCAAAGCCCTTCTCTCTTGCCGCTTCTTTAACGGATACTTTTTGCGATTGCGTGACGAGATCCATTGCCTTCTCACAATTGTGATCCTTCAGAACTTGGCATAGAGTAGCTACACAGCTTGATGTTGATGATTTTTCACCTTGACCTGCAAAAAGGAATTATGACAAATGATAACAAAAACAAGGCGGGCTATTTGCAAATTATATGTAACTGAAATACCTCTTGATTTAATAGACTTGCATTCTTCAAGATCAAGTCCATTCGACAAAAAGAGTTTGGATATCTGATCTTCGACTGTGTGCAAGGCACATTCTGGCCAATCAAAGGCCACCCAAAATGATAATCCAGGAAAATTTTCAAATTCTTCTTCATCACTCGACTGTTCATCATCAGAATGATCTCTTTTACGTTTGCTCGATTGTTTCTTTTTCTTTGCCATAGCGGTAATGCAAGAGAAAAAACAAACGACGTGATTGCAATCACTAAGCAGCATTTCTAATTCCCTTCGTTTTGCCCATATTGTACATCGCTCGTTCAATTTGTTTGGCGACCATAAAGCTGGTACAGACACCACTTGGTAACGTCGTACAATAGGCGGAACGATATAAGACTTTAAAGCATTTCTTAGAACCTTACTTCTCAAAGTTAACTTCGGCTTAAATCTTTCTGCCATTCCAACAATCCGGTAAGTACAAACAAAAAAGGAACAATTTTTTTCTTAAACGGTTGATCTTAGCTTTACAATTCACAGGCGCCAACAAGTGCCTCTTCGAATCGATCATTGTTTAATCGTCGTAGGAAAATCGTAAGTTCTTCCAATATTTGTCCAACTTGTTTTTAAACGTGTTGATCGTGTCAGCTTCTACAACGTCTTTCGGTAGTTCATTCCAAATCTTCAATGTTCGAAAATAGAACGAATTGTGTTGAACTCCTTTCAATCCATCTTCTGCAAAATTACGCTCCAGCGGCAGAGCGTGGCGTCGAAATGGCTTTATTCTTTTGCGGAAAAAGGGCGAGAGACACTTCACATCGTACGAATGATGGTGTTTAAATAGTTCGATCATGTCACCCCGAAGTCTTCTGTACAAAAGTGATGGTAGCCCAAGCTTTTGCAAACGCTCCAAATACGTAAGGTCTTTAAACCCATCCACCAATTTTGTGGCTCGTCTCTGAACGGATTCGATCAGTTTAATGTACTTCTTCTTGATATGGCTCGATTTTTTTTTTTTTTTTTTTTGCAATTTTTCACCTTTTGCCACACTTGCCTCGCCTTTTTTTCGTCGATATTTCTATTTGATATATTTTTATTATTTTACTCATAGGACGCATTTGTAAAACAGTTTTTTGTAGCCTGAAATGCCTATCCTTTATTCGTAATAATAATAAAATAATAATAATTGCCCATTCTCATTGACATTTTCTTTCCCATATTTACCAATGGTACTTTGATAAATCTTTTGCTTTTTCGCACTGCCAGTTTTCGCATTGAAGTCGCCTGCAATGATGGCAATGTGCCTTTGATATTTGACGTTCGTGTTTTCGATTTATCGCCCGCCAGTCACAATTAACGCCAGAGGAAGAGGAAGATGTTAGTGCCAAAGATTATAAAACATTTTGTAGCATGAACTCGATTTTGTAAAATTCAATAGCCGAAAAAACATTTTTCAACGTATAAACTTCAATCAAAGAACCACAGGATTTGTTTTGCTGAATTCTCATCCACCACGCCCTCAAATACGCTACAATGCCTTTTAAGCAATGGTATAGAAGCGACGCGCTAGATGTCTAACTCCCGTAAAGTCACGGTTACAGAAGTGAGGCATTGGTAGCCATTTTTAACAGTGGCATGAAGTCCTTCGGTGTAGGTGCTTGTTAGAATATAGACGACTCGGTACATCCATCCGATCAGTCGGAAAATATGACGGACGGATATGGCCAACTTGTTGTTGTTGAAAATTTGTCTTGCGGTAAGTCACATGTTTTTATGATTTTAACGAACTTCACGCAAAAATGGATCGTCATATTCCTCCTGATCTATTTATTGTGAGACAAAAACATTACGAAAACGTTCTGCTTTTTTATATTGAAGATCATTTAATAATTGAATGTGTTTCCATTTTATTTTCATACCCAGAGTCAACAATTCCTTTTATACCTGCAAGTGCATTTCTTGCAAACTTGTGGCACACATCAGGAATGAAAACAACATAATTGGTGAATTTAAACTACCTTGGACTAAACGTACAGTCGACTAAAGGCAGAATCTTATCAATATAGCATTTTCATATCAGTACTTTAGGGTGGCTACTCAATTCAGAAAGTATTTTCAGTTAATTGGGGCTGAGTCTTCTGAAAGTAACTTTTTGTCTTTGAAATTTGAGTCCTTACTCCTAGGCTTCTGCTGTAACTACCTTTTTGTTTTTGGCAAAGAGAAAGGCAATATCAGGTAAACAAACGTTTAAATTTCCGAAGTTTGGTTTTGAAATATAGGTTTTGGCGAAGTCTTTTTGTTAACTGGGGTTTGCTGTGATGATGATGACGCTGCTGATGAAACATTTTAATGAATATTTTGCCAAAATGAAAATGGAAGGAGCTACACTTTTTTCCATGGAAAGCAACCATCTGGCATACAATTCTCTATCGTACAAGGCAAATTTATGGAATTGGATGTTGTTATTTTTATCAAAACAGTTTGCACATCGATCCGCTGAGCAGGATTTCAGTGTAAATTCACTTTCGTTTTCAATGTTTTGCCAGTATTAAAGATGGCTCACTTCAAAATGCCGAGTCACACATCTAGCGCTTCGCTTATATATCATTGTGAGTTATAGTTATAAGTTTCGACGAGAAAGATGGACTAGATAGTCATCCGAGTGCATGACTAAACAAATTGTCTCTTTATCAATACGTTGTTGAATGACTTATGATATGTCATATGAAATCCTTGATAGTGTAGACACTCTTTGTGCAGGTGCACATACAATAAATGGTTTCATGAAATAATATTCAAGCGACAATTGTAATATCTCATCATATACCCTTAAAATCCATTTTTGTACGTAGTGATAAAGACAGGTGTCAGTAAAGGTCAAAGGTCATTCATGATCATACCCTTTAGCTACAGTGAAATTTTGAAGCGACATTTCCGCTGTTCCTCAGATAAGGCGGTAATACAATTTCTTTCTCAGTTCTGGACAACATCTTGTTTGCTTTATATGTCAGCGCATGCACTTAGCATGCTTACAAAAAAGAGCAACGCTGTAGTATCGTTCTCGCATGCGTCAAGTGTATTGTAATTTAGATCATTATTTTGTTCTTTGTATTTTATGACACATCGAATTGGTTTTCCGAGCATCAATAGGGACAGGAAGAAAATCGATATTCAGGTGGAGTAAGTTTAAGCCGGTCTTCATTCAATGAAAGTTGGTTTTTCCCTGTGATTTTTTTTGGCGCTATCAGGGTCCAGGGTTTTTAAGCCCAGATTCTACCAGTTACCTTTGTTTGATGAAGTCTTGACATGGAAAGCTATTTCATTGTACATAATGATGTGGACTTTCATGTATGACACTGCCACGTGATGTGCTGTTACCAAATATTATACCAAATGCTCCGAAATTTGTTGTCATTCTTGCGTATGTTGGGGTTTAGGTTAATGAGGTAAGAATTGGAAAAAATATGATCACTCTTAGATGTTTGGGAAAGTTTCCTTATTCCTAATCCCTACCTATTTTCTAGATTATTAGCTACTATGCACTAAAATAGATGTTTTGCAATTATTGGGTCCAGTACCTGTGATTTAAAACCCCTGGTGAAGCATTCTTTGAGAAAATCAAAAGAAAGCAAAACAGAAACGTGAGAAATCTTTATTCTATGAAAATTCCTTTTCCTAAATATTTTATTTTGATAATATGATTATTAGGAAATAAAAAACACAATTTGAATGCAGCGTGTTTCTTTTAACTTATCAGTTTACATTGTTGCAATTCGACACACATGTCCTTAATCCATACAAGCATTTTTCAAATCGATCTTTCTTCAAACATACATTCACTTTCTCTTTGCACTAAAAGATGAATCATTTTAAAGGTATTTTGATAAAAGATAAGAAATTTTGTAATGATAAGAGAAACAAGCTTATTCCAGCTGAAGATTGAAATTCAAAGTTAGTACAACAAGTTAGTTTTGATTTGAAGTGGGTGGGACATAAGTAAGAGCATGATCACTTACAGCGTTTATGCAATTTAACTTTGGAGCATACACTTGAACCACACATTTCTTGTATGCAGTGAAACATGATGAGGCATCATTCACTGTAAAGCAGGTTTTTAATTGGCTTTTGCACTAAAAAGGTAAAGTCATTCATCACAAAAGACGAATATTTAAGGCCATGATCAAACAAAATGACATTCTTTACAGTGCCAGTGTCCATCAAGCTGTCTTCAATCGGTTCATCAAGTTCCATCTCATCTAAAGTGAATAATTTTAAAATTACACAAAAGCTTTCTTGAAAAAACTTCTTGATTTGAACTAACTTAATTAAGTTAGTTCAAATCAAGAAGACTTTCCATGTTTTGGAGGGCACTCTAGGAAGCCTGATACACAGTCGCGATTAGGAGGGAAACAGGATATTGTATCTGTCATTTTGACGGGGCTTTCACCCAATGGTAAAATTTCAAAAATAACACAAATCTGTTTGCAATCAATTTGCTACGAAACATGAAGTAAACAATTCATGAGTAAACGACTCATGAACTTTGATGCTTACCATCGTGTGGACCAAGACGACATGATGATCCACATGTAATGAAATCAGACACACACTGCATACTCTCGTGCCATGGTTTCTCCTTGAAGCATGTCATTTTTGTGTCATGGCACTAAATTCAAATTTTTGGGTATCAAAGGTCATCATAGTTCTGCGTTACTCAACTAAGTTCGGTAGATAAGAGTGTATCGTAAGACTTAATGAAAATCCTAATTAATAAATATAAAAGAATAAATATCGAAGTGTTATAAACACCAATATGTTGTTGAAAACCGTGAGAAACCATTAAACATCAACAAGTAATTTGTTTTTCACAGTAAATCATTCATTTATTTATTTATGTAATTTTTTATATTTGATTGATTTTTGCAATAATAAAGCATCTATGATCAAATGCATTGAATTTAACTATACATCAAAAATTAACATCAACGCCAACATTAATATTAAAAATACAAACTTTTTTCAGACATTGAGCTAAAGGTTTTCCTCTGCAATGCAAATAAGTCAAACCACATTTTGTTCTTTCCGTGATAGATGTTGCTACTTTACTGCATTCCCTGTAGTTCTCAACACACTAAAAATAGAGTTGAATGGACTACATACAAACTTTCTGCGATAACATTTAAAAGCATAGTTTTTCGAGCGATGACTGTCTCAATTACATGACTGAGTTTAATGTACCGATAGACCTCCTCCTGATCCATCATCCATGTCATCTAAAATCATAAGAAAGGTTCGTGCAAAATTATTCACACTAGCAACATCCGTTGATATAGGATTTAAAGCCGTGGTGTGTCAACAATTTGAGAACGGACCTGTTAAAACAAAGCCGCTGTTTTGAACAATAAAGCCGATTAACAGCCGCAAGAAATGAATGAAAGAAGAATAAACCTGTTAAGTTCGCGATCTATCACTGGAACGCATTAGATGTCAATTATTAAACTGAAGCCTGATCTTCTTATAGCTTGTTGTCGTGATTTTTGGTTGAAGAAAAGAGATATTTTTTGAATGAAAATATCTTGTCCGCGTTATTTGCTAATCATACACACTAAAATAGCCTCACTTAATTGTCTAGCGGAGACTATCCTTTAGAAGGTAATAAAGCAATGATAACGTTGTTCCAATTTCACGTATAAGTTCAGAATTGAGTTGTTTTTTTATCAAACATGTGTAGCATTCAAAAGTAAAAATTCTGTCAACATATTTTACAGCTACGGCAAATAATAAAATACCTTCAGCTGCGGCAAAAGCCAAAACAGATGAACCTTCAATAGCTTCATCAAGGTCTATCTCATCTAAAGCGAATAATTTGAAAATTACACAAACAAATTAAGTTAGTTCAAATCAGGAAGTTTTTCCATTTTATGGAGGGCACTCTAGGAAGCCTGATACACAGTCGCGATTAGGAGGGAAACAGGATATTGTATCTGTCATTTTGACGGGGCTTTCACCCAATGGTAAAATTTCAAAAATAACACAAATCTGTTTGCAATCAATTTGCTACGAAACATGAAGTAAACAATTCATGAGTAAACGACTCATGAACTTTGATGCTTACCATCGTGTGGACCAAGACGACATGATGATCCACATGTAATGAAATCAGACACACACTGCATACTCTCGTGCCATGGTTTCTCCTTGAAGCATGTCATTTTTGTGTCATGGCACTAAATTCAAATTTTTGGGTATCAAAGGTCATCATAGTTCTGCGTTACTCAACTAAGTTCGGTAGATAAGAGTGTATCGTAAGACTTAATGAAAATCCTAATTAATAAATATAAAAGAATAAATATCGAAGTGTTATAAACACCAATATGTTGTTGAAAACCGTGAGAAACCATTAAACATCAACAAGTAATTTGTTTTTCACAGTAAATCATTCATTTATTTATTTATGTAATTTTTTATATTTTATTGATTTTTGCAATAATAAAGCATCTATGATCAAATGCATTGAATTTAACTATACATCAAAAATTAACATCAACGCCAACATTAATATTAAAAATACAAACTTTTTTCAGACATTGAGCTAAAGGTTTTCCTCTGCAATGCAAATAAGTCAAACCACATTTTGTTCTTTCCGTGATAGATGTTGCTACTTTACTGCATTCCCTGTAGTTCTCAACACACTAAAAATAGAGTTGAATGGACTACATACAAACTTTCTGCGATAACATTTAAAAGCATAGTTTTTCGAGAGATTACTGTCTCAATACCATGATTTGAGTTTAACGTACCGATAGACCTCCTCCCGATCCATCATCCATGTCATCTTAAATCATAAGAAAGGTTCGTGGAAAATCATTCACACTAGCAACATCCGTTGATATAGGATTTAAAGCCGTGGTGTTTCAACAATTTGAGAACACACATGTTAAAACAAAGCCGCTGTTTTGAACAATAAAACCGACTAACAGCCGCAAGAAATGAATGTAAGAAGAATAAACCTGTTTAGTTCGCGATCTATCAGTAGAACGTATTAGATTTCAATTATTAAACTGAAGCCTGATCTTCTTATAGCTTGTTGTCGTGAATTTTGGTTGAAGAAAAGAGATCTTTTTTGAATGAAAATATCTTGTCCGCATTATTTGATAATAGACACTAAGATAGGATCACTTATTCGCCTAGCGGATGCTATTCTGTAAAACGTAATAAAGTAGTGATAACTTGTTCCAATTTCACGTATAAGTTCAAGATTGAGTTTTCTTATCGAAAATGTGTAGCATTCAAAAGTAAAAATTCTGTCAACATATTTTATAGATACAACAAATAATAAAATACCTTTGGCTGTGGCAAAAGCCAAAACAGCACAAATTGTTAAAATCAATATCTTCATGTCTTCTGTGAAAGAGTCAACTGATGAAAGACAAATTTCCTTTCAAGACAGTCTCATTTAAATGATGTTTTTCCAATCATCTGTGGGGTTGGTGTAAACACTCTAAAATAACTGTTGTCTCATATTGACACAGGAGTTCTAACATTTGCATGTTTTTGCTGATTATTAAATCAACTGAATAAATCATTTGCAAGGGTTTTTTCATTTACTATTTTTTCAACTTACTTTGTTTGACATTAACTTCATTTTCGACCCACCTCTTTAAACACAAGGAACTTTTCTAAAGCAAATTAAATCTGGGACAATTTGTAATACCTCTGAATAAAGAATCAAAAGACAATGTTTTGATAGTATATCAATGTTTGGAAAGTTCTTCGCAAAACCATTGGAAAAGTGTTTATGGAAAGTCAACGGTGATATCAAGCAAACAAATTTGGCAGTGGTCAATTCCAAATCGATAAAATCGGATCTTGAGCATTTAAACGACTCACAAATTCCTTGAGACATCTCCTTGTTGGGGAGATCCCTGGAAAGGTAATTCTATGACCACAGTTTTGGCTGACTGGATATTCTTTATACCTGGGATTTCCTAGTAAGAACTGATAAAAATGTCCTGCCGACATATTCAAACTATAAAGAATAAAATCTTCTTAAAAATCTTCTTATAACTTAAAGTTTAAGTTAAAGTTTAAATTATAAGAAGACTTTTATTAAAAGTAGATGCACTACAAACTATTATAAATTATAAATTATAAATTTATGGATAGGAGTATTACCTTCTGCATTTGAAGAAAGTACAATTCAAATGGGATTGTTCCAAATTTGGGCGTTATATTACAAAATTGGACAATTTCGAACAAATTTCCAAAGTTCTTCAAATATTGTGAAAACTTTTCATAACGTTGGCGGCTTATTGGGAAATATTTGTTCTATATTTGACGAGATACAATACTTCAGATTTCGGCCATAAAGGATATTCGAACTTTTGGCACAGAAAAATGTGGGTATCAGCAGAGTGAGTGTTTGCATTGACAAATGTTACTTTACAAAATCCCCAAACAGTTTCTCAAAACATAAAACCGATCAAACTATGAGTCCCATCGCTCGTCGCACAAAGCTCATGGCCTAACACTTATAGCCGATGTGTTGGCACTGGTTGTTTATTTTTCATGGCTTTTTGACAGAAAGATAAAGTTTTTCTGAAAGTAAAGTAAACATGGCTATAAACAAGATAAGTAGAAAATTGCTTCAAGCACTATTCTTTATAACTAAACTTAAAGAATTAAAGTAAACAAAAACAATAAAATAGAAGCCGATTTTGGTTACGGGAAATTTTCAAGCAGAGGGAGCTTTTAATCATGTTCTGGTGGAGTGAGAAGAGAGAACCATTTCAAATAAGCGTTTTGTTATAATGTATGTAAATACACGTATTTGTGTTTATGAGAAACCAGTAGGCAGATCTTTAACAAAAGGACTGGGAAGTCGAAAGTTTTGCTACAGGGCATTCTCAGTATTCTAACAAAGATATAATTTTTACAGAACTGTGAAATACAATAGTTGATAGCGGTAGCAGGATTTCAACTCGCAATATACAAAACGAATAGATCAAAACTTATTCTGCAAAATCTCTTGGAGCAAGAAAAATGAAATATGTTATGACATTTGTGTATCTGTATTTTATTATACACAAGTTTTTTATCTTCTGTTTACAAAACGTTGAGAACTTCTTTTTAATTAGAAAAGGATGATTACAGTGCAAGATAATTATTAGTTTCTTCTGTAAATTTTCCTTTTTATCTTAAAATATGTTTTATGTCTTAGAATATATGATCAAAGAAACTTTTGTAAATCTTTCGCTGACATGCAATGCGCGATGCTTTGGTTTCATGTAAATGTACGCACGAAATTTCGAAAAACCGCTAGGTTTGGACAGTAAGAAAAAGAAGAAACAGAACCAAAAGTGGTTGTAATGTATTTCATGTTTACGCAGAAATCTAATAAAATATTCTCAAAATACAACATTGCCGAATTGCCTAATTTTGGCCCCATCTGACAAAATGACTGGGAAATTCGAAATCAGCACATTTTAATTGTGCTTTGTGTAACTTTTTATGACAATTAGAGAACTTACATAATTTGGTCCAAATTTGGCCCGAATTGTGAGTTGGTCAGCCTGAACTCAACAAATGATTTTATTGCTATGGTGCAGACGTGGCTTAAATGCAAGTTTTAATCGAAATATTTATTTTATTGAGATCGTCCAAAATGTCACGGAGATACATACATACATACACACATACACACACACACAAAAAGAAACTTGGTATCGAGGATTTATTGTCACAGTTCACACAAAATGGTTATTCAACCTCCTGCAGAAATCTTTATAAGATTCAGCTTTGCGAACATCAGCGGGGAGATCATTATATATTTTTTGATCCCAGACAGGCACCCTCTCAAAATTGAATGCATGTACCAGCATCATTACATCATTACAATAAAATGTTTATCAAAAAAATTAAAGGTAGGAAGCATTCACTCAAATATTTATTAATGCCTTATTTGTATATACCTAAATATTTCAAAATAATGTTATATTTCATGATCACAAAAAGTTCAAAAGTTAATCTCTCCCTATGCAGATGAATTCCGAAAACGAATGACTATAGATCATTAAAAATTTACGACAATATTAGATAATACTGTGCTCGTATGTGTGACAATGTGGCTTTCACACATTTTTGTCATTCTTCATTGAAAATAAAAAGTAAGCAAAATAACTGCTGATTATTGGAGATTGAGAAAATAAGAGAATGCTGGCCAAGCAGAGACACAGAGTAAAATATAAAAGATGATACGAAACATGAGTGACAAGACAAGACTATGAAAGAAATAAAAAATAGACTTATAATGATTTCATAGGGAATTTGTTCATTAAAATACTGAATAAATAGACATTTCGGAGTTCAAGTGATAATGGTGATAATTAGAGTTTGTAAACATTATGCGTCCATTGCTTGATAACATAGTCACAAGAAAAAAACCAGTCTGGAATCAGGGCCGTTTTCGGGCCGTTTCTTATGAATAAGTCGGGTTCCGTGAAAAACTAGAACCCATGCTTTTTTATGGTGCAAAAAATCTTTAAATCAGGCTGGAAGTTTTATCAGGCTGGAAGATTTTTTGAATTATTTTTCACTTTCTCTGGTCTTCCAGGGGCAATTTTCACCATATTTAGCTGTTAAATAAACTCAAGGTATCCCTATACATCGTCTTCCTCGAGGAGACGAAGAGTATAGCGAGAATTAGCGATCGAAATGGGTGGATATTGTGACACAGAGAGACACAGGATGGTTCGTTGATAACCCTCGAGCAAATTAAGAAAATGAATATACACAATATGTTATGTGAATGTTATTTCGAAGAACAACAATTGGGAAGGGGAGTAGGTTCTATCATATGAAATTTTCTTTACTATTTTTATGCATATAGCCAGCTACAGATTTAATTTGCTTTAGAAGTATATGTATACAATATATTGTGTTTATAAAGTCTCTTGTTGTTACAAAATATGCTATTTCAACAAGGTAAGTTAATAAATGAAATTAAAATAAATAAAATTATGAAATTCTATTGCAAAGAAATCTTCGTCTGCTAAAAAATATTAAACTGAAAAATTTATTATATTAAACTTATATTATATATATATATATATTTATTAAACTTCTTATATATAACAGCCACTTTCTAGACAAGGCCCTTAGAGAATCAGGTAACTCTATTTCTACAAAGACAAAGATAATGACCATTATCCATTGATCATTCTCGTATTTGTTTAGGTGCTCTACTTATAAAATTTTACGAAAAGCTTTCTGCAATATACTTTTATAGAATTTTATCATTTTCTATAATTTGATTTACAAGTGTCATTTATTACTTACAAAGTCTTTTGAATAAAATTGTTACAAAATGTTTTAAAAAATATCTAACAAAAATGTATTCCTTTACAAAGTATATATCTATGATGATAAGCCCATTTCTTCCTGTTTTCCCATATGTAACTTTGATTTCAGGATATATATCCCTACTTTAAACCTAACAGTCAAAAGTATTCCACCATCAAGTTCCACAATAAGACAATCTATAATTATCTTTTTTCCTTAACATAAGAAATTTTAACGACAATTCCTTTTTACCATTCAAACCCCTTATTCTAAGCATATACAGCCTGCAAGACTTAATAATTTTATTATTTTTTATGCAACTCAATAATTCCAGTGACACAACTCATATTTATGGGCCATGAAAGAGCCTCTTAATTAGGAAAAACAGTGCTGGTTTTAGCCATTTTAGACAATTAAAATTTTCTTGCAATTAATCAAATAGCCCCCTCAAAATAAACTTCTGTTCTGCAGTCCCTGTTCTATTATGACAAAAAGAAATATGAAGCTGCTTCATTATCTCAGTCTACATAACCAGTTTTTTTATTAATCATGTGCTGTGAATTTACAACCCAAACACTCAAATCTTCCAACACAACAAAGTTCATGTTTATGCTTCCAAAATTATTGCACAACCACATCAAGTTCTCATATTACTCAGCCATAAATGTAGGTAGCACCAAAGTTTTTAGTTAGTGAGTCAAGTTCTTCGAGGTTGTGGTCTATTAGATGCCTTAGGCACAGTTGCAATTTGTTTGTTGATGTTATGACATACGTAATAACATTGAATGTGTTCATTTTTTATGTCTATTTTCTAACATGTTTATATCCAAGCAAATCTAAAAAAGGGATCAGAATCAGCATGCATTCAGTGATTGAATTCGTCAAATATTTGGTATCTATACGATATGTACTCTGGAGTCCTCAATAATAAGAGGGATGCAATAATAGCAGATTGGACGTTGCAATATATATTAATAATAGGTAGGGAGGGGTAGAATAATTGGCGACAATTTGCAGGAGTCAACACACATTACTTTGGGCTAATAAAGTCAGCAAGTGCAATTTCCTCCTTTCCCCATTTTCATCAGAAACTAATTGAAATACTTAAAGCAAATAAATACCTTAAATCCATAAATTATTCTGTTCACAAGGAACTTTTTTGATAGCAAAGCTAGAATCCAAACTGTTATGTCTTTTTTAGATACAATTTCTTTATTTGTTTTGGAATGTTTTGGTTTTAAGACAAGCTAGTCATGATGGAGATAATTACATAAAAAAACACTTTGGGAGTACTTCTGCCTAGAGAAACTTTTATCTCAGCCATTTTTATTATCTCTCAGTAATATGGTTGAGATTTAGGTTTAATTTAACCACTAAAACAGACTTTTGAGGGGTGTAGGGGATGAGAACAATGAAAACACAGGGTCTTAATGAAAGTGTGCCCAATTAATGCTTTTATGATATGTATATAGCTATAAAATAAGCTGTTTTCAGAGGCTGCTTCAGTGTCCTTGAATATCCAAGTTCAATGATTTCGTTTCAATATAAGTCCACAACAATTTCGTTCTAATTTTGTCAGATTTCATCTTGTGAGGCTGTTGTTTATCTTTCTTAAAAGAAAAATTTCTTGTGCAAATGTACAGCATGGGCAAATTTTCAAGTAAATTCATTGAAGGTTCTTTCTTCATAACATGGTCATCTCTGGTCCTTATTTTAGAAATAAGTCAAGGATGTAGGAATCTTCCACCAAGTGCTTTCCTTGTTGTCAACAGCAGTAAAAATATATTAGGACACACATTCCAAAATCCATTTTAATCATGAACGTCAACCAGTTTGTGCTCCAGAAAACATGCAGTGATATCGTCAAATTTTCCAGCAACAGAACTGATAAACAATGTCGATTATTAAGCTTTCTTGAAACGTATTCATTGATATATATTCCCAAATACATTGAAGAATGACTTGTTCAAATATATTATTAGTTATATATTGTGAATCTTGGCCTATGAAATATAAACGAAATAGTAAAATAATAATCTCTACATCCCCCCGTGTTCAAATGATAAAAAAAAAAGACTATAAATGTTAGCTATATGGTAAAATCTTTGAACATAAAGTACTCAAACATCTCATCCATTCCCCCTCAGTGAATCACCGTTATCAGTCCCAAGTACCAGTCTCTGGTGCGTAAATACGTGGGGGACGAGTAACGCGTGTCGAACGACGCAGTTGCTTTTCAACCACGACAGGTTGCAACTGATCAGTAGCAGAGGGTGTTTGCGGTGGCGAGCTGGAAGAATGGTGTGGAAGCTCAATGTCTGCAGGCAGTCGGGCCACAGGAAGGGCAGTGGCGGGTGTATCGTTCCCAGCGTCCACAGGTTTCCCCTCATTGGTGTGAGAGGAACCAGGTAATCCAGCAACCTGCGTTGAGACGGCCGTAGGTCCGGGTGTTGCGGTTGAACGTGGTGTCGCGGTTGACTGTGGATAAATTGTGTGGGTTAGCGTGGTGGGTTGATGAATCGAGACAGACGGTCGAGTGAACGCCCTCAAAAAGCGCCGGTTGCGGAGTGTCAATCGCCCGGATCCATCCACTTTCACAATGTACTGGTAGTTTGCACGTGCCTCGACGATAGTGCCCGATTTATCCCATTTAGTAGCATGACGGCCATTCTGATTCTGGATCAAGACATTGGTGCCCAATTTGAGCGGGGGCAGTTGACGAGCGTGCTGATTCAACTTTTCGGCTGTGTGTGTGAATCTCGTTCGTAAGGCATCTTCCTTTTTATGCCATGCGTCACGCCAAGTTGGGTGAACATCAGGATTATTGAACTTCGACAGCTTGGGTGTGAAGGACAAGGAGTCACGAAGTGGACGTCCGAAAACAATCTCCGCCGGTGAGACGTTGCAATCCGGATCAGGTGTGTTGCGGATCTGGAGGAGAGCACGTAAGAAGTTATCATTGTTGAGCGAACCATCTGGACCAACATTGTCAATTAGGAGCCGCTTACATTTCTTGACAGCAACTTCCGCCCGTCCGTTCGATTGGGGGAAGTAAGCAGAGGAAACGCGATGATGAACCCCCCACCGCTTGAAGAACGATTCAGTTTCACTGGCATCAAATTCTGGGCCACCATCGCTTGAGAGCTCCATTGGCACACCAAAAGTTGCAAACAATGTACGCAAGGCAGCAACAAGTCCCTTTGCGCCTGCCTGACTCGTTCCGTGTTGCGCTTTGTAGACCTCAACCCAACCTGACAGACGATCACCTACAACGAGGTAGTTCCAACCACCATACTTGAAGAAATCAGCAAACACACATTCAAACGGAGTAGATGGGGTCGAGGCTGGGGTAGCTGGTGTGGCTGGTTGGGATGGTGCGTTACGGTTGCAGGGTGCACAGGTTTCACGAATGCGGCGGATGTCTTTAGTCATGCCAGGCCAGAAGACGGTAGCACGTGCACGCGATTCCATTGCTGAGACACCTTGATTGGCAGAGTGAAGTATTTGCAGCACCGTTTCTCGAAGCGACGGTGGTACAACAACCCGATCCTGGTACATGATTACGTCATCAAGTATGTACAAAGCATCCCGGTATTGCCAGTAGTCACTCTGTCGAACCAGGGGATCTGATTCGACAAGACCATTCTCGATCAACTTTCGCAAGGCGGATAACGTGGGGTCTGCTGAAGTTGCCTCACTTAGATGTGCCCATGATACGCTGTAGGAATCTCCGATGTCCTTCGTTATTGATGCAGAAATCGCTTGTTCAGGCTCGTCGGAGATGAGGGACATGCTGGGCTGGACAGGGTGACGCGAAGTTGCATCTGCCGCCAAATTTGTTTTGCCAGGTAAGTGAGCGATATCGAAAGACCAAGGTAGGGTGCGCTGCTTCAGGCGGAAGATCCTTGTATTGGAAATTTCGTCCAGGGTTCTATCGCCAAGTATCTTCGTCAGGGGCTTGTGATCGGTCACAACAACCAGGTTTGAGCTTCCTTGTGTAAAGTACTTGGTCTGCTCAAGACCCCAGACAAAAGCGAGGCATTCTCACTCGATGGGAACCAGCAAGTACGATCTTCCAGCCATCGACACAACAATCGGGGACTAGCGAATCACAGGGGCAGTGTTTCTGTAAAAGGAAGTACCCAATTCCTTGACGGGACCAATCAGGGCGAAGACATATGCGTCTAGCAGGATCGAAGATTTCTACACCGTGACGGATCGAATTAACAATAGTCTCTTTGGATGCCTCGAATGCAGCATCGAGTTCGGGTGTCCATTGGAAACTACACTTCGGACTCAAGAAAGGTTTGAACGGAGCCATTGTGTCACGTAGTTGAGCGTAGTTGGAGACCTGATTGACTAGACCAAACCAACTACGAATGTCGGTAGTAGACTTTGGAGTCGGGAAGTTGCGAATAGCCTCAGTGTACTTTGGGAGTGGCTCGATAGACAATTCTGATATTCGGAAACCTGCAAAATCAACTGATCTTTGTGCAAACTGGAATTTATCCGGGTTTAGGATGATACCCTTGAGACCGACATGTCTCACAAACTTCAGTGTCCGCCACCAGTGTTCGGTCAGATCGTAATCGTAATAGCAGGTATCGTCGGTCGCACGTTCTTTGCGTTCAAAGTCGGACAAGATCTCATCGTACCGTTGGTTATAACCGTCTCCTGCACCTGTGAATCCTTGTGGCGTTGTAAGGTATCTCCACCTTCCAAAAGGTGTGATGAACGTCGTCAAGTGACGGTCAGACGGACGGAGTGGGACGCTATGGAAACCGTTCCATGCGTCCATGACCGATTTCCAAGAGTGTGGTGGTATTCGACGTGCCAGGTGGAATGGAGATTCTTGAGCGAACGTCTCACGATCGCAGTGTTTATTAAGCGGTGATAAGTCAACGGTTCTGCGTGGCTGGCCATCGTGTTTTCTTGTCACAACCATGCGATGGCACCACGTTACCGGTTCACCGTAAGGTACCCTCTCGATTACTTTGAGGGCTTCGTCTCTCAACAAATCGTTCTTGACTTGCTCCTGCCAATGTAGAGGTATTGGCGCTGGTGTATGTATTGCACTTGGAGTTGCGTCCGCCTTGGATCTCAACAGGGGGCCCTGTCATGTGAGGAAGTGGCTGATGTGGGCACAGGTTGAATGTTGAAGACGCGAAGTACTGTAGTATCCATTCCTTCATTTTGTCGTTATTCTCTGGTGTACAGTCAAATGGTAAGGCAGTTGGAAGTTCAGGAACTACAGTTCGCGAAGGACAGGAACAGCCTTCTTCTATCCCCGATGGCGGTGCTGAGCAGCCAGCGTTCAACGAGCGGAGGGATGATCTTGTTGGCGGTGGTGTGTTTGGTGAATGGACTGATGCTTTACGCAGGATTGTTGATCCAACGTCAGGGAATGTTTCCGGCAGAATTCCTAGATCTATCATGGCCTCCATCGAAAGGAAGAAGCCTTTGGCCTTGCGACTAATATACACCATGGTAGCACACGAATGTTTAATGCTACCAGGTGTTTCCATTGTAAGTCTGATTAGTGCAGCCCCTTCAATGATGATGGGGGACCTGTTCGCCGCCACGAGATCAAGGTTCACAGGAATCAGGTCCTTAGTGGTGAAGCCTGCAGCAAGGAATTCGTCGAACGACCAAAGGCATGATTGAGCCCCTGATTCAGCAAGTGCAGAGATCAATGTAGGCTTTACAACAGGGCATTTGAGTTTGAAGGAGTTGTAGTCTGCTTTTGAGACTGAGAGTTCCAAATCTATTTTAGGGTGATCCCGAAATCGCGCTTTTCTCCATTGACCTTTTGAGAAGATGCTATGACCGAGACGATTTGGTTGTAGCACTGCTGAGTGAGTTTCACGAGGCGTCCCGGTGATGGAAAAATGGCCAACGTGGCTGAAAGTAGCTCCAAGATCAGCGGAAGTGTCACTTTCCGGCTTCTGCTTCCTAGAACCTCGTCGTTTATTTCGGTTAGAACGATGGCAGTCAATGCAGATCCGAAAGGGTTTACTGTTCCATCCGGATTTGCTCTCCCTGGCTTACTGCATTCAGGGCAGGGGATGCGATGGTCCTCCGAGCGAGGCTCAGCAGGTGGTCTGCTTCTCTGGCGACTATACGAGGATGATGACACTGCAGCTGCGGAAGGCAAGGCATTCCTGGTCATTTCCTTGCTCTCGACAAGCGTGACAATCTCGTTGACAGTTTTCTCAAGGATGTCTGTCGTTCCTAAGATTTCTCTTCTGATATCAGTGTCGTCAATACCAGCGATTAGAACGTCACGAATAATGGAGTCTGTGAAGTCAACAGTTCTTGTACAGACACATGTTGTTGTGTATTTGCAGGTCTCTGCTTTGCCCCTGACGCGGGCAGCGAAGGTACGGAATTGCTCGTCCCGTTCCTGTTTTAGGCTCATCAGCTCGGCACGAGTGACACCAGTGGCAACAGCTATAACAGCAAGGTCTTTCATCGCTTTCAAGAGATCAGCTGTGGGCTTTGACACTATTGTTGGGTCGGATTTCAAGAGGCTATCCCCCAGCGTGATACCGGCACATTGAAAAAGCTGTGTAGAGCAGGAAGCTGGGTCCAACCCAGAGCCAATGACAAAAGCGTCCCACCGGCGCTTAAAGATGTTCCACTCTTCCTCGTTCAAACCCACATCAACTTTCGGACGCTCCAGTTTCGGTCCATGGGAAGTGGGTGCATGTGACCTCATGTGCACTGTGCTGTGCGCTGCTAGAAGTGTGCAGGCGACATTTTCGGACACATTGAGTGGTGTTGAATATGTGCAGCCGTCAACGGGACAATTGATTGGATCATCCATTTTCGTCACAAGAAAAGTAAAAGTATCAGTAAAAGGCCAAGATGAAGAATGACTTGTTCAAATATATTATTAGTTATATATTGTGAATCTTGGCCTATGAAATATAAACGAAATAGTAAAATAATGACATCTCTACATACATATCCATTCAAATAAGCAATAATTGAAAATCTTTCAGTATCTTTGCAGTTAAAATTCTTCTTGAAAGCTTCTAACATCAGTTAAGTGAGCCAAAATATGATTTACAATTTAAAAGCCCACAACTACAGAACACTTCTTACTGATCCCTTGAAACAAATCTTCAGTCTTGTTCGATGCACATGTATAAATTTTTGAATAAAACTTATCAGCATCTCCATCATGGTCTTTGAAAGTATAAAGCCAAACAACATCACATTTTATTAACTGTAGGTCAGTATAACAACCTTCTTCGACCAGTTTTTTCCATGATTTTCCTCTCAAAAACGTGTGAAGCATTTTTTCTGCAATTTTAGAGGACGTAGAATTTATCATGTTTGGAAATTAAACCAGGAGTTAGAACACGTTCTACCAGGCAAACCTTTCTTGAAATGTTTACAAGTAAACGATGCCCAACAAGAAGAGTCATAAGGCATATCACCAACAACTAAAATACATCCCTCATCTGACTGACCACTTACTGATTTCAGATCGTGATCAATAGCCGCAAAAATTGCATCAAGGAGCATCTCCAGAAAAGAAATCTTCCTGTCTTGCTGCTACTCCTGCTTGTTTTTGCACCATAATTGTACGGGCCGTATCAATTTGAAGTTCATGCTGCAAATTGGTCGTTTAGAGCCGCATCTTCCAGACTATTTTTCTTGTGAATATGTTGATAATAAGTGCATTACAACCAACAGAGAATCTTGTTGATTAATTCAGTTTTGAGTAGCACACAATGCACCTTCACAAAGGTAACTAAAATGTCTTATTTCAGTTTGAGATGTTGTCTGTTTGGATGACTATATAGATTTCTACACACACACACATTTGATGAAAACTCTTCTAAATTGACGGATGTAACTATATAACAGATTACAAAAAAAAACATCAACATATGTAATGAATACATAGGTAATTCATCATAATAATCCTTGGCTTGGAGGTAGCAGAGCTCTCCATATCTCCTTCCTGACCAATTTAATAACACAAAACACAAAATCAGCCCTAGCAAGGAAACTCATCAGTATATAATCACAAAATCACTTATAGCGATCATAATATTGAGAATTGCATATGTCCTCGTCAAAATCTATTTCTTCTGAATCACTTATATCGGCAGCAGTTTTTCCAAATTTTCCATCTTGTTTTCTTGAACACGCTCGGGTTTTGATGGTTTTTGTCTAGTATTCCGTGCAAAGTCTGTATATTATGACAAGGTATGTCAAAATAAGGTCATTTCAAATGAAGTTCTGTCATCTTCTGTAATGAATTACTAAAAAATAGCATTGCAAACAAATATTTTGTTGTAATATTACTTTACAAAACCATAAGGCATACCTTGGTATTATTTCGTTATCTAGGTATTTTGATTAAAAAATGGGGGGCAAATTACTTCATTTTTGACTGGGTTTTCCCCTTTATTTTGTAACAGACGACCTACAAGACGTTTTTTGTAGCATGTGAATGTAAAAATCTACAACGGACCAATCAGAATATGGCCTAATCTCATAATTAAGGTCATATTGTCTCTTCTAGAAAAACCACAATTTTTGCGATTGCATCCGCCATTTTGAAAATCGCGACATCAGACATGGTTTCAGACTTTTTCACTCGAATCGGCTCGCGGTCATTCCATGGGTTTTATATTTCGTTGCCTAAACCGACCTTGGAGTTTATACAAATCCTGAAACTTTGTTAATTTCCTGGTCGAGAAATATTATGGCATCAAAACTTAAAGTCAGCATAAGACGTAATCGTGATTATAGTGCACCTGGCTAGTTTCTTTGTTAGAAACCGCCTTTTAAATTTAATTTAACTGAAATAAGTAATAAAGAAACATATAGACATACAATACTTTGCTACACTAACGAAATTAACTTAAACAACTTTCCTAGGCCCAAGTTTTTATCTAAGCAGCATAATTCTTAATTTATAGTATAAACATAAAACTATGTATCGAACATGAATTCTTGATTGTGATGGACGAATATCAAAATGATGACAATGATTTAATAGATTTCAACACTTCCTTTATAGCAATTTATAAAACTTTATATACCATATCCTTTATGGTAGTTTATAGTCAATATTTATTGTTTTATTCAAAAAAGTTTTAAACTCAACTTTCACTGTTCCTTATTTTCCTTCCCACAATGCCTCTTTTCTTGTCGTTCCCACAATACCTCTTTATTTGAAATTTCTGTTTACTTGGTCTGAAATTTCAAAATTATTCAAAGTTAATGTAAGGAACCGTTTAGCAACTTTCCCATGGATTTTTAGGTGAATTTTTAGCAACTTTTTTAGGAGGCAAAAAGTTATACAAAATACAAACTGAAGACGGAAACTATATTCATATTACTTTATATCAATTAGATCACCAGTTTATGTTTGAAGAAAAATGATTTTGCACTCTACGTGATTTGGCAAAACACACACAAGCTGACTTAAATTTTCAATCTATCATGACTGTCCTTTGTTTTATCTTTTCCGACATAATGAAAAGATCAACGAGTTGGGGGACGAACCAAGGCGATGTATATTAAAACTTTTTGATATTCATCGTTCATCATTTTTCCGTTATCAAAACTTCAGTATTCTCACCAAACTGAGCGTCGACGCTGAAGTATGAGCGACAGCCATCATCACTGCAGTGAGAAACAAGCTTTAGAAAGTGTGAATCATCATATAGTCAATTATCGTTATCGAAACTTTCACCCAAGCTTCCTGGAGAGCTGTGAAAACGGCAAGCTGTAGAAAAATCTCAAAAATTGTGTTTGGACATCGTACTGTGACGCAAGAGAAGAAGTTTGCTATTATAAAAAATGATGAACGAACTAATTGTGGTAGACCGATCATTTTAAATCACCATGAAACAGCAACAAGAGGAAATAACATGCAGTGGTCGACGAGGAAGAGAAAGTTACTAAGGACTGGAAATTTACGCCCAAGCTGCCATCAACTGCCTACGTTAAAAACCAGTCCAACTATCCTAAGCTGTCTTCGATGCTATCCAAGTGCTGGATTAAATAACATCATCACCTGCTGCCGTGAAACAACAGCTAACAAAGGAACCATTATCTGGAAAGCAACTACTAATTGCCTTTATCATAGACTTTTATCATGATTAATATACACTCTCTGAATTAACAGTTTGAATTCAGAACACAAAAGAGGTTCTCTCTTTTTATGGTTTCGGTGTTCAATTTTCGACATCCTACTACTTCAGGAAATGCAACTCTTCCATGATATCCTCAGCATCCTGGAAAAACGCATGGGAACCTGTTAGGGTTATCCCTATGGCTCATCCTTTTGGTGCTCCGTCAAAAAGGGAAGGGGAGAAAGCGTATGCAAAGTGGTGCCTCCACTTGTTCTGAAATGCATCCATGCCCTTGCTGAATGGATCCAGATTCCAGGCCATATAGCATGGGAGTTGATGTGAAACTTTGGAGGCAAAAAGATCTATATCCAGTGTTTCCAAGAGTTGGTAAATGTCTTGAAACACTGTTGGTCGACGTTTCCATTCGTTTGAGTCTGATAGATTGTGTCTGGACTCCCAATCCACTTCCACATTCATGTGACCTGGAATGTAACTTGCTGTAATCCTTCTCCATTACATATTGCCAAATCTCTTTCGTTTCCATCACTAATTTCTTGTTTTTTGTGTTCCTTATCTTGACTAAATATGACAAGGCTGTCATATTGTCCATCTGTACTGCTAACCCTGTTTTTTCCTTCCCTGTAAAGGTTCTTAGGGCTAGGTTGATTGTCATCAACTCCAAAATGTTGATGTGTAATTCCATTTCTGCCCGAGTCCAAGTGAGTGAGTGGGTGTCGCAGTAAGTTGGATAATGAAGCTTGTAATATCAAATAATTGATACTTGGGTTACAAATGGTACGCATCAATAGCATAGAGGAAGACTCGATTAAAAAAAAGTAATGCTAACAGATGAAAATAATAGAGGTTAAGTAATAATATTATTAAAATTAAAAATATGTTATTGATTTGAGTAAACCCCAGCAACGGTTTTATCAATAAAATAGGAAAAACATTTTTCCGCGAACGTTTCAAATTTTTCAATGTTTTTCAGGTTGATTGGAAGGTCATTAAAACAACCACCAGCTTGTTGGGCAAAGGAACCCTCAAAAGCGTCAGTCATGTCGATGTTATACTTGTGTTGAATTTTCGAGCGAAGTTTTCTTCAAGGTGGACGTGATTTTGTTAACTGAAGATAAGTTGGCCATGAAGGGTTGTTTAGGGCTTTGTGTGCCATTTTTACCAAGAAAAGTGAGATCATTTCTTTGACTGGTAGCCATTGCAACTTGATAACGTCTATCTCACTGGCATGCCGTCCATACACAAAGCCAGCCGCAGCATTTTGGAGTTTCTTCAGTTTCCTTATGAGGTACTGAGGGGCTCTCATGAGCAATACGTTTCCGTAGTTAATTCTCGAAAGGATAAGAGCTTGAGCAAGTGACTTTCGAAGACAAAAGTCGGCAAATCTTTTGAAGATTCTCAAAGACTTCAAGGTAGAGTAACAACATTGTATTACTGAGTTGATATGACCTCTCCATGTCAGTTGTTGATGGAAACGCACTCCCAAGATTTTAATATCGGTGATGTGATCAAGTTTTTGATTTTGGCTATTGATTTGCATCACTTCGTTTTGGAGATTGTGTCTTTTATACATTTGTGAAGTTGAGAAAAGAATCACCTTCGTCTTGTTGCTATTTAAATAAAACGTTGTTATCTTCCGACCAGGTGTTCACCTCGTTCATTTCCTGTTGCATTTTGTTGATGGTCTGGGGCAGGTCGACGACCTTCGAATGTCGTAGCAGGGTCGTATCATCAGCGTAAACTAGATAGGTGCTTCCACCATTGGATGAGGTAGTGTTGACGTAAAGGTTAAAGAGAACTGTGAAAAACCTAGACGGTGGAGCTCCATTAAGAGGGTTCTTTAATCCACCGTGTCGAATGCTTTCGAGAAGTCAGCTAAAATGGCAAGTGTTACCTCTCCTTTGCGCATTGCACTCAGGATGTCTTCTTTCAGTTTCATAAGAATCGTCATCGTTGAGTGACCTTTTCTGAAATCGGATTGTTTTGGGACGTAGAAAGATTCAGTTTCGATTAGATCGGTTAACTGTTGTAGGATTACGCGTTCAAACGCTTTAGATAATATTGGTAGAACACTGATGGGTTGGTATTCGGAGAGGGACCTTGGATTGTTGACTTTTGGAACAGGACAAATGCGACTAATCTGTCACTCGATTGGCATTGATGAGGAGTTGATACAGGTATTAATGATGTGTGTCAGAGGTGATGCCAGAAGTTCAGCCACAGGTTTGATGAATCTTGAAGGGATGTTGTCGTAGCTAGTAGAGCAATCTGATCTCAGACCTTTTATCGCTTTCAGGACGTCATCGTGGGTTACGTTTTGCAGGTTGTAGTTATTGGCTTTTTCAGGAAGATTGTAAATGAACTCATTTGTTAAATGTTCAGCTATTTTCCCAGTCGTGCAGGTTGCGGTTTCGTTGAAGAAGTGATTAACTTTCTCAGGATAGACTTTCACGGACGTTGGATTTGGATGGAGAATTTTATTGATGACTTTCCATGCTTCGGTGCAGTTTTTGTTCAATAGCAGCTTTTTCATAAAAGTTCTTTTTCGTTTTCTTAATGTTTTGTTTCAGTTTGTTTCTCACTAATTTTTTTTTGTATTCCTGCGTAAGCAAGGAATACTTTGAAACCGTTCGTGTTTTTTGTATTCCTGCGTAAGCAAAGAATACTTTGAAACCGTTCGTGTTTTTTGTATTCCTGCGTAAGCAAGGAATACTTTGAAACCGTTCGTGTTTTTGTATTCCTGCGTAAGCAAAGAATACTTTGAAACCGTTCGTGTTTTTTTTGTTTTTTGTATTCCTGCGTAAGCAAGGAATACTTTGAAACCGTTCGTGTTTTTTGTATTCCTGCGTAAGCAAGGAATGCTTTGAAACCGTTCGTGTTTTTTTGTATTCCTGCGTAAGCAAGGAATACTTTGAAACCGTTCGTGTTTTTTTTTTTCTTTTTTGTATTCCTGCGTAAGCAAGGAATGCTTTGAAACCGTTCGTGTTTTTTGTATTCCTGCGTAAGCAAGGAATACTTTGAAACCGTTCGTGTTTTTTTTTCTTTTTTGTATTCCTGCGTAAGCAAGGAATGCTTTGAAACCGTTCGTGTTTTTTTGTATTCCTGCGTAAGCAAGGAATGCTTTGAAACCGTTCGTGTTTTTTTGTATTCCTGCGTAAGGAAGGAATGCTTTGAAACCGTTCGTGTTTTTTTGTATTCCTGCGTAAGCAAGGAATACTTTGAAACCGTTCGTGTTTTTTGTATTCCTGCGTAAGCAAGGAATACTTTGAAACCGTTCGTGTCTTTTTTGTTTTTTTGTATTCCTGCGTAAGCAAGGAATACTTTGAAAGCGTTCGTGATTTTGTATTCCTGCGTAAGCAAGGAATACTTTAAAACCGTTCGTGTTTTTTTGTATTCCTGCGTAAGCAAGGAATACTTTGAAACCGTTCGTGTTTTTTGTATTCCTGCGTAAGCAAGGAATAATTTGAAACCGTTCGTGTTTTTTTTGTTTTTGTATTCCTGCGTAAGCAAGGAATACTTTGAAACCGTTCGTGTTTTTGTATTCCTGCGTAAGCAAGGAATACTTTGAAACCGTTCGTGTTTTTTGTATTCCTGCGTAAGCAAGGAATACTTTGAAACCGTTCGTGTTTTTTTTGTTTTTGTATTCCTGCGTAAGCAAGGAATACTTTGAAACCGTTCGTGTTTTTTTTGTTTTTTTTTTTTTTCACTGTCCAAACCTAGACCAATTTTTGTCGATGGGAAATAGCCACTCAAATCATTAATGTTACCAACTTACATTCTTTTTATGATTTAACAGTCTAAATTCACACTATATTCATTGTATACAAGTACTTTGCTTGAAAAGACTCTAAAAGTGTAAAATATAAGCTCTAGTGAAAGGAATAACTAACATATGGCTAAATCGCAGATGCCAGGTAGAAATGTTGTTTCATGTGAGTCTTATGCAACGTTCTTAAGATTTCCGTAGTTGTTTTAAAAATGGAAGCGAAGAAGCATGCGTAGATCTGTGAAAGTTTCTTTATTGAATATATGGATATAGAAGAGGTTGTAGTACAGCTGTAAAACTTAAAAGAATCAAGAACATTTATGATCCAAGCTGATAATCTACGTGAAACTAATATTCTTAGTAGTCATTCTTGACAAATAAGCAGTTCTTGATGCTTCAAAACAGATATGAACGACTACCAATAGGGTATGTTTATATCGATTTAATGCGTAAGGTTTCTATTAGTCTTTCTAAATGTAATACAATTTTTTAATTCATGTTCCTAGATAAGCTACCCTGTTTTTATAAAGCTCTGGAATCTTGAAGCACAGCTTATCTTCCTCATCAGCTTATACCCATTTTATTAATCAATAGATGACCACTTTTTTAATTGACTAGTCGAATTTAAAATATTGTATGATTTTAAAATTTGTATACTATCAAGCTGACGATAAAAAGGAAACACAGATATTTTTATTATTTCGCAAGGCCAAGTAAAAGTTTTTATTATGAACTTCAGGTACAAACAACATAAAGATTTTCATACTGTATAGTTTTAAAAGTAGTATTTTGAAACGTCCACGGAAGAGTGTTCTCTAATGGATTTTTAAACTGACGGTGTTCCTTTTTAAGCTTGATCTCCGGCAAAATTTTTCAAAGTCGCTTAACGTTTATGATGCTCTCGGGAATGTAATTAAATGAATTAGAAGTTATTACTATTTACGCCACAGATTTTCCCTTCAAAACTTAATGTGACAAATTTTTCATTGCTTAATTACTTTTTGAAGATGCTTTAGGGAATATAACTATGAATAAAAAAGTTTTTGAAAAAATCTCTAAATGATGAAAACAGTGCAGTTTCTAGAAATAACAAATATTACTTCTTTCACATTCACCTTTTAAAGCACAGATTATTCTTAACACGATAATCTTTTAATTAGTTAATTGCTTCTTGAAGATGCTTTAGGGAGTACAACTTCGAATGGAAATCTTTTTAAAAAAATCTCGAAATTGATGCAAGACTGAAATTTTATATGAAACAACAGAGTTTAATAGTTATCGTAGCTAAAAGGTAAAATGTAAAATACTGCAAACATCATTCCGCATTATGCATATGGTTTTAAAGCGTGAACTAACACTCATTTCTTTCTGAAAAGGCTCCAGAAAGTCTTACAGTCATCCGCAGGAATACTTCTGCCCGGTAGGGCATCTTGTTTTTTTTTTTTTCACTGTCCAAACCTAGACCAATTTTTGTCGATGGGAAATAGCCACTCAAATCATTAATGTTCCCAACTTACATTCTTTTTATGATTTAACAGTCTAAACTCACAATATATTCATTGTATACAAGTACTTTGCTTGAAAAGACTCTAAAAGTGTAAAATATAAGCTCTAGTGAAAGGAATAATTAACATGTCGCTAAATCGCAGATGCCAAGGTAGAAATGTTGTTTCATGTGAGTCTTATGCAACGTTCTTACGTTTTCCGTAGTTGTTTTAAAAATGGAAGCGAAGAAGCACGCGTAGATCTGAGAAAATTTCTTGGTTGAATATATGGATATAGAAGAGGTTATACGGCTGTCAAAACTGATAATCTACGTGAAACTAATATTCTTAGCAGTCATTCTTGATAAATAAGCAGTTCTTGATGCTTCAAAACAGATATGAACGACTACCAATAGGGTATGTTTATATCGATTTAATGCGTAAGGTTTCTATTAGTCTTTTTCTAAATATAATACAATTTTCTATTTCATGTTCCTAGGTAAGCTATCCTGTTTTTATAAAGCTCTGGAATCTTGAAGCACAGCTCATCTTCCTCATCAGCTTATACCCAGTTTATTAATCAATAGATGACCACTTTTTTAATTGACTAGTCGAATTTAAAATATTGTATGATTCTAAAATTTGTATACTATCAAGCTGACGATAAAAAGGAAACACAGATAATTTTATTATTTCGCAAGGCCAAGTAAAAGTTTCTATTAAGAAGTTCAGGTACAAACAACATAAAGATTTTCATACTGTATAGTTTTAAAAGGAGTATTTTGAAACGTCCACGGAAGAGTGTTCTCTAATGGATTTTTAAACAGACGGTGTTCCTTTTTAAGCTTGATCTCCGGCAAAATTTTTCAAAGTCTCTTAACTTTTATGATCCTCTCGGGAATGTAATTAAATGAATTCGAAGTTATTACTTTTTAAGCACAGACTTTTCTTTTTATTACTTAATTACTTCTTGAAGATTCTTTAGGGAATGCAACTTTGAATTAAAATCTTTTTTAAAAAATCTCTAAATTGAAGCAAGACTGAAGTTTTATATGAGACAACAAAGTTTAATTGTTATCGTTGTTAAAAGGTAAAATGTAAAATACCGCAACATCATTCTGCATTATGCATATCTTTTTAAAGCGTGAACTAATATCAGTTCTTTCTGAAATCTTTCTAGAAAGTCCTACAGTCATCTGCAGGAATACTTCTGCCCGGTAGGGCATCTTGTTTTTGTTTTTTCACTGTCCAAACCTAGACCAATTTTTGTCGATGGGAAATAGCCACTCAAATAATTAATGTTCCCAACTTACATTCTTTTTATGATTTAACAGTCTAAACTCACACTATATTCATTGTATACAAGTACTTTGCTTGAAAAGACTCTAAAAGTGTAAAATATAAGCTCTAGTGAAAGGAATAATTAACATATGGCTAAATCGCAGATGCCAAGGTAGAAATGTTGTTTCACGTGAGTCTTATGCAACGTTCTTACGTTTTCCGTAGTTGTTTTAAAAATGGAAGCGAATAAGCACGCGTAGATCTGAGAAAATTTCTTGGTTGAATATATGGATATAGAAGAGGTTATACGGCTGTGAAACTTAAAAGAATCAAGAACATTTATGATCCAAACTGATAATCTACGTGAAACTAATACTCTTAGTAGTTATTCGTGATAAATAAGCAGTTTTTGATGCTTCAAATCAGATATGAACGACTACAAAAACGGTATGCTTACATCGATTTAAAAAAATGCGTAAGGTTTCTATTAGTCTTTTTCTAAATATAATACAATTTTCTATTTCATGTTCCTAGGTAAGCTATCCTGTTTTTATAAAGCTCTGAAATCTTGAAGCACAGCTCATCTTCCTCATCAGCTTATACCCATTTTATTAATCAATAGATGACCACTTTTTTAATTGACTAGTCGAATTTAAAATATTGTATGATTCTAAAATTTGTATACTATCAAGCTGACGATAAAAAGGAAACACAGATAATTTTATTATTTCGCAAGGCCAAGTAAAAGTTTTTATTATGAAGTTCAGGTACAAACAACATAAAGATTTTCATACTGTATAGTTTTAAAAGGAGTATTTTGAAACGTCCACGGAAGAGTGTTCTCTAATGGATTTTTAAACTGACGGTGTTCCATTTTAAGCTTGATCTCCGGCAAAATTTTTCAAAGTCTCTTAACTTTTATGATGCTCTCGGGAATGTAATTAAATGAATTCGAAGTTATTACTTCTTAAGCACAGACTTTTCTTGACGCGACAAACTTTTTATTACTTAATTACTTCTTGAAGATTCTTTAGGGAATACAACTTTGAATTAAAATCTTTTTTAAAAAATCTCTAAATTGAAGCATGACTGAAATTTTATATGAGACAACAAGGTTTAATTGTTATCGTTGTTAAAAGGTAAAATGTAAAATACCGCAACATCATTCTGCATTATGCATATCGTTTTAAAGCGTGAACTAACATTCATTTCTTTCTGAAAAGCCTCCAGAAAGTCTTCCAGTCATCTGCAGGAATACTTCTGCCCGGTAGGGCATCTTGTTTTTTTTTTTTTTTTTTCACTGTCCAAACCTAGACCAATTTTTGTCGATGGGAAATAGCCACTCAAATCATTAATGTTCCCAACTTACATTCTTTTTATGATTTAACAGTCTAAACTCACACTATATTCATTGTATACAAGTACTCTGCTTGAAAAGACTCTAAAAGTGTAAAATATAAGCTCTAGTGAAAGGAATAATTAACATATGGCTAAATCGCAGATGCCAAGGTAAAAATGTTGTTTCATGTGAGTCTTATGCAACGTTCTTACGTTTTCCGTAGTTGTTTTAAAAATGGAAGCGAAGAAGCATGCGTAGATCTGTGAAAGTTTCTTTGTTGAATATATGGATATAGAAGAGGTTGTAGTACGGCTGTAAAACTTAAAATAATCAAGAACATTTATGATCCAAACTAATAATCTACGTGAAACTAATACTCTTAGTAGTCATTCTGGATAAATAAGCAGTTCTTGATGCTTCAAAACAGATATGAACGACTACCAATAGGGTATGTTTATATCGATTTAATGCGTAAGGTTTCTATTAGTCTTTCTAAATATAATGCAATTTTTTAATTCATGTTCCTAGATAAGCTACCCTGTTTTTATAAAGCTCTGGAATCATGAAGCACAGCTCATCTCCCTCATCAACTTCTACCTATTTTATTTATCATTTGATGAGCACTTTTTTAATTGACTAGTCGAATTTAAAATATTGTATGATTCTAAAATTTGTATACTATCAAGCTGACGATAAAAAGGAAACACAGATATTTTTATTATTTCGCAAGGCCAAGTAAAAGTTTTTATTATGAAGTTCAGGTACAAACAACATAAAGATTTTCATACTGTATAGTTTTAAAAGGAGTATTTTGAAACGTCCACGGAAGAGTGTTCTCTAATGGATTTTTAAACTGACGGTGTTCCTTTTTAAGCTTGATCTCCGGCAAAATTTTTCAAAGTCTCTTAACTTTTATGATGCTCTCGGGAATGTAATTGAATGAATTCAAAGTTATTACTATTTACGCCACAGATTTTGCCATCAAAACTTTATGTGACAAAGTTTTCATTACTTAATTACTTTTTGAAGATGCTTTGGGGAATATAACTATGAATAAAAAACTTTTTGAAAAAATCTCTAAATGATGCAAAACAGTGCAGTTTATATGAAATAACAAATATTACTTCTTTCACAGCTACAAGATAAACTGTAAAACACAAAGAACATCATACCACATTTTGCATATTGTTTTAAACCGTGAACAAACATTCACCTTTTAAAGCACAGATTATTCTTAACGCGATAATCTTTTAATTAGTTAATTGCTTCTTGAAGATGCTTTAGGGAGTGCAACTTCGAATGAAAATCTTTTTAAAAAAATATCTAAATTGATGCAAGACTGAAGTTTTATATGAAACAACAAACTTTAATAGTTATCGTAGCTAAAAGGTAAAATGTAAAATACTGCAAACATCATTCCGCATTATGCATATGGTTTTAAAGCGTGAACTAACACTCATTTCTTTCTGAAAAGGCTCCAGAAAGTCTTACAGACATCCGCAGGAATACTTCTGCCCGGTAGGGGATCTTGTTTCTTTTTTTTTCACTGTCCAAACCTAGACCAATTTTTGTCGATGGGAAATAGCCACTCAAATCATTAATGTTCCCAACTTACATTCTTTTTATGATTTAACAGTCTAAACTCACACTATATTCATTGTATACAAGTACTTTGCTTGAAAAGACTCTAAAAGTGCAAAATATAAGCTCTAGTGAAAGGAATAATTAACATATGGCTAAATCGCAGATATCAGGTAGAAATGATGTTTCATGTGAGTCTTATGCAACGTTCTTACGTTTTCCGTAGTTGTTTTAAAAATGGAAGCGAAGAAGTATGCGTAGATCTGTGAAAGTTTCTTTGTTGAATATATGGATATAAAAGAGGTTGTAGTACGGCTCTAAAACTTTAAAGAATCAAGAACATTTATGATCCAAACTGATAATCTACGTGAAACTAATACTCTTAGTAGTTAATCGTGATAAATAAGCAGTTTTTGATGCTTCAAATCAGATATGAACGACGGAAAAAACGGTATGCTTACATGGATTTAAAAAAATGCGTAAGGTTTCTATTAGTATTTTTCTAAATATAATACAATTTTCTATTTCATGCTCCTAGGTAAGCTATCCTGTTTTTATAAAGCTCTGGAATCTTGAAGCACAGCTCATCTTCCTCATCAGCTTATACCCATTTTATTAATCAATAGGTGACCACTTTTTTAATTGACTAGTCGAATTTAAAATATTGTATGATTCTAAAATTTGTATACTATCAAGCTGACGATAAAAAGGAAATACAGATATTTTTATTATTTCGCAAGGCCAAGTAAAAGTTTTTATTATGAACTTCAGGTACAAACAACATAAAGATTTTCATACTGTATAGTTTTAAAAGGAGTATTTTGAAACGTCCACGGAAGAGTGTTCTCTAATGGATTCTTAAACAGACGGTGTTCCTTTTTAAGCTTGATCTCCGGCAAAATTTTTCAAAGTCTCTTAACATTTATGATGCTCTCGGGAATGTAATTAAATGAATTCGAAGTTATTACTACGTTACAGTTTTTCCCTTCAAAAGCTAACGTGACAAAGTTTTCATTACTTAATTACTTTTTGAAGTTGCTTTAGGGAATATAACTATGAATAAAAAACTTTTTGAAAAAATCTCTAAATGATGCAAAACAGTGCAGTTTTTATGAAATAACAAATATTACTTCTTTCACATTCACCTTTTAAAGCACAGATTATTCTTAACACGATAATCTTTTAATAAGTTAATTGCTTCTTGAAGATGCTTTAGGGAGTACAACTTCGAATGGAAATCTTTTTAAAAAAATCTCGAAATTGATGCAAGACTGAAATTTTATATGAAACAACAGAGTTTAATAGTTATCGTAGCTAAAAGGTAAAATGTAAAATACTGCAAACATCATTCCGCATTATGCATATGGTTTTAAAGCGTGAACTAACACTCATTTCTTTCTGAAAAGGCTCCAAAAAGTCCTACAGTCATCCGCAGGAATACATCTGCCCGGTAGGGCATCTTGTTTTGTTTTTTTTTCACTGTCCAAACCTAGACCAGTTTTTGTCGATGGGAAATAGCCACTCAAATCATTAATGTTCCCAACTTACATTCTTTTTATGATTTAACAGTCTAAACTCACACTATATTCATTGTATGCAAGTACTTTGCTTGAAAAGACTCTAAAAGTGTAAAATATAAGCTCTAGTGAAAGGAATAATTAACATATGGCTAAATCGCAGATGCCATGGTAGAAATGTTGTTTCATGTGAGTCTTATGCAACATTCTAACGTTTTCCGTTGTTGTTTTAAAAATGGAAGCGAATAAGCACGCGTAGATCTGAGAAAATTTCTTGGTTGAATATACGGATATAGAAGAGGTTATACGGCTGTCAAACTTAAAAGAATCAAGAACATTTATGATCCAAACTGATAATCTACGTGAAACTAATACTCTTAGTAGTTATTTGTGATAAATAAGCAGTTTTTGATGCTTCAAATCAGATATGAACGACTACAAAAACGGTATGCTTACATCGATTTAAAAAAATGCGTAAGGTTTCTATTAGTCTTTTTCTAAATATAATACAATTTTCTATTTCATGTTCCTAGGTAAGCTATCCTGTTTTTATAAAGCTCTGGAAACTTGAAGCACTACTCATCTTCCTCATCAGCTTATACCCATTTTATTAATCAATAGATGACCACTTTTTTAATTGACTAGTCGAATTTAAAATATTGTATGATTCTAAAATTTGTATACTATCAAGGTTGACGAGAAAAAGGAAACACAGATATTTTTATTATTTCACAAGGCCAAGTAAAAGTTTTTATTATGAAGTTCAGGTACAAACAACATAAAGATTTTCATACTGTATAGTTTTAAAAGGAGTATTTTGAAACGTCCACGGAAGAGTGTTCTCTAATGGATTTTTAAACTGACAGTGTTGCTTTTTAGCTTGATCTCCGGCAAAATTTTGCAAAGTCTCTTAACTTTTATGATGCTCTCGGGAGTGTAATTAAATGAATTCGAAGTTATTACTATTTACACCACAGATTTTCCCTTCAAAACTTAATGTGACAAAGTTTTCATTACTTAATTACTTTTTGAAGATGCTTTAGGGAATATAACTATGAATAAAAAACTTTTTGAAAAATTCTCTAAATGATGCAAAACAGTGAAGTTTATATGAAATAACAAATATTACGTCTTTCACAGCTACAAGATAAACTGTAAAACACAAAGAACATCATACCACATTATGCATATTGTTTTAAACCGTGAACAAACACTCACCTTTAAAGCACAGATTATTCTTGACGCGATAATCTTTTAATTAGTTAATTGCTTCTTGAAGATGCTTTAGGGAGTGCAACTTCGAATGGAAATCTTTTTAAAAAAATCTCTAAGTTGATGCAAGACTAAAGTTTTATATGAAACAACAAAGTTTAATAGTTATCGTAGCTAAAAGGTAAAATGTAAAATATTGCAAACATCTTTCCGCATTATGCATATGGTTTTAAAGCGTGAACTAACACTCATTTCTTTCTGAAATAGCTCCAGAAAGTCTTACAGTCATCTGCAGGAATACTTCTGCCCGGTAGGGCATCTTGTTTTTTTTTGTTTTTTTTTTTTCACTGTCCAAACCTAGACCAATTTTTGTCGATGGGAAATAGCCACTCAAATCATTAATGTTCCCAACTTACAATCTTTTTATGATTTAACAGTCTAAACTCACACTATATTCATTGTATACAAGTACTTTGCTTGAAAAGACTCTAAAAGTGTAAAATATAAGCTCTACTGAAAGGAATAGTTGACATATGGCTAAATCGCAGATGCCAAGGTAGAAATGTTTTTCACGTGAGTCTTATGCAACGTTCTAACGTTTTCCGTTGTTGTTTTAAAAATGGAAGCGAAGAAGCACGCGAATTTAAAATATTGTATGATTCTAAAATTTGTATACTATCAAGCTGACGAGAAAAAGGAAACACAGATATTTCTATTATTTCGCAAGGCCAAGTAAAAGTTTTTATTATGAAGTTCAGGTACAAACAACATAAAGATTTTCATACTGTATAGTTTTAAAAGGAGTATTTTGAAACGTCCACGGAAGAGTGTTCTCTAATGGATTTTTAAACTGACAGTGTTGCTTTTTAAGCTTGATCTCCGGCAAAATTTTTCAAAGTCTCTTAACTTTTATGATGCTCTCGGGAATGTAATTAAATGAATTCGAAGTTATTAATTCTTAAGCACAGACTTTTCTTGACACGACAAACTTATTATTACTTAATTACTACTTGAAGATTCTTTAGGGAATGCAACTTTGAATTAAAATCTTTTAAAATCACTGTGTTTATATTGAATCATCATTCTCGTAACAAATAACCAACCAATATGTAAAAAATGCAGTGAATTACGTAAGTTCTATGTGGGATTCTATGTGATAAGTTGGAATCTCTATAGATCGCATATTATTATTTACAAAAAGTGCTTGCTTTATAGACACTGCTTTAGTATTGCCCTCAAACCAGCTTGTCAAAGTTTTAGTTTTGACTGGATATAGACTTTCGGTTGCCGTAAATTGACCGAAATCAATGTCAGATCATACAAAACTTTTAAATTAAAACACCTACGGAAGAGTGTTCTCTGACGGATTTTTAAACTGATGATGTTTCTTTTTCACCTTGATCTCCGGCAAAACTTTTCAAAGTGTTATCTAAACTTTCATGATGCTCTGGGAAATGTAATTAGATTAAGGAAGCCGATTGTCACATATTTTTGATATACTAAGTATATCACCTCACACCTTTTGATATTCCTAGTATATCATTCCTAGTATATCAATTTTTATTATGAATATCAACTGATATTCCTAGTAAAGTTTGATATACTAGGTTTATCAAGTGATATACTCAGTATATCAGTTATTTCGAATTTCCCGGCAGACCAATATGTTATCGTTACGATTAACATTGTCTCGTATATCAAAATATTTAATGTTTTCAATGCATGCTGGTCCAAATCAAAGCATTGCTCACACAAGATAACTTTTATTTTAAATTTTCGACGGAGAAGGAATGTTATAATCATTCATATTCAGTTAGTTCCTAACTGCATGCTCTCTAGTGATAATGCTATTGATAATTAATTAGCAGCTAGTCGTTTTTGCGTGCGTAGAGGCCTTCCACTAACTCTTTGTTTTTCTGTTTGGTAAAATACGTATAAACAGAAAAAATGCCAAAATTAAGTTGTTAAAAGAAAAGATTTATAATATGAGAATTTAATTTTGACTTTGCAAGTTAGTTTCATGGCGCCAACAGAGCTGTTGCATTAATGGCCCATTTTGTGAAATTTCTTCTGGTTCATTGAGAACATTTCCTTAATATCTACTTTGTTTTCATCACTATCGAATTTGGTTTGATCTACTTCAAATATCAGTTGATATTCGTAATAAAAATTGAAATACTAAGAATATCAAATGATATACTTATCGAAAGTAAAAGGTAAAATGTAAAATACTGCAAACATCATTCCGCATTATGCATATGGCTTTAAAGCGTGAACTAACACTCATTTCTTTCTGAAAAGGCTCCAGAAAATCTTACAGTCATCCGCAGGAATACTTCTGCCCGGTAGGGCATCTTGTTTTTTTTTTTTCACTGTCCAAACCTAGACCAATTTTTGTCGATGGGAAATAGCCACTCAAATCATTAATGTTCCCAACTTACATTCTTTTTATGATTTAACAGTCTATACTCACGCTATATTCATTTTATACAAGTACTTCGCTTGAAAAGACTCTAAAACTGTAAAATATAAGCTCTAGTGAAAGGAATAATTAACATATGGCTAAATCACAGATGCCAAGGTAGAAATGTTGTTTCATGTGAGTCTTATGCAACGTTCTTACGTTTTCCGTAGTTGTTTTATAAATGGAAGCGAAGAAGCATGCGTACATCTGTGAAAGTTACTTTGTTGAATATATGGATATAGAAGAGGTTGTAGTTCCGCTGTAAAACTTAAAAGAATCAAGAACATTTATGATCCAAACTGATAATCTACGTGAAACTAATATTCTTAGTAGACATTCTTGATTTCTTGATGCTTCAAAACAGATATGAACGACTACCAATAGGGTATGTTTATATCGATTTAATGCGTAAGGTTTCTATTAGTCTTTCTAAATATAATACAATTTTTTGATTCATGTTCCTAGATAAGCTACCCTGTTTTTATAAAGCTCTGGAATCTTGAAGCACAGCTTATCTTCCTCATCAGCTTATACCCATTTTATTAATCAATAGATGACCACTTTTTTAATTGACTAGTCGAATTTAAAATATTGTATGATTCTTAATATTGTATACTATCAAGCTGACGATAAAAACGAAACACAGATATTTTTATTACTTTGCAAGGCCAAGTAAAAGTTTTTATTATGAAGTTCATGTACAAACAACATAAAGATTTTCATACTGTATAGTTTTAAAAGGAGTATTTTGAAACGTCCACGGAAGAGTGTTCTCTAATGGATTTTTAAACTGATGGTGTTCCTTTTTAAGCTTGATCTCCGGCGAAATTTTTCAAAGCCTCTTAACTTTTATGATGCTCTCGGGAATGTAATTAAATGAATTCGAAGTAATTACTTCTTAAGCACAGACTTTTCTTGACGCGACAAACTTTTTATTACTTAATTAGTTCTTGAAGATTCTTTAGGGAATACAACTTTGCATTAAAATCTTTTATAAAAAATCTTTAAATTGAAGGAAGACAGAAGTTTTATATGAGACAACAAAGTTTAATTGTTATCGTTGTTAAAAGGTGAAATGTAAAATACCGCAACATCATTCTGCATTATGCATATCGTTTTAAAGCGTGAACTAACATTCCTTTCTTTCTGAAAAGCCTCCAGAAAGTCTTCCAGTCATCTGCAGGAATACTTCTGCCCAGTAGGGCATCTTGTTTTGTTTTTTTTTCACTGTCCAAACCTAGACCAATTTTTGTCGATGGGAAATAACCACTCAAATCATTAATGTTCCCAAACTTACATTTTTTTTATGCTTTAAATATCTTAACTCACACTACATTCATTGTGTGCAAGTACTTTGCTTGAAAAGACTCTAAAGGTGTATAACATAAGCTCTACTGAAAGGAATAGTTGACATATGGCTAAATCGCAGATGCCAAGGTAGAAATGTTTTTCACGTGAGTCTTATGCAACGTTCTAACGTTTTCCGTTGTTGTTTTAAAAATGGAAGCGAATAAGCACGCGTAGATCTGAGAAAATTTCTTGGTTGAATATATGGATATAGAAGAGGTTATACGGCTGTCAAACTTAAAAGAATCAAGAACATTTATGATCCAAACTGATAATCTACGTGAAACTAATACTCTTAGTAGTTATTCGTGATAAATAAGCAGTTTTTGATGCTTCAAATCAGATATGAACGACTACAAAAACGGTATGCTTACATCGATTTAAAAAAATGCGTAAGGTTTCTATTAGTCTTTTTCTAAATATAATACAATTTTCTATTTCATGTTCCTAGGTAAGCTATCCTGTTTTTATAAAGCTCTGGAAACTTGAAGCACTACTCATCTTCCTCATCAGCTTATACCCATTTTATTAATCAATAGATGACCACTTTTTTAATTGACTAGTCGAATTTAAAATATTGTATGATTCTAAAATTTGTATACTATCAAGGTTGACGAGAAAAAGGAAACACAGATATTTTTATTATTTCACAAGGCCAAGTAAAAGTTTTTATTATGAATTTCAGGTACAAACAACATAAAGATTTTCATACTGTATAGTTTTAAAAGGAGTATTTTGAAACGTCCACGGAAGAGTGTTCTCTAATGGATTTTTAAACTGACAGTGTTGCTTTTTAAGCTTGATCTCCGGCAAAATTTTTCAAAGTCTCTTAACTTTTATGATGCTCTCGGGAGTGTAATTAAATGAATTCGAAGTAATTACTTCTTAAGCACAGACTTTTCTTGATGCGACAAACTTTTTTTTACTTAATTAGTTCATGAAGATTCTTTAGGGAATACAACTTTGAATTAAAATATAACACAGTATTACGACGTTTCGCTGGCCACAGCCAGCATTTTCAAGTAAATATTTTTTTACAATTTCAGTCTATATATACTAAAAAAACACGCCTTGATGTGTCAATAATAAATATCAGAAATAACCATATAAGGTGATAAAGCAAATACAGAGTATTCAACTGTAAAGAAATAATGGTATAGAAGTTAAATTACGATTTAAAACAGGACAGTCCCGAGAGATTAAAAGACTCTCCATCAATTCCAAACGAAAATTGTTACTAGAAGAAGCGAGAATACTGAAATCGTCAAAGCAAGGAGAGTGATCACATGACAATAAATGGTCCTTAATGGCCGTTCTACAAGAAACTGCACGTTTGCCAGTGAGTGCGGATGTGCCTAAGTGTTCAGAAGCTCTCACCCTGAGATGTCGTTTAGTTTTACCAATATAGGTAGCATTGCAGCAACCACACGTAAATTTATAAACGACTCCGGACAAGAGCTCCTTTTTCACTCTATCCTTGAATTTGAAAAAACTAGATAACCTAACTGAAGTTTTAAAAATAACCTGTAACTTACAGCAAGGTAAACTATCCCTACAAACCTTGGACAACCTAGATCTAGTTTGCAAGGAAAGTTTACCCAGGTAAGGAATAACAATAATAAGATCCTTCTTGGGGACTGTAACAATAGTCTCCCGTACAGAAAATAATTTTTCAAAAAATATTCGAATACACTTATCAATCAGAGATAGAGGATACCCATTTTTCTTAAAGATTTCTTTGAGCTTAACAAGCTCTTCATGAAAACGTGACATATCGGAACAAATCGAAAAACATCGAAAAATCAAGGTGGAAACCAAACCAATCTTATATGATATGGGAATGAAGCTAGTGAAGTTAGTATACAATCCACTAAAAGTGGGTTTCCGATAAACAGAAGTAGCAAATTGGCCGTTGACTCTTTCAATGCTAACATCTAGAAAAGGCATCCTATTACCACTCTCCTCCTCGGATGAAAAATTGATGTTAGCATGGCGACTAGATAAATAACTTTTGAACAGAGAAACGTGTTCTTGTGAAGAAAAAAGAACAAAAATATCGTCAACATAACGTCTATAATATAATGGCTTAAAGTTAGAAGGACAATTTTCTAACCAGTTTTTCTCATGATAACATAAAAAAGTGTTGGCTAAAGTGGGGCCTAAGGGGGAGCCCATAGCTACACCATCAATTTGCTTGTAGCACTTCCCATTAAAAACAAAATACGATTCGGAAACAGCAAGACAAAGAAGCCTCCTAAAGTCTTTACGTGAGAGTCCCTCCACAGAGTCCGTGTTGTTAAACAAACTGTTAACACAAATATCGAGAGTCTCCTCCAGAGGAATATTTGTAAAGAGAGAGTCAACGTCGAGGCTAGCCATAAATAAGCCAGCGTCTTGTTTAACTACCTCTTTAGCAAAAGTAAAAGAGTCCTTAACAGTGAACTCATTAGTGGTCAAACCAGATAACAAAGGGACCAAAAACTTAGCAAGATTGTAAGTAGGCGTACCTATAGCCGACAAAATAGGGCGATACTGGGGACAATTGTCGATGATCTTTTTGTGGACTTTAGGTAAGCCATACATAGTACCAAAACGTGAACCTGTGGGACATAACTTATTATAAACTTCGTTGCTAATAGTACCACTATCCAATAGAGACTTAAAAACCGATCTAATTCGTTTTTCTTGATTGATTATAAAATTTAATTGTTTGTGCTCTTCAATATCAAGAGATTGAAATTTGCCAGTGTCACTCAAAAGCGAAACGACCCGATTAACGTATGCAGCTTTGTCCACAATGACAACAGAATTCCCCTTATCTGACTTCTGGATGACTATATCCAATTTTTTAGAAAGCTTTTTTAAGGCATCCAGTTCCTCATTAGACAAATTACTTTCAATCCCATGGTTATTGAAGGCACGTAAAGAAGTCAAAGCAGTGTCCTTAATTTTAGTTTTAACAAAGTCGTAATCCTCTCGTGAGAGGTCTAAACTTTTGATGTCCCGGCAAAGTAACTCAAAGTTAACCAAATATTCGGCGTAATTCAACTGTGATGGAGGGACAGCAAAATTAAGCCCTTTAGACAATAAGGAATTTTCATGCTCAGACAGTCTATAACTCGAATAGTTAAAAATGATCTTACGAGTGTCTTTATTTCTAGATGAGATCAATGTTAAACTTGCAATTTTCTTCTGATGTGTTTCACGATGTCGTTTTATTGATTTATCGTTTGAAGTCAGGAACAATGAACAGATATGAGCATAATCGATTGAGTTGAGTTTAACTTGGAGGACGTCCTTCAAAGATTTAAATTCGGTTTTAAGTTGTCGTATTGCAGACTTCTTGAGCGAGATCTCTTCCTTCAGCAAACGGGTCTGACATGCGGTGTAAGCTTTAGAGTCCTTCAATCGTTTGGACGAAACACGGAAATTCAAAAAGTTTGGGATGTAGTTATTTTTCTGGCACTGTTCTAAAAATTCTAGGTCCAGCGAAGCTTTTCGTAACTTGAAATCGACTTTTTCAAACCTTCTTACCAGTTTAACAGTTTCATTTCCATATCTTTCACGTATCAGAGGTAGTTAAACAAGACGCTGGCTTATTTATGGCTAGCCTCGACGTTGACTCTCTCTTTACAAATATTCCTCTGGAGGAGACTCTCGATATTTGTGTTAACAGTTTGTTTAACAACACGGACTCTGTGGAGGGACTCTCACGTAGAGACTTTAGGAGGCTTCTTTGTCTTGCTGTTTCCGAATCGTATTTTGTTTTTAATGGGAAGTGCTACAAGCAAATTGATGGTGTAGCTATGGGCTCCCCCTTAGGCCCCACTTTAGCCAACACTTTTTTATGTTATCATGAGAAAAACTGGTTAGAAAATTGTCCTTCTAACTTTAAGCCATTATATTATAGACGTTATGTTGACGATATTTTTGTTCTTTTTTCTTCACAAGAACACGTTTCTCTGTTCAAAAGTTATTTATCTAGTCGCCATGCTAACATCAATTTTTCATCCGAGGAGGAGAGTGGTAATAGGATGCCTTTTCTAGATGTTAGCATTGAAAGAGTCAACGGCCAATTTGCTACTTCTGTTTATCGGAAACCCACTTTTAGTGGATTGTATACTAACTTCACTAGCTTCATTCCCATATCATATAAGATTGGTTTGGTTTCCACCTTGATTTTTCGATGTTTTTCGATTTGTTCCGATATGTCACGTTTTCATGAAGAGCTTGTTAAGCTCAAAGAAATCTTTAAGAAAAATGGGTATCCTCTATCTCTGATTGATAAGTGTATTCGAATATTTTTTGAAAAATTATTTTCTGTACGGGAGACTATTGTTACAGTCCCCAAGAAGGATCTTATTATTGTTATTCCTTACCTGGGTAAACTTTCCTTGCAAACTAGATCTAGGTTGTCCAAGGTTTGTAGGGATAGTTTACCTTGCTGTAAGTTACAGGTTATTTTTAAAACTTCAGTTAGGTTATCTAGTTTTTTCAAATTCAAGGATAGAGTGAAAAAGGAGCTCTTGTCCGGAGTCGTTTATAAATTTACGTGTGGTTGCTGCAATGCTACCTATATTGGTAAAACTAAACGACATCTCAGGGTGAGAGCTTCTGAACACTTAGGCACATCCGCACTCACTGGCAAACGTGCAGTTTCTTGTAGAACGGCCATTAAGGACCATTTATTGTCATGTGATCACTCTCCTTGCTTTGACGATTTCAGTATTCTCGCTTCTTCTAGTAACAATTTTCGTTTGGAATTGATGGAGAGTCTTTTAATCTCTCGGGACTGTCCTGTTTTAAATCGTAATTTAACTTCTATACCATTATTTCTTTACAGTTGAATACTCTGTATTTGCTTTATCACCTTATATGGTTATTTCTGATATTTATTATTGACACATCAAGGCGTGTTTTTTTAGTATATATAGACTGAAATTGTAAAAAAATATTTACTTGAAAATGCTGGCTGTGGCCAGCGAAACGTCGTAATACTGTGTTATACTTTGTTTACCTTATTTCGCTGCTGTGCAGGAAATCAACTTGAATTAAAATCTTTTATAAAAAATCTTTGAATTGAAGGAAGAATGAAGTTTATATGAGACAACAAAGTTTAATTATTATCGTTGTTAAAAGGTGAAATGTACAATACCGCAACATCATTCTGCATTATGCATATCGTTTTAAAGCGTGAACTAACATTCCTTTCTTTCTGAAAAGCCTCCAGAAAGTCTTCCAGTCATCTGCAGGAATACTTCTGCCCAGTAGGGCATCTTGTTTTGTTTTTTTTTCACTGTCCAAACCTAGACCAATTTTTGTCGATGGGAAATAGCCACTCAAATCATTAATGTTCCCAAACTTACATTTTTTTTATGCTTTAAATATCTTAACTCACACTACATTCATTGTGTGCAAGTACTTTGCTTGAAAAGACTCTAAAGGTGTATAACATAAGCTCTACTGAAAGGAATAGTTGACATATGGCTAAATCGCAGATGCCAAGGTAGAAATGTTTTTCACGTGAGTCTTATGCAACGTTCTAACGTTTTCCGTTGTTGTTTTAAAAATGGAAGCGAAGAAGCACGCGAATTTAAAATATTGTATGATTCTAAAATTTGTATACTATCAAGCTGACGAGAAAAAGGAAACACAGATATTTCTATTATTTCGCAAGGCCAAGTAAAAGTTTTTATTATGAAGTTCAGGTACAAACAACATAAAGATTTTCATACTGTATAGTTTTAAAAGGAGTATTTTGAAACGTCCACGGAAGAGTGTTCTCTAATGGATTTTTAAACTGACAGTGTTGCTTTTTAAGCTTGATCTCCGGCAAAATTTTTCAAAGTCTCTTAACTTTTATGATGCTCTCGGGAATGTAATTAAATGAATTCGAAGTTATTAATTCTTAAGCACAGACTTTTCTTGACACGACAAACTTATTATTACTTAATTACTACTTGAAGATTCTTTAGGGAATGCAACTTTGAATTAAAATCTTTTAAAATCACTGTGTTTATATTGAATCATCATTCTCGTAACAAATAACCAACCAATATGTAAAAAATGCAGTGAATTACGTAAGTTCTATGTGGGATTCTATGTGATAAGTTGGAATCTCTATAGATCGCATATTATTATTTACAAAAAGTGCTTGCTTTATAGACACTGCTTTAGTATTGCCCTCAAACCAGCTTGTCAAAGTTTTAGTTTTGACTGGATATAGACTTTCGGTTGCCGTAAATTGACCGAAATCAATGTCAGATCATACAAAACTTTTAAATTAAAACACCTACGGAAGAGTGTTCTCTGACGGATTTTTAAACTGATGATGTTTCTTTTCACCTTGATCTCCGGCAAAACTTTTCAAAGTGTTATCTAAACTTTCATGATGCTCTGGGAAATGTAATTAGATTAAGGAAGCCGATTGTCACATATTTTTGATATACTAAGTATATCACCTCACACCTTTTGATATTCCTAGTATATCATTCCTAGTATATCAATTTTTATTATGAATATCAACTGATATTCCTAGTAAAGTTTGATATACTAGGTTTATCAAGTGATATACTCAGTATATCAGTTATTTCGAATTTCCCGGCAGACCAATATGTTATCGTTACGATTAACATTGTCTCGTATATCAAAATATTTAATGTTTTCAATGCATGCTGGTCCAAATCAAAGCATTGCTCACACAAGATAACTTTTATTTTAAATTTTCGACGGAGAAGGAATGTTATAATCATTCATATTCAGTTAGTTCCTAACTGCATGCTCTCTAGTGATAATGCTATTGATAATTAATTAGCAGCTAGTCGTTTTTGCGTGCGTAGAGGCCTTCCACTAACTCTTTGTTTTTCTGTTTGGTAAAATACGTATAAACAGAAAAAAATGCCAAAATTAAGTTGTTAAAAGAAAAGATTTATAATATGAGAATTTAATTTTGACTTTGCAAGTTAGTTTCATGGCGCCAACAGAGCTGTTGCATTAATGGCCCATTTTGTGAAATTTCTTCTGGTTCATTGAGAACATTTCCTTAATATCTACTTTGTTTTCATCACTATCGAATTTGGTTTGATCTACTTCAAATATCAGTTGATATTCGTAATAAAAATTGAAATACTAAGAATATCAAATGATATACTTATCGAAAGTAAAAGGTAAATGTAAAATACTGCAAACATCATTCCGCATTATGCATATTGGCTTTAAAGCGTGAACTAACACTCATTTCTTTCTGAAAAGGCTCCAGAAAATCTTACAGTCATCCGCAGGAATACTTCTGCCCGGTAGGGCATCTTGTTTTTTTTTTTTTCACTGTCCAAACCTAGACCAATTTTTGTCGATGGGAAATAGCCACTCAAATCATTAATGTTCCCAACTTACCATTCTTTTTATGATTTAACAGTCTATACTCACGCTATATTCATTTTATACAAGTACTTCGCTTGAAAAGACTCTAAAACTGTAAAATATAAGCTCTAGTGAAAGGAATAATTAACATATGGCTAAATCACAGATGCCAAGGTAGAAATGTTGTTTCATGTGAGTCTTATGCAACGTTCTTACGTTTTCCGTAGTTGTTTTATAAATGGAAGCGAAGAAGCATGCGTACATCTGTGAAAGTTACTTTGTTGAATATATGGATATAGAAGAGGTTGTAGTTCCGCTGTAAAAACTTAAAAGAATCAAGAACATTTATGATCCAAACTGATAATCTAGCGTGAAACTAATATTCTTAGTAGACATTCTTGATTTCTTGATGCTTCAAACACAGATATGAACGACTACCAATAGGGTATGTTTATATCGATTTAATGCGTAAGGTTTCTATTAGTCTTTCTAAATATAATACAATTTTTTGATTCATGTTCCTAGATAAGCTACCCTGTTTTTTATAAAGCTCTGGAATCTTGAAGCACAGCTTATCTTCCTCATCAGCTTATACCCATTTTATTAATCAATAGATGACCACTTTTTTAATTGACTAGTCGAATTTAAAATATTGTATGATTCTTAATATTGTATACTATCAAGCTGACGATAAAAACGAAACACAGATATTTTTATTACTTTGCAAGGCCAAGTAAAAGTTTTTATTATGAAGTTCATGTACAAACAACATAAAGATTTTCATACTGTATAGTTTTAAAAGGAGTATTTTGAAACGTCCACGGAAGAGTGTTCTCTAATGGATTTTTAAACTGATGGTGTTCCTTTTTAAGCTTGATCTCCGGCGAAATTTTTCAAAGCCTCTTAACTTTTATGATGCTCTCGGGAATGTAATTAAATGAATTCGAAGTAATTACTTCTTAAGCACAGACTTTTCTTGACGCGACAAACTTTTTATTACTTAATTAGTTCTTGAAGATTCTTTAGGGAATACAACTTTGCATTAAAATCTTTTATAAAAAATCTTTAAATTGAAGGAAGACAGAAGTTTTATATGAGACAACAAAGTTTAATTGTTATCGTTGTTAAAAGGTGAAATGTAAAATACCGCAACATCATTCTGCATTATGCATATCGTTTTAAAGCGTGAACTAACATTCCTTTCTTTCTGAAAAGCCTCCAGAAAGTCTTCCAGTCATCTGCAGGAATACTTCTGCCCAGTAGGGCATCTTGTTTTGTTTTTTTTTCACTGTCCAAACCTAGACCAATTTTTGTCGATGGGAAATAACCACTCAAATCATTAATGTTCCCAAACTTACATTTTTTTTATGCTTTAAATATCTTAACTCACACTACATTCATTGTGTGCAAGTACTTTGCTTGAAAAGACTCTAAAGGTGTATAACATAAGCTCTACTGAAAGGAATAGTTGACATATGGCTAAATCGCAGATGCCAAGGTAGAAATGTTTTTCACGTGAGTCTTATGCAACGTTCTAACGTTTTCCGTTGTTGTTTTAAAAATGGAAGCGAATAAGCACGCGTAGATCTGAGAAAATTTCTTGGTTGAATATATGGATATAGAAGAGGTTATACGGCTGTCAAACTTAAAAGAATCAAGAACATTTATGATCCAAACTGATAATCTACGTGAAACTAATACTCTTAGTAGTTATTCGTGATAAATAAGCAGTTTTTGATGCTTCAAATCAGATATGAACGACTACAAAAACGGTATGCTTACATCGATTTAAAAAAATGCGTAAGGTTTCTATTAGTCTTTTTCTAAATATAATACAATTTTCTATTTCATGTTCCTAGGTAAGCTATCCTGTTTTTATAAAGCTCTGGAAACTTGAAGCACTACTCATCTTCCTCATCAGCTTATACCCATTTTATTAATCAATAGATGACCACTTTTTTAATTGACTAGTCGAATTTAAAATATTGTATGATTCTAAAATTTGTATACTATCAAGGTTGACGAGAAAAAGGAAACACAGATATTTTTATTATTTCGCAAGGCCAAGTAAAAGTTTTTATTATGAATTTCAGGTACAAACAACATAAAGATTTTCATACTGTATAGTTTTAAAAGGAGTATTTTGAAACGTCCACGGAAGAGTGTTCTCTAATGGATTTTTAAACTGACAGTGTTGCTTTTTAAGCTTGATCTCCGGCAAAATTTTTCAAAGTCTCTTAACTTTTATGATGCTCTCGGGAGTGTAATTAAATGAATTCGAAGTAATTACTTCTTAAGCACAGACTTTTCTTGATGCGACAAACTTTTTTTTACTTAATTAGTTCATGAAGATTCTTTAGGGAATACAACTTTGAATTAAAATATAACACAGTATTACGACGTTTCGCTGGCCACAGCCAGCATTTTCAAGTAAATATTTTTTACAATTTCAGTCTATATATACTAAAAAACACGCCTTGATGTGTCAATAATAAATATCAGAAAATAACCATATAAGGTGATAAAGCAAATACAGAGTATTCAACTGTAAAGAAATAATGGTATAGAAGTTAAATTACGATTTAAAACAGGACAGTCCCGAGAGATTAAAAGACTCTCCATCAATTCCAAACGAAAATTGTTACTAGAAGAAGCGAGAATACTGAAATCGTCAAAGCAAGGAGAGTGATCACATGACAATAAATGGTCCTTAATGGCCGTTCTACAAGAAACTGCACGTTTGCCAGTGAGTGCGGATGTGCCTAAGTGTTCAGAAGCTCTCACCCTGAGATGTCGTTTAGTTTTACCAATATAGGTAGCATTGCAGCAACCACACGTAAATTTATAAACGACTCCGGACAAGAGCTCCTTTTTCACTCTATCCTTGAATTTGAAAAAACTAGATAACCTAACTGAAGTTTTAAAAATAACCTGTAACTTACAGCAAGGTAAACTATCCCTACAAACCTTGGACAACCTAGATCTAGTTTGCAAGGAAAGTTTACCCAGGTAAGGAATAACAATAATAAGATCCTTCTTGGGGACTGTAACAATAGTCTCCCGTACAGAAAAATAATTTTCAAAAAATATTCGAATACACTTATCAATCAGAGATAGAGGATACCCATTTTTCTTAAAGATTTCTTGAGCTTAACAAGCTCTTCATGAAAACGTGACATATCGGAACAAATCGAAAAACATCGAAAAATCAAGGTGGAAACCAAACCAATCTTATATGATATGGGAATGAAGCTAGTGAAGTTAGTATACAATCCACTAAAAGTGGGTTTCCGATAAACAGAAGTAGCAAATTGGCCGTTGACTCTTTCAATGCTAACATCTAGAAAAGGCATCCTATTACCACTCTCCTCCTCGGATGAAAAATTGATGTTAGCATGGCGACTAGATAAATAACTTTTGAACAGAGAAACGTGTTCTTGTGAAGAAAAAAGAACAAAAATATCGTCAACATAACGTCTATAATATAATGGCTTAAAGTTAGAAGGGACAATTTTCTAACCAGTTTTTCTCATGATAACATAAAAAAGTGTTGGCTAAAGTGGGGCCTAAGGGGGAGCCCATAGCTACACCATCAATTTGCTTGTAGCACTTCCCATTAAAAACAAAATACGATTCGGAAACAGCAAGACAAAGAAGCCTCCTAAAGTCTTTACGTGAGAGTCCCTCCACAGAGTCCGTGTTGTTAAACAAACTGTTAACACAAATATCGAGAGTCTCCTCCAGAGGAATATTTGTAAAGAGAGAGTCAACGTCGAGGCTAGCCATAAATAAGCCAGCGTCTTGTTTAACTACCTCTTTAGCAAAAGTAAAAGAGTCCTTAACAGTGAACTCATTAGTGGTCAAACCAGATAACAAAGGGACCAAAAACTTAGCAAGATTGTAAGTAGGCGTACCTATAGCCGACAAAATAGGGCGATACTGGGGACAATTGTCGATGATCTTTTTGTGGACTTTAGGTAAGCCATACATAGTACCAAAACGTGAACCTGTGGGACATAACTTATTATAAACTTCGTTGCTAATAGTACCACTATCCAATAGAGACTTAAAAACCGATCTAATTCGTTTTTCTTGATTGATTATAAAATTTAATTGTTTGTGCTCTTCAATATCAAGAGATTGAAATTTGCCAGTGTCACTCAAAAGCGAAACGACCCGATTAACGTATGCAGCTTTGTCCACAATGACAACAGAATTCCCCTTATCTGACTTCTGGATGACTATATCCAATTTTTTAGAAAGCTTTTTTAAGGCATCCAGTTCCTCATTAGACAAATTACTTTCAATCCCATGGTTATTGAAGGCACGTAAAGAAGTCAAAGCAGTGTCCTTAATTTTAGTTTTAACAAAGTCGTAATCCTCTCGTGAGAGGTCTAAACTTTTGATGTCCCGGCAAAGTAACTCAAAGTTAACCAAATATTCGGCGTAATTCAACTGTGATGGAGGGACAGCAAAATTAAGCCCTTTAGACAATAAGGAATTTTCATGCTCAGACAGTCTATAACTCGAATAGTTAAAAATGATCTTACGAGTGTCTTTATTTCTAGATGAGATCAATGTTAAACTTGCAATTTTCTTCTGATGTGTTTCACGATGTCGTTTTATTGATTTATCGTTTGAAGTCAGGAACAATGAACAGATATGAGCATAATCGATTGAGTTGAGTTTAACTTGGAGGACGTCCTTCAAAGATTTAAATTCGGTTTTAAGTTGTCGTATTGCAGACTTCTTGAGCGAGATCTCTTCCTTCAGCAAACGGGTCTGACATGCGGTGTAAGCTTTAGAGTCCTTCAATCGTTTGGACGAAACACGGAAATTCAAAAAGTTTGGGATGTAGTTATTTTTCTGGCACTGTTCTAAAAATTCTAGGTCCAGCGAAGCTTTTCGTAACTTGAAATCGACTTTTTCAAACCTTCTTACCAGTTTAACAGTTTCATTTCCATATCTTTCACGTATCAGAGGTAGTTAAACAAGACGCTGGCTTATTTATGGCTAGCCTCGACGTTGACTCTCTCTTTACAAATATTCCTCTGGAGGAGACTCTCGATATTTGTGTTAACAGTTTGTTTAACAACACGGACTCTGTGGAGGGACTCTCACGTAGAGACTTTAGGAGGCTTCTTTGTCTTGCTGTTTCCGAATCGTATTTTGTTTTTAATGGGAAGTGCTACAAGCAAATTGATGGTGTAGCTATGGGCTCCCCCTTAGGCCCCACTTTAGCCAACACTTTTTTATGTTATCATGAGAAAAACTGGTTAGAAAATTGTCCTTCTAACTTTAAGCCATTATATTATAGACGTTATGTTGACGATATTTTTGTTCTTTTTTCTTCACAAGAACACGTTTCTCTGTTCAAAAGTTATTTATCTAGTCGCCATGCTAACATCAATTTTTCATCCGAGGAGGAGAGTGGTAATAGGATGCCTTTTCTAGATGTTAGCATTGAAAGAGTCAACGGCCAATTTGCTACTTCTGTTTATCGGAAACCCACTTTTAGTGGATTGTATACTAACTTCACTAGCTTCATTCCCATATCATATAAGATTGGTTTGGTTTCCACCTTGATTTTTCGATGTTTTTCGATTTGTTCCGATATGTCACGTTTTCATGAAGAGCTTGTTAAGCTCAAAGAAATCTTTAAGAAAAATGGGTATCCTCTATCTCTGATTGATAAGTGTATTCGAATATTTTTTGAAAAATTATTTTCTGTACGGGAGACTATTGTTACAGTCCCCAAGAAGGATCTTATTATTGTTATTCCTTACCTGGGTAAACTTTCCTTGCAAACTAGATCTAGGTTGTCCAAGGTTTGTAGGGATAGTTTACCTTGCTGTAAGTTACAGGTTATTTTTAAAACTTCAGTTAGGTTATCTAGTTTTTTCAAATTCAAGGATAGAGTGAAAAAGGAGCTCTTGTCCGGAGTCGTTTATAAATTTACGTGTGGTTGCTGCAATGCTACCTATATTGGTAAAACTAAACGACATCTCAGGGTGAGAGCTTCTGAACACTTAGGCACATCCGCACTCACTGGCAAACGTGCAGTTTCTTGTAGAACGGCCATTAAGGACCATTTATTGTCATGTGATCACTCTCCTTGCTTTGACGATTTCAGTATTCTCGCTTCTTCTAGTAACAATTTTCGTTTGGAATTGATGGAGAGTCTTTTAATCTCTCGGGACTGTCCTGTTTTAAATCGTAATTTAACTTCTATACCATTATTTCTTTACAGTTGAATACTCTGTATTTGCTTTATCACCTTATATGGTTATTTCTGATATTTATTATTGACACATCAAGGCGTGTTTTTTTAGTATATATAGACTGAAATTGTAAAAAAATATTTACTTGAAAATGCTGGCTGTGGCCAGCGAAACGTCGTAATACTGTGTTATACTTTGTTTACCTTATTTCGCTGCTGTGCAGGAAATCAACTTGAATTAAAATCTTTTATAAAAAATCTTTGAATTGAAGGAAGAATGAAGTTTTATATGAGACAACAAAGTTTAATTATTATCGTTGTTAAAAGGTGAAATGTACAATACCGCAACATCATTCTGCATTATGCATATCGTTTTAAAGCGTGAACTAACATTCCTTTCTTTCTGAAAAGCCTCCAGAAAGTCTTCCAGTCATCTGCAGGAATACTTCTGCCCAGTAGGGCATCTTGTTTTGTTTTTTTTCACTGTCCAAACCTAGACCAATTTTTGTCGATGGGAAATAGCCACTCAAATCATTAATGTTCCCAAACTTACATTTTTTTTATGCTTTAAATATCTTAACTCACACTACATTCATTGTGTGCAAGTACTTTGCTTGAAAAGACTCTAAAGGTGTATAACATAAGCTCTACTGAAAGGAATAGTTGACATATGGCTAAATCGCAGATGCCAAGGTAGAAATGTTTTTCACGTGAGTCTTATGCAACGTTCTAACGTTTTCCGTTGTTGTTTTAAAAATGGAAGCGAAGAAGCACGCGAATTTAAAATATTGTATGATTCTAAAATTTGTATACTATCAAGCTGACGAGAAAAAGGAAACACAGATATTTCTATTATTTCGCAAGGCCAAGTAAAAGTTTTTATTATGAAGTTCAGGTACAAACAACATAAAGATTTTCATACTGTATAGTTTTAAAAGGAGTATTTTGAAACGTCCACGGAAGAGTGTTCTCTAATGGATTTTTAAACTGACAGTGTTGCTTTTTAAGCTTGATCTCCGGCAAAATTTTTCAAAGTCTCTTAACTTTTATGATGCTCTCGGGAATGTAATTAAATGAATTCGAAGTTATTAATTCTTAAGCACAGACTTTTCTTGACACGACAAACTTATTATTACTTAATTACTACTTGAAGATTCTTTAGGGAATGCAACTTTGAATTAAAATCTTTTAAAATCACTGTGTTTATATTGAATCATCATTCTCGTAACAAATAACCAACCAATATGTAAAAAATGCAGTGAATTACGTAAGTTCTATGTGGGATTCTATGTGATAAGTTGGAATCTCTATAGATCGCATATTATTATTTACAAAAAGTGCTTGCTTTATAGACACTGCTTTAGTATTGCCCTCAAACCAGCTTGTCAAAGTTTTAGTTTTGACTGGATATAGACTTTCGGTTGCCGTAAATTGACCGAAATCAATGTCAGATCATACAAAACTTTTAAATTAAAACACCTACGGAAGAGTGTTCTCTGACGGATTTTTAAACTGATGATGTTTCTTTTTCACCTTGATCTCCGGCAAAACTTTTCAAAGTGTTATCTAAACTTTCATGATGCTCTGGGAAATGTAATTAGATTAAGGAAGCCGATTGTCACATATTTTTGATATACTAAGTATATCACCTCACACCTTTTGATATTCCTAGTATATCATTCCTAGTATATCAATTTTTATTATGAATATCAACTGATATTCCTAGTAAAGTTTGATATACTAGGTTTATCAAGTGATATACTCAGTATATCAGTTATTTCGAATTTCCCGGCAGACCAATATGTTATCGTTACGATTAACATTGTCTCGTATATCAAAATATTTAATGTTTTCAATGCATGCTGGTCCAAATCAAAGCATTGCTCACACAAGATAACTTTTATTTTAAATTTTCGACGGAGAAGGAATGTTATAATCATTCATATTCAGTTAGTTCCTAACTGCATGCTCTCTAGTGATAATGCTATTGATAATTAATTAGCAGCTAGTCGTTTTTGCGTGCGTAGAGGCCTTCCACTAACTCTTTGTTTTTCTGTTTGGTAAAATACGTATAAACAGAAAAAATGCCAAAATTAAGTTGTTAAAAGAAAAGATTTATAATATGAGAATTTAATTTTGACTTTGCAAGTTAGTTTCATGGCGCCAACAGAGCTGTTGCATTAATGGCCCATTTTGTGAAATTTCTTCTGGTTCATTGAGAACATTTCCTTAATATCTACTTTGTTTTCATCACTATCGAATTTGGTTTGATCTACTTCAAATATCAGTTGATATTCGTAATAAAAATTGAAATACTAAGAATATCAAATGATATACTTATCGAAAGTAAAAGGTAAAATGTAAAATACTGCAAACATCATTCCGCATTATGCATATGGCTTTAAAGCGTGAACTAACACTCATTTCTTTCTGAAAAGGCTCCAGAAAATCTTACAGTCATCCGCAGGAATACTTCTGCCCGGTAGGGCATCTTGTTTTTTTTTTTTCACTGTCCAAACCTAGACCAATTTTTGTCGATGGGAAATAGCCACTCAAATCATTAATGTTCCCAACTTACATTCTTTTTATGATTTAACAGTCTATACTCACGCTATATTCATTTTATACAAGTACTTCGCTTGAAAAGACTCTAAAACTGTAAAATATAAGCTCTAGTGAAAGGAATAATTAACATATGGCTAAATCACAGATGCCAAGGTAGAAATGTTGTTTCATGTGAGTCTTATGCAACGTTCTTACGTTTTCCGTAGTTGTTTTATAAATGGAAGCGAAGAAGCATGCGTACATCTGTGAAAGTTACTTTGTTGAATATATGGATATAGAAGAGGTTGTAGTTCCGCTGTAAAACTTAAAAGAATCAAGAACATTTATGATCCAAACTGATAATCTACGTGAAACTAATATTCTTAGTAGACATTCTTGATTTCTTGATGCTTCAAAACAGATATGAACGACTACCAATAGGGTATGTTTATATCGATTTAATGCGTAAGGTTTCTATTAGTCTTTCTAAATATAATACAATTTTTTGATTCATGTTCCTAGATAAGCTACCCTGTTTTTATAAAGCTCTGGAATCTTGAAGCACAGCTTATCTTCCTCATCAGCTTATACCCATTTTATTAATCAATAGATGACCACTTTTTTAATTGACTAGTCGAATTTAAAATATTGTATGATTCTTAATATTGTATACTATCAAGCTGACGATAAAAACGAAACACAGATATTTTTATTACTTTGCAAGGCCAAGTAAAAGTTTTTATTATGAAGTTCATGTACAAACAACATAAAGATTTTCATACTGTATAGTTTTAAAAGGAGTATTTTGAAACGTCCACGGAAGAGTGTTCTCTAATGGATTTTTAAACTGATGGTGTTCCTTTTTAAGCTTGATCTCCGGCGAAATTTTTCAAAGCCTCTTAACTTTTATGATGCTCTCGGGAATGTAATTAAATGAATTCGAAGTAATTACTTCTTAAGCACAGACTTTTCTTGACGCGACAAACTTTTTATTACTTAATTAGTTCTTGAAGATTCTTTAGGGAATACAACTTTGCATTAAAATCTTTTATAAAAAATCTTTAAATTGAAGGAAGACAGAAGTTTTATATGAGACAACAAAGTTTAATTGTTATCGTTGTTAAAAGGTGAAATGTAAAATACCGCAACATCATTCTGCATTATGCATATCGTTTTAAAGCGTGAACTAACATTCCTTTCTTTCTGAAAAGCCTCCAGAAAGTCTTCCAGTCATCTGCAGGAATACTTCTGCCCAGTAGGGCATCTTGTTTTGTTTTTTTTTCACTGTCCAAACCTAGACCAATTTTTGTCGATGGGAAATAACCACTCAAATCATTAATGTTCCCAAACTTACATTTTTTTTATGCTTTAAATATCTTAACTCACACTACATTCATTGTGTGCAAGTACTTTGCTTGAAAAGACTCTAAAGGTGTATAACATAAGCTCTACTGAAAGGAATAGTTGACATATGGCTAAATCGCAGATGCCAAGGTAGAAATGTTTTTCACGTGAGTCTTATGCAACGTTCTAACGTTTTCCGTTGTTGTTTTAAAAATGGAAGCGAATAAGCACGCGTAGATCTGAGAAAATTTCTTGGTTGAATATATGGATATAGAAGAGGTTATACGGCTGTCAAACTTAAAAGAATCAAGAACATTTATGATCCAAACTGATAATCTACGTGAAACTAATACTCTTAGTAGTTATTCGTGATAAATAAGCAGTTTTTGATGCTTCAAATCAGATATGAACGACTACAAAAACGGTATGCTTACATCGATTTAAAAAAATGCGTAAGGTTTCTATTAGTCTTTTTCTAAATATAATACAATTTTCTATTTCATGTTCCTAGGTAAGCTATCCTGTTTTTATAAAGCTCTGGAAACTTGAAGCACTACTCATCTTCCTCATCAGCTTATACCCATTTTATTAATCAATAGATGACCACTTTTTTAATTGACTAGTCGAATTTAAAATATTGTATGATTCTAAAATTTGTATACTATCAAGGTTGACGAGAAAAAGGAAACACAGATATTTTTATTATTTCGCAAGGCCAAGTAAAAGTTTTTATTATGAATTTCAGGTACAAACAACATAAAGATTTTCATACTGTATAGTTTTAAAAGGAGTATTTTGAAACGTCCACGGAAGAGTGTTCTCTAATGGATTTTTAAACTGACAGTGTTGCTTTTTAAGCTTGATCTCCGGCAAAATTTTTCAAAGTCTCTTAACTTTTATGATGCTCTCGGGAGTGTAATTAAATGAATTCGAAGTAATTACTTCTTAAGCACAGACTTTTCTTGATGCGACAAACTTTTTTTTACTTAATTAGTTCTTGAAGATTCTTTAGGGAATACAACTTTGAATTAAAATATAACACAGTATTACGACGTTTCGCTGGCCACAGCCAGCATTTTCAAGTAAATATTTTTTTACAATTTCAGTCTATATATACTAAAAAAACACGCCTTGATGTGTCAATAATAAATATCAGAAATAACCATATAAGGTGATAAAGCAAATACAGAGTATTCAACTGTAAAGAAATAATGGTATAGAAGTTAAATTACGATTTAAAACAGGACAGTCCCGAGAGATTAAAAGACTCTCCATCAATTCCAAACGAAAATTGTTACTAGAAGAAGCGAGAATACTGAAATCGTCAAAGCAAGGAGAGTGATCACATGACAATAAATGGTCCTTAATGGCCGTTCTACAAGAAACTGCACGTTTGCCAGTGAGTGCGGATGTGCCTAAGTGTTCAGAAGCTCTCACCCTGAGATGTCGTTTAGTTTTACCAATATAGGTAGCATTGCAGCAACCACACGTAAATTTATAAACGACTCCGGACAAGAGCTCCTTTTTCACTCTATCCTTGAATTTGAAAAAACTAGATAACCTAACTGAAGTTTTAAAAATAACCTGTAACTTACAGCAAGGTAAACTATCCCTACAAACCTTGGACAACCTAGATCTAGTTTGCAAGGAAAGTTTACCCAGGTAAGGAATAACAATAATAAGATCCTTCTTGGGGACTGTAACAATAGTCTCCCGTACAGAAAATAATTTTTCAAAAAATATTCGAATACACTTATCAATCAGAGATAGAGGATACCCATTTTTCTTAAAGATTTCTTTGAGCTTAACAAGCTCTTCATGAAAACGTGACATATCGGAACAAATCGAAAAACATCGAAAAATCAAGGTGGAAACCAAACCAATCTTATATGATATGGGAATGAAGCTAGTGAAGTTAGTATACAATCCACTAAAAGTGGGTTTCCGATAAACAGAAGTAGCAAATTGGCCGTTGACTCTTTCAATGCTAACATCTAGAAAAGGCATCCTATTACCACTCTCCTCCTCGGATGAAAAATTGATGTTAGCATGGCGACTAGATAAATAACTTTTGAACAGAGAAACGTGTTCTTGTGAAGAAAAAAGAACAAAAATATCGTCAACATAACGTCTATAATATAATGGCTTAAAGTTAGAAGGACAATTTTCTAACCAGTTTTTCTCATGATAACATAAAAAAGTGTTGGCTAAAGTGGGGCCTAAGGGGGAGCCCATAGCTACACCATCAATTTGCTTGTAGCACTTCCCATTAAAAACAAAATACGATTCGGAAACAGCAAGACAAAGAAGCCTCCTAAAGTCTTTACGTGAGAGTCCCTCCACAGAGTCCGTGTTGTTAAACAAACTGTTAACACAAATATCGAGAGTCTCCTCCAGAGGAATATTTGTAAAGAGAGAGTCAACGTCGAGGCTAGCCATAAATAAGCCAGCGTCTTGTTTAACTACCTCTTTAGCAAAAGTAAAAGAGTCCTTAACAGTGAACTCATTAGTGGTCAAACCAGATAACAAAGGGACCAAAAACTTAGCAAGATTGTAAGTAGGCGTACCTATAGCCGACAAAATAGGGCGATACTGGGGACAATTGTCGATGATCTTTTTGTGGACTTTAGGTAAGCCATACATAGTACCAAAACGTGAACCTGTGGGACATAACTTATTATAAACTTCGTTGCTAATAGTACCACTATCCAATAGAGACTTAAAAACCGATCTAATTCGTTTTTCTTGATTGATTATAAAATTTAATTGTTTGTGCTCTTCAATATCAAGAGATTGAAATTTGCCAGTGTCACTCAAAAGCGAAACGACCCGATTAACGTATGCAGCTTTGTCCACAATGACAACAGAATTCCCCTTATCTGACTTCTGGATGACTATATCCAATTTTTTAGAAAGCTTTTTTAAGGCATCCAGTTCCTCATTAGACAAATTACTTTCAATCCCATGGTTATTGAAGGCACGTAAAGAAGTCAAAGCAGTGTCCTTAATTTTAGTTTTAACAAAGTCGTAATCCTCTCGTGAGAGGTCTAAACTTTTGATGTCCCGGCAAAGTAACTCAAAGTTAACCAAATATTCGGCGTAATTCAACTGTGATGGAGGGACAGCAAAATTAAGCCCTTTAGACAATAAGGAATTTTCATGCTCAGACAGTCTATAACTCGAATAGTTAAAAATGATCTTACGAGTGTCTTTATTTCTAGATGAGATCAATGTTAAACTTGCAATTTTCTTCTGATGTGTTTCACGATGTCGTTTTATTGATTTATCGTTTGAAGTCAGGAACAATGAACAGATATGAGCATAATCGATTGAGTTGAGTTTAACTTGGAGGACGTCCTTCAAAGATTTAAATTCGGTTTTAAGTTGTCGTATTGCAGACTTCTTGAGCGAGATCTCTTCCTTCAGCAAACGGGTCTGACATGCGGTGTAAGCTTTAGAGTCCTTCAATCGTTTGGACGAAACACGGAAATTCAAAAAGTTTGGGATGTAGTTATTTTTCTGGCACTGTTCTAAAAATTCTAGGTCCAGCGAAGCTTTTCGTAACTTGAAATCGACTTTTTCAAACCTTCTTACCAGTTTAACAGTTTCATTTCCATATCTTTCACGTATCAGAGGTAGTTAAACAAGACGCTGGCTTATTTATGGCTAGCCTCGACGTTGACTCTCTCTTTACAAATATTCCTCTGGAGGAGACTCTCGATATTTGTGTTAACAGTTTGTTTAACAACACGGACTCTGTGGAGGGACTCTCACGTAGAGACTTTAGGAGGCTTCTTTGTCTTGCTGTTTCCGAATCGTATTTTGTTTTTAATGGGAAGTGCTACAAGCAAATTGATGGTGTAGCTATGGGCTCCCCCTTAGGCCCCACTTTAGCCAACACTTTTTTATGTTATCATGAGAAAAACTGGTTAGAAAATTGTCCTTCTAACTTTAAGCCATTATATTATAGACGTTATGTTGACGATATTTTTGTTCTTTTTTCTTCACAAGAACACGTTTCTCTGTTCAAAAGTTATTTATCTAGTCGCCATGCTAACATCAATTTTTCATCCGAGGAGGAGAGTGGTAATAGGATGCCTTTTCTAGATGTTAGCATTGAAAGAGTCAACGGCCAATTTGCTACTTCTGTTTATCGGAAACCCACTTTTAGTGGATTGTATACTAACTTCACTAGCTTCATTCCCATATCATATAAGATTGGTTTGGTTTCCACCTTGATTTTTCGATGTTTTTCGATTTGTTCCGATATGTCACGTTTTCATGAAGAGCTTGTTAAGCTCAAAGAAATCTTTAAGAAAAATGGGTATCCTCTATCTCTGATTGATAAGTGTATTCGAATATTTTTTGAAAAATTATTTTCTGTACGGGAGACTATTGTTACAGTCCCCAAGAAGGATCTTATTATTGTTATTCCTTACCTGGGTAAACTTTCCTTGCAAACTAGATCTAGGTTGTCCAAGGTTTGTAGGGATAGTTTACCTTGCTGTAAGTTACAGGTTATTTTTAAAACTTCAGTTAGGTTATCTAGTTTTTTCAAATTCAAGGATAGAGTGAAAAAGGAGCTCTTGTCCGGAGTCGTTTATAAATTTACGTGTGGTTGCTGCAATGCTACCTATATTGGTAAAACTAAACGACATCTCAGGGTGAGAGCTTCTGAACACTTAGGCACATCCGCACTCACTGGCAAACGTGCAGTTTCTTGTAGAACGGCCATTAAGGACCATTTATTGTCATGTGATCACTCTCCTTGCTTTGACGATTTCAGTATTCTCGCTTCTTCTAGTAACAATTTTCGTTTGGAATTGATGGAGAGTCTTTTAATCTCTCGGGACTGTCCTGTTTTAAATCGTAATTTAACTTCTATACCATTATTTCTTTACAGTTGAATACTCTGTATTTGCTTTATCACCTTATATGGTTATTTCTGATATTTATTATTGACACATCAAGGCGTGTTTTTTTAGTATATATAGACTGAAATTGTAAAAAAATATTTACTTGAAAATGCTGGCTGTGGCCAGCGAAACGTCGTAATACTGTGTTATACTTTGTTTACCTTATTTCGCTGCTGTGCAGGAAATCAACTTGAATTAAAATCTTTTATAAAAAATCTTTGAATTGAAGGAAGAATGAAGTTTTATATGAGACAACAAAGTTTAATTATTATCGTTGTTAAAAGGTGAAATGTACAATACCGCAACATCATTCTGCATTATGCATATCGTTTTAAAGCGTGAACTAACATTCCTTTCTTTCTGAAAAGCCTCCAGAAAGTCTTCCAGTCATCTGCAGGAATACTTCTGCCCAGTAGGGCATCTTGTTTTGTTTTTTTTTCACTGTCCAAACCTAGACCAATTTTTGTCGATGGGAAATAGCCACTCAAATCATTAATGTTCCCAAACTTACATTTTTTTTATGCTTTAAATATCTTAACTCACACTACATTCATTGTGTGCAAGTACTTTGCTTGAAAAGACTCTAAAGGTGTATAACATAAGCTCTACTGAAAGGAATAGTTGACATATGGCTAAATCGCAGATGCCAAGGTAGAAATGTTTTTCACGTGAGTCTTATGCAACATACTAACGTTTTCCGTTGTTGTTTTAAAAATGGAAGCGAATAAGCACGCGTAGATCTGAGAAAATTTCTTGGTTGAATATATGGATATAGAAGAGGTTATACGGCTGTCAAACTTAAAAGAATCAAGAACATTTATGATCCAAACTGATAATCTACGTGAAACTAATACTCTTAGTAGTTATTCGTGATAAATAAGCAGTTTTTGATGCTTCAAATCAGATATGAACGACTACAAAAACGGTATGCTTACATCGATTTAAAAAAATGCGTAAGGTTTCTATTAGTCTTTTTCTAAATATAATACAATTTTCTATTTCATGTTCCTAGGTAAGCTATCCTGTTTTTATAAAGCTCTGGAAACTTGAAGCACTACTCATCTTCCTCATCAGCTTATACCCATTTTATTAATCAATAGATGACCACTTTTTTAATTGACTAGTCGAATTTAAAATATTGTATGATTCTAAAATTTGTATACTATCAAGGTTGACGAGAAAAAGGAAACACAGATATTTTTATTATTTCGCAAGGCCAAGTAAAAGTTTTTATTATGAATTTCAGGTACAAACAACATAAAGATTTTCATACTGTATAGTTTTAAAAGGAGTATTTTGAAACGTCCACGGAAGAGTGTTCTCTAATGGATTTTTAAACTGACAGTGTTGCTTTTTAAGCTTGATCTCCGGCAAAATTTTTCAAAGTCTCTTAACTTTTATGATGCTCTCGGGAGTGTAATTAAATGAATTCGAAGTTATTACTATTTACACCACAGATTTTCCCTTCAAAACTTAATGTGACAAAGTTTTCATTACTTAATTACTTTTTGAAGATGCTTTAGGGAATATAACTATGAATAAAAAACTTTTTGAAAAATTCTCTAAATGATGCAAAACAGTGAAGTTTATATGAAATAACAAATATTACGTCTTTCACAGCTACAAGATAAACTGTAAAACACAAAGAACATCATACCACATTATGCATATTGTTTTAAACCGTGAACAAACACTCACCTTTAAAGCACAGATTATTCTTGACGCGATAATCTTTTAATTAGTTAATTGCTTCTTGAAGATGCTTTAGGGAGTGCAACTTCGAATGGAAATCTTTTTAAAAAAATCTCTAAATTGATGCAAGACTAAAGTTTTATATGAAACAACAAAGTTTAATAGTTATCGTAGCTAAAAGGTAAAATGTAAAATATTGCAAACATCTTTCCGCATTATGCATATGGTTTTAAAGCGTGAACTAACACTCATTTCTTTCTGAAATAGCTCCAGAAAGTCTTACAGTCATCCGCAGGAATACTTCTGCCCGGTAGGGCATCTTGTTTTTGTTTTTTTTTTCTTTTTTTTTTCACTGTCCAAACCTAGACCAATTTTTGTCGATGGGAAATAGCCACTCAAATCATGAATGTTCCCAACTTACAATCTTTTTATGATTTAACAGTCTAAACTCACACTATATTCATTGTATACAAGTACTTTGCTTGAAAAGACTCTAAAAGTGTAAAATATAAGCTCTACTGAAAGGAATAGTTGACATATGGCTAAATCGCAGATGCCAAGGTAGAAATGTTTTTCACGTGAGTCTTATGCAACGTTCTAACGTTTTCCGTTGTTGTTTTAAAAATGGAAGCGAAGAAGCACGCGAATTTAAAATATTGTATGATTCTAAAATTTGTATACTATCAAGCTGACGAGAAAAAGGAAACACAGATATTTCTATTATTTCGCAAGGCCAAGTAAAAGTTTTTATTATGAAGTTCAGGTACAAACAACATAAAGATTTTCATACTGTATAGTTTTAAAAGGAGTATTTTGAAACGTCCACGGAAGAGTGTTCTCAAATGGATTTTTAAACTGACAGTGTTGCTTTTTAAGCTTGATCTCCGGCAAAATTTTTCAAAGTCTCTTAACTTTTATGATGCTCTCGGGAATGTAATTAAATGAATTCGAAGTTATTACTATTTACGCCACAGATTTTCCCTTCAAAACTTAATGTGACAATTTCATTACTTAATTACTTTTTGTAGATGCTTTAGGGAATATAAGTATGAATAAAGAACTTTTTGAAAAAATCTTTAAATGATGAAAACAGTGCAGTTTCTAGCAATAACAAATATTACTTCTTTCACATTAACCTTTTCAAGCACAGATTATTCTTAACACGATACTCTTTTAATTAGTTAATTGCTTCTTGAAGATGCTTTAGGGAGTGCAACTTCGAATGGAAATCTTTTTAAAAAAATCTCAAAATTGATGCAAGACTGAAATTTTATATGAAACAACAGAGTTTAATAGTTATCGTAGCTAAAATGTAGAAAGTAAAATACTGCAAACATCATTCCGCATTATGCATATCGTTTTAAAGCGTGAACTAACACTCATTTCTTTCTGAAAAGGCTCCAGAATGTCTTACAGTCATCCGCAGGAATACTTCTGCCCGGTAGGGCATCTTTTTTGTATTCCTGCGTAAGCAAGGAATACTTTGAAACCGTTCCTGTTTTTTTTTTTTTTTTTTTTTTTTTTCACTGTCCAAACCTAGACCAATTTTTTTCGATGGGAAATAGCCACTCAAATCATTAATGTTCCCAACTTACATTCTTTTTATGATTTAACAGTCTAAACTCACACTATATTCATTGTATACAAGTACTTTGCTTGAAAAGACTCTAAAAGTGCAAAATATAAGCTCTAGTGAAAGGAATAATTAACACATGGGTAAATCGCAGATGCCAGGTAGAAATGTTGTTTCATGTGAGTCTTATGCAACGTTCTCACGTTTTCCGTAGTTGTTTTAAAAATGGAAGCGAAGAAGCATGCGTAGATCTGTGAAAGTTTCTTTGTTGAATATATGGATATAGAAGAGGTTGTAGTACGGCTGTAAAACTTAAAAGAATCAAGAACATTTATGATCCAAACAGAGAATCTACGTGAAACTAATATTCTTAGTAGTCATTCTTGATAAATAAGCAGTTCTTGATGCTTCAAAACAGATATGAACGACTACCAATAGGGTATGTTTATATCGATTTAATGCAAAAGGTTTCTATTAGTCTTTTTCTAAATATAATACAATTTTCTATTTCATGTTCCTAGGTAAGCTATCCTGTTTTTATAAAGCTCTGGAATCTTGAAGCACAGCTCGTCTTCCAAATCAGCTGATACCCATTTTATTTATCAATAGATGATCACTTTTTTAATTGACTAGTCGAATTTAAAATATTGTATGATTCTAAAATTTGTATACTATCAAGCTGAGGATAAAAAGGAAACACAGATATTTTAATTATTTCGCAAGGCCAAGTAAAAGTTTTTATTATGAAGTTCAGGTACAAACAACATAAAGATTTTCATACTGTATAGTTTTAAAAGTAGTATTTTGAAACGTCCACGGAAGAGTGTTTTCTAATGGATTTTTAAATTGACGGTGTTCCTTTTTAAGCTTGATCTCCGGTAAAATTTTTCAAAGTCTCTTAACTGTTATGATGCTCTCGGGAATTACTAATTAAATGAATTCGAAGTTATTACTTCTTAAGCACAGACTTTTCTTGACGCGACAAACTTTTTATTACTTATTAAGTAATTACTTCTTGAAGATTCTTTAGGGAATACAACTTTGAATTAAAATCTTTTTAAAAAAATCTCTAAATTGAAGCAAGACTGAAGTTTTATATGAGACGACAAAGTTTAAATGTTATCGTTGTTAAAAGGTAAAATGTAAAATACCGCAACATCATTCTGCATATGCATATCGTTTTAACGCGTGAACTAACATTCATTTCTTTCTGAAAAGCCTCCAGAAGGTCTTCCGCTCATCTGCAGGAATACTTCTGCCCGGTAGGCCATCTTGTTTTTTTTTCTTTTTTTTTCACTGTCCAAACCTAGACCAATTTTTGTCGATGGGATATAGCAACTCGAATCATTAATGTTGCCAATTTACATTCTTTTTATGATTTAACAGTCTAAGCTCACAATATATTCATTTTATAAAACTACTTTGCTTGAAAAGACTCTAAAAGTGTAAAATATTAGCTCTAGTGAAAGGAATAATTAACATATGGCTAAATCGCAGATGCCAAGGTAGAAATGTTGTTTCATGTGAGTCTTATGCAACGTTCTTACGTTTTCCGTAGTTGTTTTAAAAATGGAAGCGAAGAAGCATGCGTAGATCTGTGAAAGTTTCTTTGTTGAATATATGGATATAGAAGAGGCTGTAGTACGGCTGTAAAACTTAAAAGAATCAAGAACGTTTATGATTCAAACTGATAATCTACGTGAAACTAATATTCTTAGTAGTCATTCTTGATAAATAAGCAGTTCTTGATGCTTCAAAACAGATATGAACGACTACCAATAGGGTATGTTTATATCGATTTAATGCGTAAGGTTTCTATTAGTCTTTCTAAATATAATACAATTTTTTGATTCATGTTCCTAGATAAGCTACCCTGTTTTTATAAAGCTCTGGAATCTTGAAGCACAGCTTATCTTCCTCATCAGCTTATACCCATTTTATTAATCAATAGATGACCAGTTTTTTAATTGACTAGTCGAATTTAAAACATTGTATGATTCTTAATATTGTATACTATCAAGCTGACGATAAAAACGAAACACAGATATTTTTATTATTTCGCAAGGCCAAGTAAAAGTTTTTTTTTTTATGAAGTTAAGGGACAAATAACAAAAAGATTTTCATTTTGCCCGGTAGGGCATCTTGTTTCAGTTTCTCATGATTAGTTTCGGTTGGATTTTTTCTGTATTCAGTTCTCGCACGATTTCGTTGACGTTGGAGATCAGTGATATTTAGATTTTTCATCCATGGAGATGGAGGAGTGATTTTCACTTTTCGTAGTGGTGCATGTCTTGAAATGCACTCTGTTATTAGATTGTTAAGGATATTGACCTTGTCCGACACTTCTTCAAATACGTAAACAAGGTTGAGTGGAAGTGAAATAAAATCTTTTATATACTCAACCATGTCAAGATTTCGTTCATCTCTTATCAGTTTGTACCTTGCTTCGAACTTTGTTTTTGCTGCTTTAAAAATGCAGAAGGGGCGTCGTGGTCTGAAATCTCGTTGCAGAAAACCAAACCATGATCTAGAAGCTTCATAGATTGGTTGGAGATGATATGGTCAATGAGTGAACTCGACTGTCTGGTGGGTTGAGTTCCGTGTTGCGTAAGAGTGTTGAGGATGTCTTTGTATCTTGCTACTTCCGGAGATTCTTTTGTAAGGTCGATGTTGAAATCCCCAGTAATGATGATTGGTCCCTCGTGGAGCAGTGTCAATTGTGAAATAATAGTTTCGAACTTTTCAAGGAACTGGAATTTGTTGGAATCTTGTTGCTTGCTGCTAGGTTGGTAAAAATTCCCGATGATAATATTCTTTGATCTTTTTTGTTTGTGTTCGACGGAGACATCCAGGTCGACGAGATCTTTTCTTTCCTTCGCATTGTTGTTGTCTTTGATGTAGTAGCCGACCCCACCACCTTTCACGCGATCACGGTTTCGAAAATTATTTGTGTACCTTATCGGACAAAACTTAGTCGGACAAAAGTAACTAAATTTTTAGTGACTAAAATTTTGTCCGACTAATAATTTTGTCCGACTAAAATTTTGTCCGACTAATTATTATGTCCGACTAAATATTTGGTCCAAATCATTTTTTTCAGAATTCTTCTTCTTATCAGTTTAATTACAATATTTTAAATATCTATAATTTCTTTATGATTTTTCTTTTTGCTCACCAACGAATACAATGTTTTTACATGACTTAATCATAAATAAACAATTTCTAAAGTGGTAAAGTGTTTTGATAAATAATATTACCGCTCTTCTTCATGATGTTCATTGGCGCCGTAGTATAGTGGTTATCACTCTCGTATTTCATGCGGGAGATTGGGGTTCAATTCCCTTTGACGGCGATTCACCATGCGCAAGTGAATGTACCATAGCGCCGGGTCGACCCATGCCATGTGAGGGAAATTGGGTAGATGATACATCAGGTGTTGCAGGAGGTCATCCAGAAGAGCACAGGCCCTTGATTGGGTTGTGTCACTCATGAGAGTGTCAAATACTTCGGAGCCTCCAACCTAAGCCGTGGCCCCTCCTGGAAAGCAGATGCAGTAGCAACTGAGTGAGGCTAGCCGCGTAAAACAATACCAAATAAATAAATAAATAAATTTATTCTCGACCCTTTCGTAAACAGATTGGACCTTTTTAATAGCCTCGCTTATTCCAGGAAGGAATCCACAGGAAAAGAGAAAAGCACCGGTAGTAACAGAAACCTCCGATGAAAGTGATAGCGAGGTAGTTCAAAAGAAAATGAAGAAGACAGCCATAATGGAAGAAACACCTGAAGCCAATGCAGGGGAACCAAAATAGATTTTTATACTGATCAGGAATATGAAATTGAAATTGAAAAATAAAATTATACTACAACCCTTTTAATTAGGATTTTTTTTCCGACGGCAAAGTTGTACCGTCGTGGTATGATGATTTTGTTGGACATATGTTTTTTACGTCGGAAAAACTGTTAAATATGCCTCTCCCCTCGTTTTCCTATACATATCTAGAACTTAGGGTAATCGGCACACTCCCGCACGCTTTTCGATAATCCTTATCGAAAATTAAGTAAGTTATGAAATTTTAGAAAAGGACCAAAATTTTAGTCGGACAATATTATTAGTCGGACAAAAGTGACTAAAATATTTGGAGATGACTAAAATTTTGTCCGACTAAGTTTTGTCGGATAAGGTAACCTGAAATTGCAACTGACTTCAACAGATTTGCATTGTCCTTGAGCCACGTTTCGGATAGTGTTTTAATGTCAAATTTTGCTTGAAATTGTACAAACGTGGACGTAATGGATCGTGTGTTCAGGTGGGCAATGGAGAAGTGTTGACGATATTTATTGAGTGCTGAAACAGTTGGAAGTTCATAAGGTATATTCTCATCGCGGAGAGTGTTTCTTTCAAGATTTAATTGCTCCAGATCTGTCGGAAGGTTTGATTTTGAAAATGGAAGTTCAGTGTAAAGGCTATAAATAAGGAAGCCATAGTTTGGTAGTGAAAAACACAGAAACAGTATTGATAATACCTTGGTAATACCTGAAGATGTAAAAAGTAACTTACGAAAAGCTTCGTATAATAAATTTGTTTTATCAATACTGTTTCTGTGTTTTTCACTACCAGTGTAGAGGCATTTTGCACAAGTATGGTATTGAGGTATTCTTGCTTGGATCGTTTTGAGTGTATGACCGCTACACTTTGCATGGCACACATCCTGACACGCTGAACAAATCTGGCATTTTTGATTTATTTTCACCGTCTTCTCACAGACTGTACAATTTGGTGCGTTCGAACCAGGTCCAGGATTGGTTTCTACATCGCCAGATAATAAGATATTAAAGGTTGCTGAGGTGTTGGCATAACGTAATACGGATGATTTTGCTCGTTTACATTTGTAGCTACATCGGAGTTTATTTGTTCTAAATATGTCCTGAGGTAATTGGTCCTTTAGGGCGATTGTTGTAATTGATACTTGGATCAGAAGGAATATCAAAAACTGTCTACCAGATGTTTTCCACATCGTGTGCAATATAAATCTCAGTCTTTTGAGTCTTCTTTCTTCTTCTTACGCCTTAAAATCAATCTCGACAAGGGTCCAATTCACTCACGCCCCAGTATCAATTGAAATTGCAGCGATGTGTCGATTTTAATTGATATATAGCCGCCAAGGCGGCGTCGCTCGCCGCCGATGTTCACATGCTCTGTATCACTGTATCAATAAACGTCAAATTTCCTTATAAACGGCTCGTACAACTTGTGTTCAACCAGAAGCATATTCGAAGTCACAACCTCTGATAAAACCAATCTTTTATCAGTGTAACAATACACTCAAAATGTAGAGAGAGAAAACTTCAACTTTTTATTAGCTTTTGTTTTAAAAAAGTTACCCACTCTAACATGGGTGCTATCAAACGTAAGGAAGAAATAGTTTCTCTTCTTAAAAACATCACGACGGAGGAGAGAAAAAAGGCACGTGCTAATTGAATAAATAGAATAAAAAACGTTCGATCAGAACGCTTAACAATTAAAAGAAGAAATTAATTTGTTAAAAGAAAAGCAAAAAAAAAAAAAAAAAAACACATTTTGTTTTGATATAATACTCTTTTTCTACCTATCGGTCTTTAAACATTTTGATTGCTCAAAAAAAAAGTTCACCCGTCTCAGACAGTCAGGCAAGAGATAGTGGCAAATCGCACATGCTGCCACGTTCTGCCACTGCTGCTTTTTGTCCAAAATGTTTAATCAGTTAGTTTCTTTGTATTTAGTTGATGTATTGTTTTCCAAGCCAAGTCAACGTGGACTATAAAACTAACAATAATAATAAAAACAAAACGTTATTCCTATTAGTTCATCAGCCAAAAAAGTCACGTTCGATTGGGGTTGCGATGTATTATTTGCTTGGAACTCGCATCGCACACACACACACAAAAATTTCGCTCACAACTTAATCTACCATTTTGCGTAACAGACAAACGGAGAATCGGCTATTAATATATAGACTAGCCGCCAAGGCGGCGTCGCTCGCCGCCCATATCCACCTGCTCTGTGTATCACTGTATCAATAAACGGCAAATTACTTTATAAACGGCTCATACAACTTGGAAAAGATTCGAAGTCACAACCTCTGGTGTGCAGTCAGTGTTACAACAGTGTTACATTAACTATTTTTCAGGTTTTTCATTATGTGTGACTTATTTATTTTTTAAAACCAATCGTTAATCAGTACAACAATGCACTCAAAACGTAGGAAGAACAACTTCCACTTTTTATTAGCTTTTGTAAAAAAAGCTTTTTTAAAAAAGTTACGCGCTCAAACATGGGTGCTATCAAACAGGTCGAAAATGGTTTCTCTTCTTGAAATGTTCACACGGGAGGAGAGAAAAATGCACGTGCTAAATGAATAAAGAGAATAAAAAAACGTTCGATCAGATTAAAATAGATTAAAAGAAATCGATTAAAAGAAATTAAGACAACTATTACGACAAAAGCAAAAAAAAAAAAAAACATTTTGTTTTTATATGATACTCTTTTTTTACCTATCGGTTTTTAAACATTATGATTGCTCAAAAAAAAGTTCACCCAGTCAGGCAAGAGTTAGTGGCAAACCGAACATATGCTGCCACGTTCTGCCACTGCTGCTTTTTGTACAAAATGTTTAATCAGTTAGTTTCTTTGTATTAAGTTGATGTACTGTTTTCAAAGCCAAGTCAACGTGGAATATAAAACTAACAATAATGATAAAAACAAAACGTTATTCCTATTGGTTCATCAGCCAAAAAAAGTCACGTTCGATTGGGTTTGCAATGTATTTGCTTCGAACTCACGTCGCACACAAAAAAAGAAATAATTTTGCTCACAACTAAATCTACCATTTTGCGTGACAGACAGACAAACAAACAAACAAACAGACAGACGGAGAATCGGCTATTAATATATAGATATATATGTAACAATTTAATAGGTATAAAACAAAAAGTTTGTATAAGCTTCAGAAAAGCGTCCGTTGCGGGAAGCCACGATGGAAACTACTTTGCACATCAACCCTTTTATCTGTTAATGTTGAAGAAAACTGTATTGAATGGGAGCTAGAATATTGCTGCTACTGATGAAGACAGTTTCCCAGTCAGTTTGGACAATTCCTTTATTGTAACTTTCTCCTGTGCCAACATAGTCCTGCAATCTTGTCGCATTTTGGTTACTTTTTCCATTGGAAGTCTGACTGTCATTGTGTGTGAGTTTATTGTGACTCCTAGAAACTCCAGGCATTGAGTTGGTGGTTGTAGAACACACTTTTTCCTGCTGATTAAAAACCCTAACCTCTGCAGAAAAAAGATAAGAGTGTCCCTGGCTATTAACAACTCTTCCCTCATACTAGCCATGAGTAGCTTCTCGTCCAAATAGACTATGACCTTTACCCTCAACTTTCTCAGGAGGGAGATTGGGATATTTAGTAGTTTTGTAAAAATCCACGGGGCTTTTGACATTCCGAAACATAGGCACAGAAACTCGAATAGTTGAACTTCCCAGAGGAACCTTACAAACTTCCTGGAATGTTTTGACAGGGGAATGGCGAAGTATGTATCTTTGAGGTCTAGTTTGTACATGAAATCCTCCAGGTACAACATTTCTTTGAACAGATGTAATCTCTCCATTTTGAAGTGCATGTAAGGGATAATTAGATTTATCACTGATCTATGCCCCCATCCTTTTTCCCCACAAGTAAGATCGTACTGATAAACTCTTGGGAAGTCTGTTATGTCCAAAATGTCTATTGAGCTGAGAAAAGGTACCTCAAAAGATGGGACAAAATATACCTCCCTTTCCTTTGTTATTTGTTCTTCCTCTGGCCTGAGATAGGGGCCCCCTGGAAAAGAACCGGCTGGATGACTGAGCACCAACTATGTTTTTCTTTAAGGATGTAAACAATCCTTTTGATTTGTTTTTCGATGTTATGGTTTTCGAAACCAACTCCTCGTATGTGGGACCAAATAACTGCTCGTCTATTTCTTTCGGAGCCACAGTACTATTAGACATGTCTTGTTTTCGACTTTTGGTTTGTCCGATATAAATGACATCAACACATTAAATGTGTATAAGTAGGAGCATGAATTATATGCTTGGTCTAACTGTAATATTATATGGTCTGATCAAATAACTGGGACAAGAGCTTAATGCTCTCTGCTTGAGTTAGATCTGTATCCTTAGAAGTTAGTACGGAAGTTTTTTCTTCCTCCATCATCGACCATAGTCGGCACATTGGTCCCATTGTAAAGGAAATTCTGTGTTGAATATTGCTCACCATCTTGTCTTGATTTATGATAATTTTCTTATCTTGCTCCATCAACAGTTCTCTGAGATGAGAATCAAGAAGCTTTTCCTTTTGAATATTTTCTAGGACAGGGCTTTCAAAAAGTATGCCCTCCTCAAATGCAGTATTTGTTTGAAATAACTCCATGTATCTGTTGGCATAGTCCGCTAATTCTTGCTGTATTTTTCAGCTGTTCTCATGTGACACAATCTCCCCTTCTTTCAATAGATAACAAAACGACAATCCTTTGACAAATCCATAATATATTGACTAGCTTTCGGAGGAGTCTCCCTCCATGCTCACGTCTACTGTTATATAAAATTTTTTTTACAAGGTGGTTTTTTTATCTGTCTCCTCTGGAGGGAGCTCGTTCTAAACAAAGGCATTATAAACTAACTAGCCGCCAAGGCGGCGTCGCTCGCCGCCCATGTCCACCTTAAGCCTGCGTTGGGTTCACGAAAAATAAAATTTTCCGTAAACATCCCAAAAGTGTTCCCATGTTGTAGAGCTCGAAAAACTGATCAAAAAAATGTATGGGATCGTTCCGCTACGATCAACCGTTACAGAAATATCATTGTTCAAAGACTTTGATGACGTCACAGATCCCTCCCCCAAAAAATTAGACCCAAATTTTTCGTCACCCCATCGCCAGTATCGCGGACCCCAAAAAACTCAGTTATTCCTATTGGTTATCGAGATAATTTTCCCTAAACGTTGCATTCGATTAGGGTCTCAATACAATGGTTTCACACTGACGTCGCGCACAAGAAGAGAAATAATTTATGTGTGATCTTACATTGCTGACTCTCGGATTTCTCTCGCAGTTCACCTACCACTTTGCGTGACTTACAAACAAACAGACAGACGGAGAATCGGCTATTAATATACATACTTTCTGCTCTTTTGTGGTTCATTGAAGGTGCATATCTTGTACGTCGTCGTCCACATTGCCGTCGTACTTTCGTAAGTTCCCTAAGAATAATGGGTGTTTGAGGCCTCTAGATTTATTGCGAGATGGGGGTATCCAGTATCAGATCCTTGGATAATTAATTAATTTCGCTAGTATAACGAAGTATTGGTATCGTCGTTCTATCTCCGTGACATTTTGGACGATCTAGAGTAAAAATTGTAAATTGTAAAAATTGCATATAAAAGCTATGTCCGCACACACCTTAGCAATAAAATTATGAAAGTTCCCCAATTTTCATTAAAATTTGCACAAAGCACAATTGAAAGGTGCTGATTTCGAATTTGACAGTCATTTTTTCAAATTTGGCCAAAATTGGGCAATTTGGCAATGCTATATTGAGAATGTTTTATAATTATTGAGAGTAGATTTGTGTAATTGTGACACCGTCCTGAAGACTTTAAGCTTTAAGCTTTAAGCTATTTGTTTCGTATAATTGCGAGTTGAAATTCTGCTACCGTTATCAACTATTGTATCTCACAGTTCTATGAACAGTATATATTTGTTAGAATTGTGAGAATGCACTATAGCGAAATTTTCGACTTCCAAGTCGTCTTGTTTAATTTTCAATTAAACTTAATTTTCACATTTTAAAAAAATTGGAGATAGAACAAAATAGTTTTCACGAGTACTTTATTTCTGAGTCGCTATTTAAACTCCATGCTATGACCTTGCCGAAAAAGCATGAATTCGTTCTCAGGATCTTTTTATTTATTCAAACGAGAAACTCTATAACTATGTAGTGACAGCAGGTTTACAAAAAAATTTGGGCAACTGAGTTCAAATGTGAAATATGAAGTCATTAAAGAAACATTTGCAGCTGATACATCGGATTTTTATGCGGACAGATATCACTATTATGGCTATGACAAAATAACGAAAAGGAATACAAAAAGTGTTACTGCTACGAAATATAGCACGGGCGGGTATTTCAAATATATTTGCTTATTGTTTATACACCTAAATTTCTTAAACTTTGTTTAAGAAAACCATTCTTTCGCCAGAATTTGCATTCTTTATGGTGGTAGACATTACTTTGCAAAAGAATATCGTTTTCCCAGAATACAGCTGTTTTACCGTCATGCAACCATGGAAACCTCCAGTTAGAATGTATGAAATCCCTATAATACCTTCGAATGTTTAATTTCAATGCAATGTCATCTGCAGTTGGCTTACTAACGTTAAGATACTTGAAATCGAACAATGCATCAGTATCCAAGGCATGGTAAGAGCTATGTACTGTCCCGCTTGGTTGGCTTATCACGAAACGGTAGACGTTGTAACCTCGTATTGAAGACAAATGATCGACTAAGTGGTTCAATGAACATGATATTAACACATCTGTAGACATGACCTCATATAAATATGACGGTGTTAAAACTGCTGGTTGTGTATTCTGGTTTGTCTTGTCGTGTGTGTATATCCACAAAATCTCATCGTAAGAAGCGTTATTGAAGGAGTGAATCTTTGGCTCGAGTTCTTTCCTGAGAGAGTTGAAGTCATTTTTTAAAACAACTGGCGGATAGACTCCGATGTCTTGAGCTGTGTTACTTAACGCTACATCAATACGTTGATGTCTGTGGTTCTTGATTTCGTCTGGTGAATGTTGCACTACCACCGGATCGATGATCTCAATAGGATAGCCAGTCATTGGTTCATTGCATGGAAAGTACGATTTGTAACTGATAAATGATAATGATGCTACACCAGGATAGATTTGTTGAAGCCATGGTGCGTTCTTGACGACAGTATTAGGTGGAAGTGCTTGCAAGCACCTTCAAATTTTGTTACTGGTGCTTCGAGAACAATTCGTATTCTTGATGAAGGATCGAAACATGACGTTAGCTTTTGTATGTGTGACACGAATGTTAGGCACGCCACTGGAATCCCTGGCGCAGGTGCTGACGACAACAGCGCGTTTACTGCAGTACCACCACCGGATTGTCCAAAAATCGTCACTTGTTTTGGATCACCACCAAAGTACTTGATGTTTTCTGTTATCCATCTATATGCCATGATTTGATCCATAATACCGTAATTACCATACGATTCTTTGCTACCAGATCTTATCAATAACTCTTCCTATGATAAAAAGCCAAATGCATTTAGCCTGTAATTAATATTTACCCCAACCACGTCTAATGATGCTGCTAATTGACTATCTATTGAATAGCCTTTGTCAGATTTGTGAAGATACATCATGTAACCGCCATGGATCCAAACCAACACAGGTTTCTTTGTTATATGGTGTAAGGATGGAGTACGGATGTCCAGAAACAGACAATCCTCCTTGCCTAGAACATTTCCAACTTCATGATATAATTGTGTACACATGATCTTGTTATTCGAGTACTTCCAACATGTTGCTGTCCACATACTCATTGGTTTGTGGTGGTCGCCATCGTAAATTTCCAACCGGGGGTACTGCATACGGTATATTGTTGAACTCGTACATTGATTTTTTGTATCCATCATCAGTACCTACTTCACGTTTCATCCCTTCAACTTTTCCACACGCGGTTTGAGCGTAGTGAAAGTTCTTTTTCAATCCACTATAGTAATACTTAAGTAATAATAATAATGGCTTATTTCGGGTATATCCATATATTACAATGGCTCTTCGTCCCATAACAATTTTAAAATTCTAAAATTCACATTCACTTTATGAAATATAACAATATAAAGTTTTAATTTGATAGTAAAAAGTATATCCACCAAAGTAACCACATCAGAAAGATAAACAATGGGTAAGCAATGGAACCACAAAGAAATAAAAGAAGTATGCGTCTCAAAAAAGATAGGTGGTGCCTAATGAAGTGGGGAAGCCACTGATGCAATGAACTCAAACTTGATACCTGCACAACATATACATCGTCAAATGAAAGAGCATTTATATTCTAATTCATTGCACTGAATCGAAAATCTTTCTGCGAAGGACTCAGACAAGATATTTATGCAAAAAATGACAGTGAACTTGGTATAGTGTAATCAACTCATCTTGGTGTAGTGTGTCGACAAAAACTATCTTTCCAAATTTGAAAAGCTACACGTAATGCTCACTTCACACAATGAATGCAAAATTGGTGATGTTTTTAGAATTTCGCGCTAAATGTGGCACAGCAACATCTTGAGCAGTAATTATAACGAAACAAAAGGTTAATGGCTTATTGAAAGTCCGCTTTATTGATCATTAAGGAGTTAATGACCTAATCAAATGAAAAAGTTCTTCGTATTGTTCTTAAAAAAGACAAAAATTACAAATGACAAATTTTTTCGGAATCCTTGAAAAATTCTTCTAACGGTATAAAAATCGCATTGATTTGATAAAGATTTAAAAAAGTTATGCTTAGGTCAAACGTGTCCAACATTTCATCCAACACTTTCATCATCGTGTTGGACGTTTGTTGGATCAATGTTAGATGGAAGTTGGATGAAAATTTCGTGCCGTTCAAACGATCATACAACATTTCATCGAACATCTATGTTCATTCATTCTCTCTCCTTCTATAAAAAACAAAACATGTCCATTCATTCTCTCAAACTCAAGATGGGGGTTATTTTATCGGAACGTTTGGATTCTCTGACGACGAAAAGCCATGCCGGGGAAAAACAGAGAATGGATGAAAAGAAGGAGCGAGTTGGGAGCAACTTTTTCCCTTTCGTGTTTTGGCATTTTTTGAAGGCTTTCCCTTTAACAGAATTGACGCTGTCAGCTGAGCTATCGCTCATCGTGGCTTCTTCTTTGTTGCTCATCTTTGCACTGAAACTCGTGATGTGATTTGACATACAAAAACGCAGTCTTGTTTATTAAAATTCGAACGTTTTAACATTCGAAATGACATTCATTTGCTATAGAATGACTTCATTTTCACAAAGTGTTGGATGAAAAAGTGGTCAAACGCATCCAACACGAAAAATGTGTTCGATGAAGCCATAAATGTTGGATGAAAAGTTTGATCGCGATCAAACTTTTATCCAACACATTTTTGCTTCATCCAAACACATTTTTTTCTACTTTTTCAAATTTTGCTTTTGGTTAAACGTGTCCAACACTTCATCCAACACCGAAAATTTTCAATGTTGGATAAAATGTTGGACACGTTTGACCTAAGCTTTATATGCATTTGAAACTAGACGGCATTATTTTTTGATTTAAAATTATTTTCTATAATGGTCGTTCTCTTATTTGGTCAAAAATGTTTTAAACGTTACAAACTGGTATGAGAATCTTTGTTAAGAAGAGACTTCAGAATTTTAAGAAAAACTTAAGGTTACTCCTCGTGTGTATGTGTTAGCATGAAAGGGGGAGATAATGAAATACTAAAATGGGTCTGTCTTTTTTCATGTTATCTATGGCGACTTTTCATTATACAAACACGTTTAAGCAGACAGTTCTTGTGGGGGGCATAGTGGAGATTTTATTTATTTGGTATTGTTTTACGTGGCTAGCCTCACTCAGTTGCTATTGCATCTTCTTTCCAGGAGGGGCCACGGCTTAGGTTGGAGGCTCCGAAGTATTTGACACTCTCATGAGTGACACAAATCCAATTAAGGGCCTGCCCTCTTCTGGATGACCTCCTGCAACACTCGATGTATAATCTACCCAACTTCCCTCACATGGCATGGGTCGACCCGGCGCTATGGTACATTCACTTGCGTATGATGAATTTCCGCCAAGGGGAATTGAACCCCGATCTCTCGCATGAATTACAAGAAAGATAACCACACTTAGAAAGGAATTTTCAAACATTTGTCAAAAAAAGGATCTATTTATGCGAATGTGAACAAAGTGCAATGCGTGTATTTTATAATATAGCGTAGAAATATCAGTGAAAATCACCATCTACATGCTTGTCACATTGCAAAACCAATAGGTTCTTGATAAGAACATGGATATAATTAATATACGAAAGGTACACAGAGCCAAAATATGAGCAAATGAAATCATAAAATTATGCGTGGATTTTGTTTTGCGAATCGTTCATGTCTTGACATTTTGCGTAGGTATTTTTTTGCGAATTTGGCCAAAACTCGCAAAACTCGGAAAAATTAATCCATGCAAAAAAAACTCCTTAAGGTAGGTAAATTATATTTGGTGAAGAATAGTGATTGAGGTAAACTAAGGTTTACTTAAACTACATGAAAGTTGAGATTGTCACATAATTGCAGTCAAAATATTTGTTCAATTGTTATTTTTCTATGGGTAACGAGAAAATTTTAACATATTATTTAATCATTTTCGACATCTAATTAGTATTTTTAGGGATCCAAAATCATTACAAATATCGCGCAATAGATAATAGATAGATAGGAATTGGATCTGGCAGAACAGAATTTTTTATCTACCAAATAAAATATCCTATCCAGTCCAGTGAAGTGACCTGATAAGTCAACTTCCGGAAAGCCAACTTAAGGAATGTATACCCCGTATACCATTTTTTCTAAGGCTTGGATTCCACTCTCTGACGAACATGCACGAGTCACCAAGCAAGGATTCTTAATAATGGAGTTAAACGATATGGACAAACGATTTGTACTGTACAAGAAAGCGTTCACAGTGGGATTCCAAGCCCACTTATGGCTTTTGTCATAGCTTTGTCTATGAAGATTACACTCAAAACGAGCCAGCCAATTACTGCATATTGCCTAGTTTTATCAAACGAGACTTTTCTACCATAAACATGATATATTATTAGACAAACATGATCTTAAAATTGTTGACATCGTTTACAAAATTCGGGGTGCATGAAAATCAGGGTTAAGTTGGTTGAAAGGAGATTGATCCTGTTTGTATATCAATATGAGTAAAGAGTCGGTGGATAAGGCGGTAAGGGGTGTTTATATGGGCATAAATTCACCATCCTAAACCGGGGTCCTTTCTTTAGGGAGTCACTTTACATCGTGTTTATATGAGTACTTTCCTTTGTTTATAAAAGTTATGCTACGTGCTCAAGATCTTTATTGTCATATGAAGATATATTTTATTGCGATTGCCTACTGTGACAAAACTACTGGAGTGTTAACATGACTGTTAACATTGATTATCACTGACAGGGATCCAAGGGGTAGCTCATTTATCATATAGTACATAGATATACATAGGGATTTCTGTAGACAAGCAAGATCTCGGCAAAGCAAGGACTTCGGGATGTGAGAAGTGGAATGAGTTTCCAATAATAGATACTTCTTTGTAATAATCCCATATCTATTTGATTTGACAAAATAAATTTGTGCAAGATGGTGAAAATAAATTCTGCCAATACGCCGATCATGAGGTGATGTCAGATAAACATGAGGTGATGTCAGATAAACATGGCCAAATTGGGACTTAAAAGCCAACTCATCGATCAGAGAAATTACACTAATTTGTAAAATTCTATGAGACCTCTGATTCTGATGGGAATTGTGAGTTGAAGCAACCATCAAGAAAATAGGAAATACGTCATTGCCAACAGTGAAAGGGTAAAAAAAAAAATGCTGTCTCCTTTTGTTCTTCCTGTTTCTATCATTTTTTTCCCTTTTTTTCTCTTTTTTGTCTTTCTTTCTTATTAGTTTATAAACAATGAATTTTGAGCACCAAAAGGCATTTGCAAACAAGGATGTCCCGATGAATTTATCAATCAATCATGACAAAGGTTAGTGGGTGAAGATAAGAAAGTCAGCAGTTTGAAGGTTTTTTACAAACTTTTAAGGTTTACAACATTATTCAGTCTCAAAATATTTCTAGGAAATATCGTGGTAAAAATATCATCATTCAACTTTCCATTCGGCTTTTTGGAATTGTCAATAATCTAAAACATGTGAAAAGCAAGATGTCGCAATTTATGTAGAAAGCTGTTTTGTTGTGTTTTCATATCAACATCATAGCAATGTAAAAAATGAACATTCTGTTTCAACCATCTATTGCTGCAATCATAATTTAGCTGGTATCTTAGGATGTTTGATGTTTGCCTCGACACCTGATGATGGCATACAATAGTGCTTATTTAAATGGCAAGTTAAAAAATAGCAAGAAGACTGTATGATTATATTTACCGTCGTGTGGACCAGGTCGACATGCAGATGCGCATTTTCCGAAATCTCCAACGCATTTGAAGTGTTCACGCCAATCTTTAGCTTCCTTCGAGCAAGTTTTCCTTGTTTCATGACACTTAAATCAAATAAACAAAGTTATATCAGAGAATTATCGTTTTATAATCACATGCGAAAACAACTGTCCAGTACAATGATTTTGATTGGGGAACTATTGCTCTTATTATCAGAATGGCAGGTCGCGATTAAGTGCCTCATACTGATTGTGGAAATCTGTCCACAAAGCCACTTAAATGACAACATCTCCATCAACAGTGAAGAAGCATTTTATTTGTAATAAAATCGATATCTGAACCGTTGAAATTTGTTTGAACAACAAAATAATATATGATCTGCTTACAGATTTTAGACACTTAGAAAGAGGTGTTCCTCTACATTTCAAATACTCCAATCCACATTTTGTTTTCTCCTTCCACGATGTTGCAGCTGCCTTGCATTGTCTGTATTGTTCGACACACTGAGAAGATAAGAGAACAATAAAAAAAGTTGATGATATGTCCACATAAAAATATAAAAAGTCTTGATTGGACTATAATTAGATCGATAGAACATCTTACGCTGTCTGGGCCACCAGATCCATCATCAGTATCTTCTAAGTCCTCTTCCATGGCTTCATCAAACTCCATATCATCTAGAAAGGACAACTTCTTCTTATGATTTATATATTCAAACCAATAAGAACGTCTTGCAAGATGTTAAATCATGCTAACTTGTTCTTTAGATTTTCTAAAAGTGCGAGCAAATCGCTACCGTTTAAAGCACTAAAGTGTCACCATCATCATCATCAAATAATGTCTTCCATTTTTAGGTTACCGCTGGATATACTCTGATTAAGTTATATATCAAACATCATCAAAAATTTCAATAACAGTATTAAAGTCATAGGATTGTTAACAGAAGTTTAAAAAGACAAGATGATTATATTTACCGTCGTGTGGACCAGGTCGACATGCAGATGCGCATTTTCCGAAATCTCCAACGCATTTGAAGTGTTCACGCCAATCTTTAGCTTCCTTCGAGCAAGTTTTCCTTGTTTCATGACACTTAAATCAAATAAACAAAGTTATATCAGAGAATTATCGTTTTATAATCACATGCGAAAACAACTGTCCAGTACAATGATTTTGATTGGGGAACTATTGCTCTTATTATCAGAATGGCAGGTCGCGATTAAGTGCCTCATACTGATTGTGGAAATCTGTCCACAAAGCCACTTAAATGACAACATCTCCATCAACAGTGAAGAAGCATTTTATTTGTAATAAAATCGATTTCTGAACCGTTGAAATTTGTTTGAACAACAAAATAATATATGATCTGCTTACAGATTTTAGACACTTAGAAAGAGGTGTTCCTCTACATTTCAAATACTCCAATCCACATTTTGTTTTCTCCTTCCACGATGTTGCAGCTGCCTTGCATTGTCTGTATTGTTCGACACACTGAGAAGATAAGAGAACAATAAAAAAAGTTGATGATATGTCCACATAAAAATATAAAAAGTCTTGATTGGACTATAATTAGATCGATAGAACATCTTACGCTGTCTGGGCCACCAGATCCATCATCAGTATCTTCTAAGTCCTCTTCCATGGCTTCATCAAACTCCATATCATCTAGAAAGGACAACTTCTTCTTATGATTTATATATTCAAACCAATAAGAACGTCTTGCAAGATGTTAAATCATGCTAACTTGTTCTTTAGATTTTCTAAAAGTGCGAGCAAATCGCTACCGTTTAAAGCACTAAAGTGTCACCATCATCATCATCAAATAATGTCTTCCATTTTTAGGTTACCGCTGGATATACTCTGATTAAGTTATATATCAAACATCATCAAAAATTTCAATAACAGTATTAAAGTCATAGGATTGTTAACAGAAGTTTAAAAAGACAAGATGATTATATTTACCGTCGTGTGGACCAGGTCGACATGCAGATGCGCATTTTCCGAAATCTCCAACGCATTTGAAGTGTTCACGCCAATCTTTAGCTTCCTTCGAGCAAGTTTTCCTTGTTTCATGACACTTAAATCAAATAAACAAAGTTATATCAGAGAATTATCGTTTTATAATCACATGCGAAAACAACTGTCCAGTACAATGATTTTGATTGGGGAACTATTGCTCTTATTATCAGAATGGCAGGTCGCGATTAAGTGCCTCATACTGATTGTGGAAATCTGTCCACAAAGCCACTTAAATGACAACATCTCCATCAACAGTGAAGAAGCATTTTATTTGTAATAAAATCGATTTCTGAACCGTTGAAATTTGTTTGAACAACAAAATAATATATGATCTGCTTACAGATTTTAGACACTTAGAAAGAGGTGTTCCTCTACATTTCAAATACTCCAATCCACATTTTGTTTTCTCCTTCCACGATGTTGCAGCTGCCTTGCATTGTCTGTATTGTTCGACACACTGAGAAGATAAGAGAACAATAAAAAAAGTTGATGATATGTCCACATAAAAATATAAAAAGTCTTGATTGGACTATAATTAGATCGATAGAACATCTTACGCTGTCTGGGCCACCAGATCCATCATCAGTATCTTCTAAGTCCTCTTCCATGGCTTCATCAAACTCCATATCATCTAAAAAGGACAACTTCTTCTTATGATTTATATATTCAAACCAATAAGAACGTCTTGCAAGATGTTAAATCATGCTAACTTGTTCTTTAGATTTTCTAAAAGTGCGGGCAAATCGCTACCGTTTAAAGCACTAAAGTGTCACCATCATCATCATCAAATAATGTCTTCCATTTTTAGGTTACCGCTGGATATACTCTGATTAAGTTATATATCAAACATCATCAAAAATTTCAATAACAGTATTAAAGTCATAGGATTGTTAACAGAAGTTTAAAAAGACAAGATGATTATATTTACCGTCGTGTGGACCAGGTCGACATGCAGATGCGCATTTTCCGAAATCTCCAACGCATTTGAAGTGTTCACGCCAATCTTTAGCTTCCTTCGAGCAAGTTTTCCTTGTTTCATGACACTTAAATCAAATAAACAAAGTTATATCAGAGAATTATCGTTTTATAATCACATGCGAAAACAACTGTCCAGTACAATGATTTTGATTGGGGAACTATTGCTCTTATTATCAGAATGGCAGGTCGCGATTAAGTGCCTCATACTGATTGTGGAAATCTGTCCACAAAGCCACTTAAATGACAACATCTCCATCAACAGTGAAGAAGCATTTTATTTGTAATAAAATCGATATCTGAACCGTTGAAATTTGTTTGAACAACAAAATAATATATGATCTGCTTACAGATTTTAGACACTTAGAAAGAGGTGTTCCTCTACATTTCAAATACTCCAATCCACATTTTGTTTTCTCCTTCCACGATGTTGCAGCTGCTTTGCATTTTCTGTATTGTTCGACACACTGAGAAGATAAGAGAACAATAAAAAAAGTTGATGATATTAGGGAGATTCGTAAACTCGACCAGCTTGTTACGCGAAAAAAATAAATTACTTGTGAGAATTAAAATAATAAAAGTTACTTTAGAGATTTAAAGCCCTTTGCTGTATCAAAAGAAACATCATTACTTTGCACGCTTATTTCAAGTGTTGATGTGAAGTTTCTAATAACTTTGTAGGGAAAAATTCACGAACAACTTTACTAAGTTGTATATAATTCCCTACAAATTTATAGAAATAAAGTTTCGTGTAAACGAAACATGATTTTTCCGAATCCCGCTAATGTCCACATAAAAATAGTGGAACATTCTGGATTTCTTTTGCATCAGCATCGTTGATTGATCTTCTATTATATTTAGATTAACAAGATATCTTACGCTGTCAGGACCACCAGATCCATCATCAATATCTTCAAAGTCCTCTTCAATGGCTTCATCAAATGCCATCTCATCTAAAGTAAGCCAGGAACAAGTTTGAACGTTTTATAGAAGATACTCAAGCAAATCCAAACTTGTAATAGTGTTACCATTTTCCACCCTTATCTCTGACCTGCAAAACAAGTATTAGTAACAGACAATGATTTTCTGTATGCCCCTAAATATTTCCAGTGACCATTCTTACCGTCATGCGGACCAGGTCGACATGTAACGACACATTTTCCAAAGTTCTTTGCACATTGCTTATGTTCATCCCATCCATTAGCATCCTTAGTACATGTCTTTCTTGTGTAATGGCACTAAAACAAACCAATGAGAAACTCTGAAAATAACAAGTTTGGGTTCTGTAAGTATAGTGACAAAAGGCTTACATTTTTCAGACATTGGGTAAGTGGTTTTCCTCTGCATTTCAAATATGCCAATCCACATTTTACTCTTTCCTTAAACGATGCATTCTTGCTGCATTCTCTGTATTTTTCAACACACTAAAAACAAATTCCAGATGAAAAGAGGATAAGTATTTGAAAATATTACGATTTATTAAAACATTGAGTTACTAAACAGAAAATACAAAACTTACGGAGAGTCCTCCTCCTGAACCATCATCACTGGAATCTGAAATCAAGAGCAAAGTTATTGTTTGCTATTAATAAATTCCAACACAGCTTTCATTACAATCAGATTTAGATCGACAAGGAAAGAAACCTATTAGAATTCGTTGATTTTACTATTAGGCAAAGTAAGAAGTCAATTTCATTGTGCATCCTGAATAAATCATAACATTGTTGTATCGAATAAAGTACCTTCAGCTGCGGCAAAAGCCAAAACAGCACAAACTGAAAGAAGCAAGATCTTCATGTCGACTGTGAAAGAATTCTTCTTTTATGAAATGAGCGTCTTATTTTGAACCATCCTATTTAAACAATGTGTTCTTTAAACATCTGCGCATAATGTGTCAACATCATGACACTGTTCTTTTATTTTCGTATTTAAACAGTAGCTTTTTATTAATATAACTGAGTCAATCACTTGCACGGCTTTTCTTTCATTATAATTTTCTAAATATTTTTTGTTCATTTTATAATTAACTTGCTTACTTGCGTAATAACAAAATGGTTCCACGTGAGACAAATCGTGGCAATATCCACCAAAAGACTCCATATACTGTGCAATTGATTCTCTATTTAAAAAGGGACTTCATTTATAGTCTTCTAATAAAAACTTGGCATTACTCTAATCACATAAGCACATTTCTAGACATCTATGAATTGATGTTTTTAACAGCAGTGTTAAGTAAGTTAGCAAGTGACTGGCAGTAACGGTTGGTTCTTCCGCCCGCCAACTTGTAACTAGTAGTTGACGTAATAACAGAGATATGTATAGCATTGCTCTAACTCTGTGCAGTCGCTCGATGGCCCCTAATGGGCTGCAAGCTGCTGTTAAAGCACATCAGAGTGGAGTATTGAGACACGACATGATTGGACTCGAACACGGGTTGGCAGGTCACAGGAAACATGCCAAAAACTTACTGGCAATATACACGGTACGATTTGTAGCATACTACACCTAAAATCGTGCAGAAAGTAGGTGACTACAAGTCGCATACTACAAAAAAATTTGAACATGTTCAAATTTATACGATTTGTAGTACGTTTTTCAGCCAATCAGCGTGCAGAACACAAATATGGCAAGTTATGTATGAAGAACGTAATTGTTTAATTGTTTTTATTTAGTGCAGTGGGTGGTATGGGACGAGAATGTTATGCATTCTACAAGAGATTGGTCGAACTGATCGCAGAAAAACGAAAACAACCAGTGAACAATATCGTCCAGTGGATTCGACGCAAAGTTTCCTTTGCTGTCATCAAATCGCTAGTGATCTGTGTGAGGGGTACACGAAAGACATGGTGCGAAGATCCATTGGTGCAGTCACTCAACAACGACGCAAGAGACTGCGAGATTTCATCTGAAATCAAAATTTAATTTTTTAATTTTGTGTTTTTATATTAAATAAATCCTTGTATACCAATTTTATGAAAAAATTGTGATATAAATAAATTGCTTTGGTCAGCAAAAAAAAAAAAAAAAATTGTTTAAACGTTATTGTTTAAACTCGTGTTTTTCCTCTTGTGTCATATTTCTGTGCAGCGTTCTCTGTTCAAGCGTAAACTTCTTTTCAGTTTTCTATTTATTATTGTTCGTGTGCGTTCTTGATTATTCCATTTGACAGACCGAGGTGGGCGTATAGGGCGTTTGAATTGGGTGAAAGGATGTGATGGTTGGGAGGAGAGATGTGCTTCTGCACAGATACCACAAGTTGTAAAGCATAAAAAACAAATTGGAAGACGATTGGAAGTATTAGCTCTGAGTGCAATTATTTAGCAATTACTTTCGAAAAGAAAAAACGAAAGAAAAGAAAAGAATGAAAAAAGAACGAACGGTTGAAAAGATAAACCATCAGACAGAAATTTATCCAGTAACTTCTGTAGGGTATATAAAAAAAACCTTTGGTCAAGTCAGGTAAAAATCTTATCAGCTGATGAAGAAAGCATATAATCTACTGATTGATTGATGGATTAGTAAATATTCTTATGTTGATGCACGAGACAGCTGTGAATACAACTCTTGTCAATATCGTTTGAGAAATTAACAGGTGCCAATGAAAAATTTAAACGGTAGCCGGTTCGCTGCTGAAATGCAAAATCTTTTTAAATGGCCTATAAATATATTTTAGATTACTTTCAACAATAGTTTGAAAAAGACTTTAAATGCAACTTCCGCTATACCTGCATTTCACCTTCAAAAATTTCACCTTCAAAAATTCCACCTTCAAAGGCAAGAAACCCTGCTTTAACTTTTAGGATTCATTACTCAGTTATGTGCCTATCCTTTTTTCTTTGACGATTGTTCGTGCAAGCGGACATGAAACTTTAAGGATGAAAAATAAACTCTGTCTTTCTTGACTTTACGGTGTCGTGCTTTTTTTATTGAGCCACTGTTCTAGATTTAAAAAAAAAGATTCATCATATGTCTATTGTGCCTATCCTTAAAATACTATCAACAGCGTGAAACAAAACAAGAAATGTATTTTTGACTTTAGGACGATTTCGTGCAGCGTTTACATGACATCGTTGCCAAATTCGCAAATTCGGCCAAATTCGGGCTTCCAGTTGACCAATTTTCATGAAATTTTGCACAGAGCACAATTGAAAGGTGCTGCTTTCGAATTTAACAATGATTTTGCCAAGTTTGACTAAAATTGGGCAATTTAGGCCAAACTAGGTCCAAATTTCGAGAGTTCTTAAATTTTCATGAAATTTTGCACAGAGCACAATTGAGAGGTGTTGATTTCCAATTTGAAAATCATTTTGCCAGTTTTGCACAGAGCACAATTGAAAGGTGCTGATTTCCAATTTGACAATCAATTTACCAGGTTTGACTAAAATTGGGCAATTTAGTCCAAATTTGGACCAAATTTCGAAACTTCTTCAATTTTCATGAAATTTTGCACAAAGCACAATTGAAAGGTGCTGATTTCCAATTTGACAATCAATTTACCATGTTTGACTAAAATTGGGCAATTTAGTCCAAATTTGTACCCAATTTCGAGAGTTCTTCAATTTTCATGAAATTTCGCACAGAGCACAATTGAAAGGTGCTGATTTCCAATTTGACAATCATTTTGCCAGGCTTGGCTAAAATTGGGCAATTTAGGCCAAATTTGGACCAAATTTGCAAAGTTCTTCAATTTTTATGAAATTTTGAACGGAGCACAATTGAAAGGTGCTGATTTCTAATTTGACAGTCATTTTGTCAGATATTTGACCGAAATTGGACAATTTGGGTCAAATTTCGACCAAATTTCGAACGTTCTTCAATTTTCATGAAATTTTGCATGGATTACATTTGAAAGGTGCTGATTTCAAATTTAGGTCAATTTGGGCTAAATTTGGACCAAATTGCAAAAGTTCTGCAATACTCTTAAAAATTTGTACAAAGCACAAATGGAAGATGTAGATTTGAATTTGCCAGTCATTTTGTTAGATTTGACCATAACTTGGCAATTCGGCAATGTTGTGTTTTTGAGACTAGATATGTATCGTTGTGTTACGTCCTGAAGTCTTCAAGCCAAGCGGCTTCTTGTAATCAATTTAATTCAATTGCGCTGGTCATGAAGCGTACCAGATTTATAGATAGGGATGTTTTAATAACAAACTGGCGACCCATCTCATCAAAGATTTTATTATTGGTGTTTGGTCCTCAGATAGTTAGGTTTCAGTTACTACCTGATACCTTAATATAATAAGTAGATCCTAGCTATCATGTGACATGACATCATCATTTTGAACCTGGTGAAATGAAAATAGTTAAATGGCACATATTTTTGCACTATTCGAAAGAGCATGGAAATTATTAGAAGTTATAACTAAAATTGCCTACTTCCCTAGATATTGGACATTCGTGACGTCATTCAAAAGTAAAAGTAGCTAAATTAAAAAAAATAAAAAATTTTATCCGGTAGAGGATTTTCTGGGGAAAAATTAATTAATTTATCGGGGAAAATAAGTGGGTGAAAAGTGACTAAAATATTTGGGTGGCCACAAAATCGTTCCCCGGACAAAGTTTTCCTCATCTTCTCTAATTACCGACCTGTATAAAAAATAACAAAAAAGGAAGAAACTTAAAGATCGACTTTCGAATGATATAAAAATTTTTGATTTATAGGAAAAGTAATTTTTTTGTTACGGTATTGGGCTGGTGTGGCCTAAAATAGAATTTTTCGTACTATTTCTTAAATCATATATAAGAATTGACAGTAACCCGGGTAAAAGTTTTTACCGAGTTTAACTTCGAAAAGGATGTGTCAAATCCTGCGTTCCCGTGTGCGAACCCCATGACGAAAATTTTAAGTACACAATCGCGACTCAAACGTGTACCCATGGTGTAGAGCTTGACAAATTGATCAAAAAATGTACGGGATCGCTTTGCTAGGATCAACCGTTACAGAGATATCGCCGATCAAAGATTTTGATGACGTCATAGCCGCACCACCCAAAAATATTTAAAACTCAAAACTTTCGTCACCCCATCGCCTGTATCGACGACCCCAAAAAACGTCAGTTATCACTATTCGTTTTTGAGATATTTCCCCAAAAACGTTGCTTTCGATTAGGGATACAAATAATAATTGAATAATAATTGCCCCCGCAGCGAGCGTAAGCGAGCGAGGAGGCATAGTAGTTTCACGAGATAGGCGAATGTCAGTTTTCGATTTTGTTCATCATCATCATCATCATCCAACTTTCGTGTTGACGTTACACGGTGGAATACAATTATTAGCTGACTTTGCGTTTTTCCCGTATCAAAGCATGGTACTGTATGTGGGAGACAGAATGTTTTTTCGTATCTCTTTCCTAATTTATTATTATAATATATTATGTTATTTAAAAAGTTCGTATGCTAAAATTAATTAAACATTTTTTATATTACTTTTGCGTTTTTTAGTGAAGTGAACAACAAGGATTTTGAAGCACAGCTTGAAATCTGAAATTTTGCCAAGCATACATTTTATGTTTGTATATGTTGTCTTAGCTCAAAATCTTTCGTTCAATAAATTTTATTCACTGATTTTTGGTGGATATTGCCATTTTAATTGGATTTCTGTGTATGCAAGAAAGCCATATTACAAATTCTTGTTTTTTTCTTCTTTAACTGTCCTCCACTCATGATCAATAAAACCTTTTTGGATTTCTGCGTAAGCAAGAAATACTTTACGATCGTCTTTGTTTTTTTTTTTTTCATCTTACTGTCCAAACCTAGTCATATTTGTTTCTCCAATTTCATTGGTTCACAAAAAAGCCGTCTCAATCGTGATTGGTGCATAATGCCCGATTTCTACGAAAGGGTGCTAATATAGCCACCTTAACTTCAATAGCGACAGTTTATTGGCTTGATTTTCGCCATGCCATGTGATCGTCCACAAAACGTTTTAAAAATGGCAGCGAAAGAACGTGTGTAGTTTGCTAAAAGTTTCTTTGATGGAAATATGGCTTTAAGAGAAGTTAATACAGCTTATAATTTTATATCAAGAATTGCATTACTGTTGGTCACTTATCATGTTCACAAAATTAAATTACAGTGTGGTTATTCTGTTTTTTGAAAGAAGTTTTCTTGAAGTTTAAAATATGAAAACAGTCAGTGCCAATACATGGTGTGTGGAAGAAAAGGTATTTCTTGTTTTATTTTTGCTCCAAGGCTTTTTAAATATGAAAGACCTTCGTGTATTTTGTATGTGTATGCATGTTTGAAGTCAATTTTTAGAAGCTTTTGGATTTTTAAAGCTCAGCTTAGCTTCCTTTCAGCTCCTCCCCAACATCACCAACATAAGCACTTTATACAGCTATTTATTAGTAGCAATTTTTGGATGTATTCTGGCTATATCAGCTTATCTCTTTTCTCCCTACGTATGATGTATTTTTTTTAACTTTTAGATTAGATATGAGCTTTAATTTCTAAGTAATTATTATTGTGATATTTATATTTTTCATTCTGAGGAGATCAATATAGAAACTTTATATATTAGTTTTGTGCTGCCCAAAGGATATGTTGGTTACCGCCAGTATACACAATCTTTTTATAGGATTCGTTATATTTAATGTGGTTAAATTAAAGTTTCGTATTGTGTCGATGCACGTTTTTGGAGTACGTGGGTGGCAAATAATCCAGTAACAATCATTCAGCTTATTCGTACAAAAAAACAGATCTTCATAAATGATCTCCGCGATAGCATAAAGAAAAGCCCCTTTTTTATGTTATGGTAGGCTGACTTTCTTGACGAACATTGTCAGTCGCATTATTTTTTGTTTATTTAATGCTGATGCTTCTCGAGCTGAATGATGTGACTGTCTTAGTTTTGCAGGACTAGTGTGCTAGTGTTGCATTTTTGTGGCATTTTCAGCAGCAAAGCTTGCAGAAATCCTTCTGCCCGGTAGGGCATCTTGTTCTTTTTTTCATCTTACTGTCCAAACCTAGCGATTTTTTCCGCCGTCTCAATCTTCATTGGTGCATAAAGCGCCACTATTACGAAAGGGTGCTAATAAACTTTAATAGCGCTTAGTTTATTGGCTTGATTATTTCCGCCATGTGATCATCCGGTATTTTTCGACTTTACATTTGCACGCCGTTCGCATAATGGTATACCACAGCGTGACCGAAGAAACCTTAAATTTCCAAAAGTAAGAAGATTTGCACTTCCAAAACCGAAAGTAAAGGGTAGAAATTTATAATTATCTTGCAATGATTCTACTACGTTCATTCTTTTCTAAAAACAAGTTCTCAATGTTTTGTGAAAACAGTGTGTGCAGCTTTTATGTTTTGCAAAATGTCTGCGATTCTTTTAAGCCTTTCTAGATGCAAAATACTGTTTGTTTCATGTGTGGGCTGTAGTGCTTTTTAAGCTCTGGATACATACAGCTCAGCTCAGTTTCCTCTTCAGCTCCAACAACATACAAGGAATGTCTTGTTACCCTCTGTCTGTGGCTGTGCATCTCATTTTATGTTTTAGCCTATTTTAGCCTATATTATATACTTGTATAGTTCTTGGCTGTATTATCAATTACTGAATTAGGAATGGGGACTTACTATTTACGATAGCAAATTGAAACTTACCTTGATTGTCTGTAAATTCTAAATACTGGACATCTTTTAACGCAAATTTCTGTTTTCAGTATAGTTTAGGTCATATTTTTCATAATCCTAATCTTTGTTTACTTTTTGTGTTTGGGAAGTCTTTTCGTAATTAGGAAGATTGACCGTACATACGTAATCACTGTGATATCTGAAAGCATATGAATTTGATGTTATTTTGTTCATTAAGTTTATTAGAAGTTAATGTAAGGTTCGTATTGTGTCAGTTATGCTTTCATGATGCCCTGGCGTGTATACGTAATTAAAAATTTATTGTTTTTTAAGTTTCTGAATAAATTTTTATAATCTTTTCATGAAATTTAGTTCTGGTAATGCATGCTTTTAAATTAAAAAGATGGCAATGACATATTGTTACTCAAATTAAAGCACAAATTTCTGTTTTCAGTTATGTATGTTGATTTTGTATGTATATAGATGTATTTTGTATCATTAAAATCTATGCTTTCCTTTTTCTCCTTCTGAATTAGACAAGACATATTAAATTCATAACATTTATAATGACTTACGTGCATACTCATTGTCTTATCTGAATTGATCACTGAATCCTTAATATCATTTCGTACCAACAAAATAAAGAACATGTCATTCAGATAAAGTTTTGCATAGTGACAACATAGTTAATAGAAGAGAGATGGTTAGGAGACTTTGTTTAATTTAATAAAAGCCTATTGAATTATGTTTTTGTATGATTTATTTGAATAGAATTAATCGTGAACCTGCACATGTAAAATTTCATAGCAATGAAATGAGTATAAAAATAAAATCTTACTAACCAAAAAACAACATTTCTCCTTCATGGAATCCTAGTATACGAAAAATATATGGACTTTGAAATACTACAAACATGAATAATTGCGTAATCTGTTTTTCTTTAAATATTAAGCGTACATAATATGATGAAACAGGAACTTTAAAATACAATAGTTATGAAAGAGAAAAAATAAAATTAAATCTATAATTTTATTTTTTCAATGGATTTGTTTATTTCCTGGAAAATTGTATGTTGGAAAGAAGCTGAACCAAACGATCTTCCAACTCTCAACATGCCCATAAAATCATTCATGAAAACTAAAGCACTTAGATATGAGAGAAAAAAACAACAAAAAAACAACAAAAACAAATATATGCTATGAAAGTATTGACGATGTAATTAATAAAATCTCTAGTTTACAATGCTCAGCAAACTGGCAAATTAGCTTGAATGGAGATAAAACCATACTATTTAAATTAAGCCTGGACACACTAATTCCAAAGTACCAAATAACAATTATTGTTTGGTTACACTCAAAAGGTGTTATGGTTGGTTCTCACTTGCTTCAGTGTAGCATGATGAGTGTTTTGGGATGACATGCTGCAAAAGTTTAGAATTGAAAACTGCTGTTTTGACACCTGTGCAAATTCTGAAACTTTCAATCAAATCAATTAAATGTTCGATGGAAATTTTTCTTACTGATCATCTTGCCATCTTATAGATAACATGATTTTCAGGTAGAAACCATTCAAACACTTGGATTGTATATGCTAAACTGTTGATAGCTAAACTTTTGCAGCATGCCATCCCCAAGCACTCATCCTGCTACACATTTGAGTGTAACCTAACCACACGTACACATGTTTGTGACATTTCATTAAACCAGATAGCCAAGTTGTTGTTGTGAAATGAATGCATCACCCTTCAGAACCAAAGTCCTTCATAGTAGGTCCAAGAAGAATCTATAACCTGCTAAACTCCAATATCTTTCACTTCACCAGCACGCATCAAACTATCTTTGCAACAACAACGACTCAAATGCAATCAGCTTCAAAAACAACTTCAGGACGATATGAGTCAGAAATAATAAAGATCCAGCATTGTTATTGATCATGAACTGAGTGATGATCTTCCAATATCATGTCAAATCATGCCATTTGTGAAGTTATTTTGGCAACAGCAACAAAAACTCTTTCAACGCTCTGCAAATGGTGCTCACTACCACTCAATGATTATTCGATATTGTTATCATTAGACACGAAATCACCATCAACCTATGAAGAGTTGAGAAATAGCAATATATACTCAGATTACCAAGTCTCAGAACTCTCAGAGAATACAAAAACTTATAAAACCAGAGCCAGGATTTAGAAAGAAAGTAATTGATGCCTTAAAGCAAACTACAAGTAATTACTGTGATGTGCAAAGGTACAGTGTTCTCCTGGAATTAGTTTCTGTGTCAGTTTTCAGCAATCTGGTGGAAAATTTCCTTCACATGCTTGAATCAGCACCAGCAGGTTGTTTTGCATATTGCATTCCTTCAATACCCTGTCACATAATTTCATTAAGAGAAGGGTAGTAGCATGTGCAGCTATATTCTTATCATGATAATAGCCATATTTAAATATATATATGGAATATATGTCACTGATGAATAAAGTTTTTCATAATCACCCTTGTTAAACATGTTCACTCTCTGTTTATTATTTTTTTAAGAATTTCATTGTTTGTATTTAAAATTATGGTAGACAACTAGTCACATTTGAGGATACAAGTCACTTTTGGCTAAAATTTGTATTGTTTCTTGCATCATGCTCTTAATTTTAAGCAAAGAGAACATGACTTTTCTGGACATGTCTAGCAAGTCCAACTTTACTTTTGCATTTCTTGTTACACAAGTCACACTGGAATTCACACCATTTGCATCTTAAAAAAATAGTTAGTTCGTGTACGTGGCAATGCGAATATCAAAAGAGAGCCTCTTTCGGATCTACTCTTACTTAATCAAGTGAAAAGAATACGAAAAAAAGGACATAAGATGTAAACAGAAAACAGTCACAAAATCACGATATTGCGGCTTTTTCGTGAAAACTACTTGCTACTTACATCATCAGAAAAGGAATCACTACTTTCATGAAATTTGATATCAAATACTCCCACAATTTCATCTAATTCACCATCAAAATAATTGTTTTCCCCTTGCGCTTCCATATTGGAAAAACACTTGTGCAGGTTCACGTCACGTGACAAGCAGTTTCAGCTTCGATATTGAAAGCCTTTGATTTCGCCGACATGCCGAACCATCTCTTCTATTAACTATGGTGAACAATTATGTTTTTTCCAGATTTTTGGGGAGTACATGATCAGAAATTTAATAAATAGATATTGCGGATTAAACTTTTCTTAATTTCAAGAATGTCATAGTCTTTTCTTTTTTCATACTTCAGCTGATTTTGCAGAAATCCTTATGCCTGCAAGGGCATCTTGTTGGATTTCTGCGTAAGCAAGAAATACTTTACGATCGTCTTTGTTTTTTTTTTTCATCTTACTGTCCAAACCTAGTCCATATTGTTCTACTCAATTTCATTGGTTCATAAAAAGCCGTCTTAATTGTCATTGGTGGCACTAATGCCCGATTTCTACGAAAGGGTGCTATTTAGCCACCTCCACTTAAATAGCGATAGTTTATTGGCTAGATTTTCGCCATGCCATGTGATCGTCCACAAAACGTTTTAAAAATGGCAGCGAAAGAACGTGTGTAGTTTGCTAAAAGTTTCTTTGATGGAAATATGGCTTTAAAGAAGTTAATACAGCTTATAATTTTATATAAAGAATTGCATTACTGTTGGGAACTTATCATGTTCACAAAGATTAAATTACAGTGTGGTTATTCTGTTTTTTGAAAGAAGTTTTCTTGAAGTTTAAAATATGAAAACAAGTGCCAATACATGGTGTGTGAAGAAAAGGTATTTCTTGTTTTATTTTTGCTCCAAGCCTTTTAAATATGAAGACCTTCGTGTATTTTGTATGTGTATGCATGTTTGAAGTCAATTTTTAGAAGCTTTTGGATTTTTAAAGCTCAGCTTAGCTTCCTTTCAGCTCCTCCCCAACATCACCAACATATAATACAATATATATATTTAGTAGCAATTTTTGGATGTATTCTGGCTATATCAGCTTATCTCTTTATCTCTTTTCTCCCTACGTATGTTGTATTTTTTTTAACTTTTAGATTAGATATGAGCTTTAATTTCTAAGTAATTATTATTGTGATATTTATATTTTTCATTCTGAGGAGATCAATATAGAAACTTTATATATTAGTTTGTGCTGCCCAAACGATATGTTGGTTACCGCCAGTATACACAATCTTTTTATAGGATTCGTTATATTTAATGTGGTTAAATTAAAGTTTCGTATTGTGTCGATGCACTTTTTTGGAGTACGTGGGTGGCAAATATCCAGTAACAATCATTCAGCTTATTCGTACAAAAAAACAGATCTTCATAAATGATCTCCGCGATAGCATAAAGAAAAGGCCCCTTTTTATGTTATGGTATAGGGCTGACTTTCTTGACGAAAACATTGTCAGTCGCATCAATATTTTATGTTTATTTAATGCTGATGCTTCTCGAGCTGAATGATGTGACTGGCTTAGTTTTGCAAGGACTAGTGTGGCTAGTGTTTGCATTTTGTGGCATTTACAGCAGCAAAGCTGCAGAAATCCTTCTGCCCGGTAGGGCATCTTGTTTTATTTTTTTTTTTCATCTTACTGTCCAAACCTAGTCATATTTGTTTCTCCATTTGATTGGTTCATAAAAAAGCCGTCTCAATCGTGATTGGTACATAAATGCCCGATTTCTACGAAAGGGTGCTAATATAGCGCACCCTGAACTTCAATAGCGTAGTTATTGGCTGATTTTTCGCCATGCACATGTGATCGTCCACAAACGTTTGAAAAAATGGCAGCGAAAGAACGTGTGTAGTTTGCTAAAAGTTTCTTGATGGAATATGGCTTTAAAAGAAGTTATACAGCTTATAAATTTTATATAAAGAATTGCTTACTGTGGGAACTTATCATGTTCACAAAATATAATTACAGTGTGGTTATTCTGTTTTTTGAAAGAAGTTTTCTTGAAGTTTAAAATATGAAAACAGTGCCAATACGTGGTGTGTGGAAGAAAAGGTATTTCTTGTTTTATTTTGCTCCAAGCCTTTTTAAATATGAAAGACCTTCGTGTATTTTGTATGTGTATGCATGTTTGAAGTCAATTTTAGAAGCTTTTGGATTTTTTAAAGCTCAGCTTAGCTTCCTTTCAGCTCCTCCCCAACTCACCAACATATGCACTTTATACAGCTATTTATACTATATTTAATAGCAATTTTTGGATGTATTCTGGCTATATCAGCTTATCTCTTTTCTCCCTACGTATGTTGTATTTTTTAACTTTTATATTAGATATGAGCTTTAATTTCTAAGTAATTATTATTGTGATATTTATATTTTTCATTCTGAGGAGATCAATATAGAAACTTTATATATTAGTTTGTGCTGCCCAAACGATATGTTGGTTACCGCCAGTATACACAATCTTTTTTATAGGATTCGTTATATTTAATGTGGTTAAATTAAAGTTTCGTATTGTGTCGATGCACTTTTTGGAGTACGTGGGTGGCAAATATCCAGTAACAATCATTCAGCTTATTCGTACAAAAAAAACAGATCTTCATAAATGATCTCCGCGATAGCATAAAGAAAAGCCCTTTTTTATGTTATGGATAGGCTGACTTTCTTGACGAACCATTGTCAGTCGCATCAATATTTTTGTTATTTAATGCTGATGCTTCTCGAGCTGAATGATGTGACTGTCTTAGTTTTGCAGGGACTAGTGTGCTAGTGTTGCATTTTGTGGCATTTTCAGCAGCAAAGCTTGCAGAAATCCTTCTGCCGGTAGGGCATCTTGTTAGATATTTTTCTTAGCTATTTTATGTAAACGTTGGCTACTTTTTGTTTTGAACTAAAGTTTGAAACGCAAATTTCTAATGGATTTTTCGCTTTAATATTTTTTTTGAAACAGTGTTTTTTTTCTTTTGGCTCTTACATAATTTCTTTAACATTTTTACTTTGATTATAAAATTACATATTCATGTTTCAGTTCACACATTTCTTTTGTTTGTAGCAAATACTTTCTGATATTACTTGTTAAGCCTTATTACACTTTTGAAAGGTATATTAGCATCAGTGTGACATAGGCTAAGAGATAACAAAAAGTAACAAGTTTGTTTGTTTTTGTTTCCGTTGTATAGGCTTGCAATGTATAGCTTGCTGTGTGTACAAATTGGAATGCTTGAGCGCGGGGGCATTTTTAGCTAAAGCTACATGCTAGTTGAATAATTGAATAATTGAATGGCTTCCGAAGATGTCAGATGCAAACCGTCGCTCGATATATACCGAGTTGAAGTTTCTAATTAAATTTAAAGTTAAAGTGATCAGTGCTTAAAGCAGCGACAGAAAAGTCACGTTTAAAATGGAAGAATTGATAGAGAAGCTTTTTCCAGAATCAGATGAGTTGGCGGAAGAAGCTGTCGCTGTTGCTGCTGCAGAATCTATGAAGAAGAAGAAAAGTGATGAACAATTGACAGCTTGTCGAAAGTGCGGTCAAAACTTCAAAACAGCACGTGGAGCATGAAAGTAAATGCAATAAAATAACTGAAATCAATCCACCGTTAAACATCCAGGATCAACAAAACGAACAAAAATTATGGGGTGATCATTCAACATTAGACCTGGATCAAATCCTATCAGCAACGTATAATGAAGTTAATCGTTGGCGGAAAAATTTAATCAAAATCCCAAGTGGTACCGCCGGCAAGAAGTTCATTGACGAGATGATGCGCCTGATAAACGAGTGGACGGAACGGATCACCACTAGCTAACCATGCAATGAAAGCCATGTTTCTGAGGCCGTCGCTTTACTTCAGAAGCCAAGTAAGTCCTTGAAGTCAAGAGAACACGTGCAATGTTTGGAAAGAAGATTGATCCTTTCGCAAGATGGTGATTTTGATGGTTTGGTAAGAGAACGCCGGTCAATACAATCAAAGTTCCTGAAATCGAGATTTGACAAAACCACATCAATTGCCAAACGCTTTAGTGATCTTATGTTTCAAGAAATAATGAATGCTGCCTTAAAACTACTATCTAACGAATCATCAACTGGTATCGTATCAGTCAACGATGAAACGATCAAAATCTTGCAGCAAAAACATCCAGAAGCAAATACAAAATTTGATGATTTTCTTGTCCAAGGTCCTGCCAACTATGTCCACCAGAGTTGATTTAAAGATGGCAGCAAAGACGAAAGGTTCATCGGGACCATCGCAGCTTGATTCTCAAATGTGGCAACGCATTCTACTATATAGAAACTTTGGCGATCGCCAAACGACCTCTGCAAAGCCATCGCGAGGATGACTAGGATAATGTGCACACATATTTGCAACAAGGAAAACGGCAGAGATATGGAAGCCTTTCTTGCTTGCACGTTAGTCCCGCCGGATAAAAATCCTGGCGTGCGTCCAATTGGCATCGGTGAAGTTCTTAGAAGAATTGTTGGCAAAGCTGTAACAGCATCCCTCAAAAATGAAATGTAGCAAGCGGCTGGCAACCTCCAACTCTGTGTCGGTCAACCAGGTGGATGTGAAGCTGCTGTTCATGCTATGGCTGAGATTTAGGAGAACGACGATACTCAAGCTGTTCTGCTGGTAGATGCGACGAATGCGTTCAATAGTCTGAATAGAGCAGTTATGATACAAAATATCAAAGTTTTATGTCCGAGCCTCTCTATGTACGTGGTCCAATTGTTACTCAGGAGAGATACGCTTATTGTCGTTGGTGGTGTGGAATTGAAGTCAATGGAAGGAACAACCAATCGCTATGGCCTTATACGGCATAAGCCTACTACCATTAACCAACACTTTAAAGAATACATTAAACGTTAAACAAGTGACGTATGCTGACGACCTTACCGGTGCTGGAAAAATCAATTCGTTGAGAACATGGTGGGAAAACTTGTTGAATTGTGGTCCAAAAATAGGCTATTTTCCAAATCCATCCAAATCATGGTTAATTCTTGGATGAGACAAACATCTTTAGTGACACATCCATCAAAATTGCAACAAAGGGTCACAAACATCTCGGTGCTGCAATAGGACAGAAGAATTATGAAATGGAATTCGTAGCTGCTAAGGTGGAGACGTGGGTAAAAGAGCTGAATCTACTGGCAAGTATTGCATTGACCCAGTCTCAGGCCGCTTACGTGGCATTGATAGTCGGCTACCGACCAAATCTCAACTACACCTTTAGAACGATTGGCGATCTTGATAAATTACTCCATCCAATTGAAAACCAAATTCGCCTACGTTTGATTCCAGCATTATGCGACGAGAGACAATGCAACGGCATAGAACGACAAATAATCGCTCTCCCTACTAAGATGGGTGGACTTGGCATTTTTAACGTAGTAGAAGAAGCAAGATTTCAGAACAAGACAAGTCATGCCATGACGAGGGAACTGTGCGATCGAATCGTTGACCAATCTGAAGATGGGTTTGAACCAGAGGCATCAAAAAAGATTCTGAAAGAAATGAAAGCGAAACGAGCTGGTCAACAAAAACAAACGTTTGAAGAAATCAGAACGAAACTGCCCTCAGTGCAAGCGAAAGCTCTTGAAATCGCCACTGCTCAAGGTGCTTCAGCGTGGCTTACCACGATTCCATTGAAAGACGAGAATTTCGTTTTCAACAAACAAGGGTTTTTTGACGCAATATACATGAGATATACTTTTTTCATTCCTAATTTGAAATGCTACGTATACCATTGAATTTGGTTTTGATTGATTTTGATAGTAATTTGCATTTTTTTACCCCAAAGTATTTTTAATACTTCATACTATAGTATAAAAATTAAGTTTGACAATTTTCCTTTCTTCTTTTGCAAAACCTGTATACAAATTTGTATACAAATTTGATTGTATAATGTTGTAAGGTTTATCCGAATTACAAAAAGCAAGTGTTCTGTTAAATTACATTGTTTCTTGTGTTTTTATGGTGTAAAGAATAGGAAACTTGTCAAGCTTCAAGAAAGATCGTACATTTATTATGACAAAATTGTATATTGATGCAGTTATTGACAAATAGTAAGTTTTTTAAGGGGTAATATTAGTCACTTTTTAACTCATTGGCAAAAATTGTGAGAGAAATCTTATCATTTAGCCATGGAAAATTTTCATTTCATAATAAGTTTAAAATAAGTTTTCTTGTGTTATCAACTCCACTCTGATTAGTATGGGCAACATTTTTATCTGAGTATAAGGATGATGGTAGTTACAACATTGTGATTACTTAAACATTTTTGTTATGGTTATCAACGTACACACAATAATTGATAAAATCTTTTGCAACTTTGGGGAAATATATAATCGCATTTTTGCGAATCTTGTTTAAAGTTAACCAACGTTAACTGTAGTAGATGTTTGTGTGATCTTACGTGACGAATCCTTATTCAAAATCACCGTTCCTAAATTTTAATGCAGAAGCAAAAGGTTTCGTTTCACCATTTTTAATCGGGTATGTAAGCCCATTGATGTGTACTTTACGTGAATGTATAGAGTGACGAGGGATCATAGTTGTACTGTAGATCTGACTTTGAAACTTTCAAAGAACATTTTTAAGCACTTTAGGCATTTGGCCTTAGTTCAGACCAGATTTCTCTTTCTTGATCAAATTAAGACCGACTAAATCCAAAGTTTAGTGCGATTGAATTATCAGTGGAAACGATGATTTAAATGGGGAAAAAATGATGGATGAACAATAAAGTGTTTTGGCATTGCTATCCCCATGACCTAATTAAGCAATATTATTTTGTGAATTTTCATGTGGGTTTTCTAGCACCTCTCGTGTCTTGTATTTTCATGTGGGTTTTCTAGCACCTCTTGTGTCCTGTCTGTTGATGTTTTACTTAAGTAACGATTTGACAGACTGTTTTACAAACTGAGATAACCCAGGTCGGCTAAACCACTCTCAATATGCACAAAAATTTAGCGAGTTAATGTTGGGAAGGCTGTCATTGATATTAGGTCAGCAGCTCTATATCAGAGTAAAAGATGTAATGATTCAAATAATTTGCAGGAAATGTGACGTCACTGTTACTTAAATCTGAAATTCATTTCAACTGAAATGTCACAATGCCGAATATGTGACTGCATGTAAACGATGCACGAACTAAAGTTTTTACATGAAACAGAATTTCTTATTGAGTTTCTGGATGCAAAAATCGAATTACATAAAAACAATATGCTGAATCACAGTCTTAAAACACCACCTGCAAATCAGGGCTTTTTACCTTTGCACCCCATTCCAGGATATCCAAGGCCTTTATGTTCTCATAGTTAATTGGAAATTTCTCGGCCTATAATCACGCTCGAGAAATGTAAACTGCCCAAAACGACTAGATTATCTTGACCAGGTAATTTTGACCAGGTAATTTTGACCAGGTGACTGCTTATTGATTGAAATATGTCACATGATCTAAGTATAACGAAATTTCACCAGATGGCCACCAGATATTGTGTATGTTATTTCGAAAGAAAGACCGATGTGTGAAGGGTGTTTTCAAAATAAATTGGAACTCAATTCAAGTATGTCTCCCTTTACATACGTTCTTAGCAAAGACGATCGAAATATCGGATATGTCAATTGACTTCCCAATTCAAACAGCGCCATTAAATAAACATCAATTTATAAAAGTATATTCGTTTATGTACACAATAAAAATTAATCTACGCCATTGATAATTGCACTCTGTCCCTATCTTTATCAGCCACGCGCTCTCCTGAACCACACGTGCCCGTAGAACAGCTACCATCTTTACTACTAACAGAAGTGTCAGGATAGGTCATGTTTGTGTAGGTGTGTATGTTTGTACTGGATTTTGCTTTGAACTTCGTTAAACCTTCCTGATGTTGTTTCTTATCTTCTTTCTCCTTCTTGTGAATACTCGTGGAAATCAAGCGAAACAACTGTGCTAAATACTTTGCCACACTCTTTGCGTCCTCTTTGTTTTTACATACTAAAACATGCAATTGAATATTCTCAGCACGAGCACCATATTGATAGTTAAATGAGAACACCCTTTGATGCTTCTTATCTACTCCGCAATATAGTATTCGCCTTGGTTTGTAAGAGAGTTCTCTTTCGTTTGTATCCAACATTTGGGAGTCATTGTTACTGTTACTAGCATCCGATCCGCCAGCATGTTTTATGCTAATACCATCTCGAGTGAGAACAAGTCTTGATTTTGCTATGGATTTCAAAAATGGCTTTGCGCTGTCATACATCTTGGTAACAGTATCGACAATTTCTGTAATGCCTGGACTTTTTAAATCCTGATAACCTAAATATTGTATGGAAAATTGTTGGTCTTGAAGTTCATCTTCTATGTCGCTATTAGATGTGCTTGGGTGTTTGTGTTCTGTGTATGATTTCTTTTGTCTAGGAGAATTCATTTTCGGGGATTCTTGCATGGTGCTATCGTTGTTGTGTTTCCATACAGCCGTAAGAGCTTTCACATCAAAACTCATCGCTCTTGAAAATTTCTTTTTTTTCCTTCCTTCCATTGTATCTGTCGCATTTACGTTTTGCAATTCGTTTTCGGTGTTCTTTTCGGCCATTGTAGTATTCGTAGAGTTGGATCTATACACGTGGCGTCTACCTGCAAAAAGAAAATTGATAAAAATCAATAAGTTATCTGATACTCCTCCCCCTTGAAACCTCATTCATGAAAACAATGTTGTTAATCTGCTCCTCTGACTGACTGAATAACGAATTATTGTTCCAGGGGGAGGACAGAATTCAAACTGAACGAAACTTCTTCTGAAATTTTTGTAAGTTTGTATTGTAACTATACGCTTTTTTATAATATTTCATAATATTTTATTTATTTTTGATTTCAACCTGGATGTTCCTCAATTTTTACGAAAAGTAATCCTGGAATTACTCTTAGAGTATATTCTAATAGTATCAACATTATGAGAGGTACTATTGTTGTACCACACTTTGTAATATAACCTTTGCCACACTTTGTAATAATTTTCGAGCATAATCATATTTTAATCTTAACTAGTAGCCAAGGAGGCGTTGCTCTCCACTCATATTCAGTTGTCACCCAAAAACTTCATGAAAAATAAAATTTAGGAATTGGCAACCGTGATGCAACATGCTACCATCTTATAGCACTCGAAATTCTGAGCATAAGAATGCATAGGATGAAATGTCTATGACGAACCGTTTCAAAAGTCTTAATACCGTCATAGAGTCTCGTCTCCCCAAAATTTTGCAAAAATTTTACGTCATCCCATTGCCAATATCGCGGGCCCCAAAAAGCGTTAAACCTAAACATCGGGTTCGATTTGGATCTCAATGCATTGACTTTACCACATCGCGCCTGTTTTATCATACTTTATGTTTTGTACTTTGACTAGTATTATTATCATTGAATTATTAGAAGTTAGATTTTGTTCTTGAATTTCTGTAAAGAGAAATCTTTGTTTATTTACACTCCTCACTAGTCAAACTAACAGTTAAATGAATAGTTCTTAAAAACCCATTTAACTGTTTAATCGGCTGTTTTAAAATAACCTTGTTCCCAGAGCTTTTTTCGCTTTTAAAAAATATAAAGCTATACCCCATATTTTTAAAAAGTGAAAACACGTCCTGGCAACGAGGTTGGTCATTTTGATTACACATGGGTTTCTTTCATTTTTAAACTTATGAAGTATGGGGATCTAAAAACTGAAATTATTACGAAGTGTGGCAAACGTTATTACGAAGTGTGGTAAACGTTATTACGAAGTGTGGCAAACGTTATTACGAAGTGTGGCACAACAACTGTGATGATGTTTTCCAGAAAAGTTAAGTAACCCTAGACGAAAGCATTAAAATCTGGTCAAATAATATTCTTAGCTTTGCAGTCGGTTTCAATTTCCATATTCCATTAATATTCTAATAATAAAAGCATAATACACACTCAGACAGACGGCGAGTAAAGTTTATTTCAAAAGGTTTGTTACAGTCAGCCAAAAGAAAAGAAATCACGGAAGTGTTGTGATCCGATCATTAAAATCGGATTTTCCGTCACATTTGAAACGCCACCTAACGACAAATTGTCGTGTTTACTGTATTATTGTCGTGCCTATTGACGTGAAAAACTTCAAGTAAAATACAAACAAGTCTATTATAAATGGGAGTGAATACGTTTATTAATGATGTCTTGGAGAGGCTAATTAGCAAAAGTGAAAATTTGGATAACTAGCCTTTCCTGTCTTAGCATAGGAAACATAAAATTGAAACTAATAAAACTTTCGTTAAAAACAATATATAGAAAGATTTTTGAACTGTTATTATTTTTCATTTTGCAACAAACGTTAAATAACTTTGAAAAATATTCGAGCCTTAAACTTTCAAAATGCAGCAAATTGAACCATCAGCAAAGATGATCGAACAATAACGTTTGCAAAAATACACAAAATATGGCGCTCTTCAGATTAAATGCATATGATTGGCTGCGAGAATGTGAAATGAACATCAACCATACAAACAAGTTTATTCAACAATAGAGAACTTGTACGAAGCGAATAAATTATAGTTCTTGAAACTAATAAACTTTTACAGCGATTATTTCATATATTCATGACATATCCAACTTCATTCAAAGCTGCATTTCAATTTTTTCCCAATCATAACAAAGAATAAATATTTTGAAAAACCTCTGTAACTATCATCTTTTTATTTCAAGTTTTAAACAATTTATTCATGTAACCTCATTTAGAATAGAAAATTGCTGAAAAAAAATGCTTTTGTGTCGACATTAAATTACGAAGGATTGTTTGTAATATGTGAAGTGAATTCACCCTCCACCCGGGAGCTTGACTTGATAGTCGATTAAATCTCTGAATTATCTGTTTTAAAACAGTCAATGAGGCATGTCAAGTCAGACTGAAACATCACACAGTATTTTATACAAACAAATTTCAAAGCAAAATCGTCCCCTGTATGATGATTCTAAAAATGATTGTAAACGAGACGTAAATTCGATTTACAATGGATTCCTTCATAACTTATGTGGTAGACTGGAAGTCTGCATCCAGATGCTCAAACAGGGGGAGAGATGGGAGATAGGTATCACAAAAATCTAGAATTTTTTTTTTTCATATCCTCTATATACGACAATAACATCAACGTAGGAGATTACTTATAGCTATTAGAAGTTAATGAGAGCAAAGACGCTCCAGAGAGCAAAGGAATAGCTTGCTTTAAAGTCGATTATTATTGTAGAGATTACTGTCCATTCAACAGAAATTCACATCAGCCATGATACGCGATACGAGAGTAATAACTTCGAGTCTGTTGTTATCAAAATTTGCTTTATACAATTTATTAACGATTTTTCTTTTTTGAATAAAATTGCCTTGATTTTAAAGTCCCCGTACATCTGTCTCCAAATGCCTAATTTTAAATTTATTGACCATAGAACTCTTTTGCCTCTCTCTCACGTCCAGAACACCAGCTCATGGATCGCAAGTTTGTAGAAATATTGTCCAATCTGACCTGAAAAGGGGATCTCTCGGAAGGAACTTAATGGTTTGTTGGTATTTTAAATAGAATTGTACTTTATTTTTGATCACCCCTCCTTGATCAGACATGAGATAGTGTGTGGTTGGTTAATATTGAAAAATAGAGTGTATATCAAACAATTTTATTCTGTCAATGACCAAAACTATACTTTATTGGTACATACTTTACTATATACTTTACTAAAACTAAAAACTATATACTATATGGGATACTGTGTTATACCTGTATTTAACACAATGTTCAATGTTATCACACTCAACCATTTGTACTCACTCAGTATTAGTTTTATTGCATTCATCCTAATCCAATGAAGAACAACAAAACTGAAAGTCAAACATATTGACCTCCCGTGTGGTCAATATGATCAAATGAAGGAAAATGACATTATACAAAGACTTTTTTCTAGATTATCCAGTCATTGTTGTCGGCATACCATTTAAGCCGTTTGTATACCGTCTTTGAACTGAAAGTGATATGAAGGCTATGGTTAACTATATGAAGGGCTCCCAGTTGGAGATAAATAGGCCATAATACAGATGAATAGGTCTTTAAAACACATGGCTGATTAGCTTTGCAATTAAAACTTTCTTAGTTCATCAGAGAAATGTACATATCTTCTTGTACCAGACGTTACCTCTATATCCTCCTCTGATAAACTCAATTATTAAGACATGATTTACTTATGTATGCTATTCAGACGTTTGATTTGTCACTTATAAACAAGAACATAATCGAGATAAAAATGTAGCAAGTTGTTACAAATGTTACGAAAAATTCTTGTGAAATATTTTATTTCAATAAAATTTCCTTTGTTTCATATCCTTTTTTCATCTTCAAAATCACCTTACCTGATTCATTACAGTTCTTCATTTTTCTTATTTTGGACTTTTGATGTATGTGATGTTAGCTACGACAAACTACTGTGCGATTTTAAGAAAATTATCGAGGACAAAGATGTTGTTTTGTGAATTCCAATAGATGACCTTTAAATATGTTTACCTTTTGAATGATAGGTGCATTTATTACAAGCGTGAGGTTGAAACGTTCTTACGTATGATGTGCTGACATGGTTTCTATTATCACACTTCATTAGATTGCATCAACCACGTGAAGCCTCGCTTTCAGGCTATTGACTCTTGTGACTGTGGTTGAACCTTGGAGGGACTTTTGTTGTTGTTGTTGTTATTATTATTGTGGTCGCTACCCAAAAACGTCTTTGTTTTTTGGGGTTTTAAAAAGTTAAATTACGTAGAAAATGTCTTTGGTATAGTTTCACTGGAAGAAGGGTAACATTAAACTTTCTTATGGAAATCTTCAAAAATCTTTTGACAGACTACAAAAGAGGCTCAGTTTCAACCCTAGAGCCAATCCTTTTTGCTTTCAGTAGTGGCCTCCTATGTCTCAAAAAGGCGGGTTATAGATTTAAAATATATAAGATTATTTGGAGACCACAAATTCTTGAATACTAACAGAAAACCACCAATCGTGATGAGATCTTGAAAAGAAACCGTTCCACTTCCGAAGACTTGAAATATATTTTGCCTATCTTCCCTATCCAACTAAAGGATTATAATTCAACGTAACGTCCTTGTCTCCACCTTGGGTATTATTCAAGTGAAACTACTGATAACATCTCGATCTAATCAAATTAAAAGTGGTGGAGTGTTACAAAGGAACGTGACCTTTCAGCTCGTTTGTGGTCTATCCAAATTAACAATATTCCATGCTTACTAATCAATCAATCTCGTTTAGAATAACAAAACTTATTTGATGAAAAAAAAAATTGTTGAAACCACTCTACTATTGTCATGGACTGGTTGGCTTAACAGAGGAAGGCCCATCTTCAATTATCATCATTTCTCAATCAAAAGAAGTTTTTAAACGTGGTATTGTAGTTTTTGAGCCAGTTTCTCCAATTATACTTCAATTCACATTGTTTTAAGGCTGAAATACATTATACATTTAATGGATCAGTTTAAATTGTTTTAAATTGTTCCTATTTATGATGGTTTTTGCCCACGGGGACTATAATTTCTATTTAATTCGCTATTTGTATCACGTTTTTCTTTTATTTCAAACAATTTAAACTGATCCATTAAACTGATAATGTATTTCAGCCTTTACGTGCATACCACGTTGACAAAGATGTGATATGAAAAGATGCTATTAGTAAACATGACGTCAAAATCTTTTTCGGCTAAAGCCCTATTTACTTCTGGCCGTATTTCTTGAAGCTTGTCCGTAACGATCCATTCGACTGGTGCCTCGTAGTTCGAGTTAGATTCAGTCAACTAGATAAATTATGAGACAAGAATGGAGTGAAGATTTTTACGAGTTGAAAGAGGTTCAAGGTGCTGGAGTCGAACGAAAATGTTCATTTCACACGGCAGTCTGGAGTAATTATTTCAAACATTATTATAAAGACAAAAGTGATTATTGTGAATACAAATCCAATGATGGAGCTAATTACATGAACAGTAGTCTGAAAAATGAGGCATAGTAAACGAGACAAGACATTGAGTAAACACTCGCTAGTAGAAACCATGACGAAACTATGCATTACTATACACAGGATACTACATGCTGTGGACGTTTTGCCCATTTTTTCTTCTTTGCAGTATAATAGCAATCTCGTGATTAAAAAGATAGTTTTATACGAGAGTATCACAGTTCCGTCTTTCTTAGCCGTCCACCTTTTGTTACATCTTATCCGTTTGAGAGGGTGAAACTTGTTTAAGCTGTTCTGTGAGTATTCGTAATATGGCAACTCATGCTAAATGCTATCATTTAGGGAGGACTTTAGAGAACAGTATTAGAAAAATGTTTTCCTGTGTTTCGTTGTGTGATGTGTCAAGCACCACCTCGCCTGAAATCAATTGCCATGAACAAGTGATAAGATAAATAAAAACTCGATTAACCCATACAATCACAACAAAGAATTGTCTGTGGAATCTCAACTTGTTTACCCAAATTTTATCAAATTTCATATATTAATCAACATTGTATTGCTAATTCCATTTTGACAAATGACACATACCTTGCAATAATTTTGCCGGTATACGAAACGTATGCCTTGTAGCAAACTTTTACTGATAGTTCGTACACTGTGACGTCATTCGTACGCTGGGTAGAGCTGGGTAAAAACGGCGAAACTCACCTTTCCCCTTGGAAAAAATATTGCCAAGTCGATTCCAATACATACTAGCAATCTCTTCTCTTCACAATTTCTAGAATTTTTTTCTTTTTTTGTATGTTCTGAAAGATATAACCATTATGAAACTAATGTGGTCGGATAGCAGTTTATCAAACACTGTATAAGTGAGACATTAAATATTTTGAATTCATCCAAACTTTTTAGAAAATTGAACTTCTTGTCCTCCTTATCATTACATGAGCAAACAAAACTCTTCTTATATGAATATGTCTTGATTTTGTAAACATTTCTCATTCCTTATGTAAACAAACATTTCACATGCTTTTTTTAGAAAAAAGAAATCTCTACATTACTTCTTACTTAGTTTTCTGAACCATTCCTAGCCTCTTTATGAACCATTCCTAGCCTATTTATGAACCATTCCTATCCTCTTTGTCACTGTTGTGTAAGCAAACATTGGCAGGTATATAGGCCAAAAGCGTCACGAGAAGATAGAGAATGGCGTCATTTTCAAAACAAAAAGTATTTTGTTGATATTAACGCTTTTCGTTTACTGATGGCAGTGAAAGGGAAATACTGTTTAGTGGCGTATTCCCTCAATTGAATACCGCCCTCCAAAATCAAGGCACCATAAAAATGCTACTCATACATTGCGCCATAGACTCTCATGGATAAATGTTATTCAAATACACGGTGAACGTTGGTGGTTTTTATTTTAGAAACTGCAATAATATTCAGTCAATTTGCGCCAACCTCCCACTTGATTGCACCCACCGCTCTCTTGAAATCTCGAATTAACGTTGGTATGCAACCAACGTTGCCGAAAGAATAACTTTAAAATTGTTAAGTGAAGTACACCAAAGCTAACAATCAATAGAGAAAAACATATAGCTCTAAGAGATGTACTTGTGAAGGAAAGGGTTCGTTTTGCAACTGATAAGGAATTCTTGCGAAAACACGCCGAAAGTTTAACCAAAACATTTACAACAAACAAAAATAGTAGATAAATATATGATGCAGTTTGTACTTTGATTCGCAATGTCTCGTTTGTTTTGTTGTTATATTTTGACTGCGATTTTGCTATTTATTAACTCAATTAACCAAACATCACCACTTCTGACTAATGGCTTATTCCAACTTCGTTCCCAAGGCTTAAGGCAAGAAGCCCTGGGAACGAGGTTGGGCCTATTCAAAACTATTTACCATGTGAATATAAGTCAATAGATTCTTTGGATCGCCGTCCATCTCAGAATTACAAAAACATGACGTAGCTACACCGTCAAACTTACATTATTTTGAAATAGTGATGCCAATGAATTCTTCCCATATAGATTCTTCAGCAAGACTAATTAAGACAGGACAAGAGTCTTTCAATAACATTGGTATAAACGATAAACAATAGGCGAGAAAAAAAAAATTGTTAAATGGTTTCAGAAATTTGACATCAGGATAAGATTTTTTTACTGGAAATACACTTGCTTCATCATCTTCATTTTAGGAAACTCCCCAATGATGTTTTACTGTTAATGCAATCTCTTTTCCAGGCTACTGCACACTTGTGCTCTAGGGTGTATATGGAAATAATGTTTTTTGAACAGGCTGCAGATCCAGTTGCCGGACCGACGTTTTGTACACGTGTCGAGTAACTCACGTTATTTATCTGACGGTTAATTTCTTCTCACAAGTGCGACATAATATTTTTCATTTGGTTAAAGGGGGATTTACACGTAAAGATTCTTGAGAAACTTTTCTTTTAAGCAGGTGTTTTAATGCTTTTTTATTCTGTTTAAGTTGAGATGAACCCCTTTTGGCAAAATCTTTAAAGAATCACTACGATGAAAAACATTTTTTATTGAAATATTGTGTGTACTCCTTCGCAGTAGTTTTTAAAGAACTTTGCTTACAGGGAAAGTAATCTACCATCTTCTTTCTCTTCGAGGAAAATTGATATAAGAATGAGTAATGTTAAGGCTCACGTCTGATGTGCCAGCATAATCACCAATAGATATCGCCACAGATTTAGTTTTGTGACAGATATTGTGAAACTGTGGTTGAATAACACATAATAAATTGATGTGGCAAGAACATCGAACCAGAGACCAGGGAATACGAAACACACACACATTCCATCTTTGCTGACTACTCGAAATTAAATTTTATCAAGTTTATAAAAATCTTATCAAGTTTAGACATCGAGACATGCAACACCGCCAGAACGTCGCCCTCACATGTGTTGATGTAATCAAAATATCGCTTTTATGACAACTTGGTACCCATTTTTTTTTTTTTTTTTTTTTTTTTTTTTTTCATCAAAAAATTCATGGTATCCATTTCCTTCAAAAAGTCTGCAAAAAACAATTTTTGGCGAAACAAGAAGGGCTTATGTGAATAGTATCAAAATATTGGTTTCTTAAAATATCTTATGCCGTGACGTTTGTCTTTCCCGTCATTTGATGAATTGTTGACATGTCGGCAATTAAGCGTCGTTAATTAAATGACGGATGTTTATGATAGTTGTTAATGTCATGCGGACACTGATGTTAATTACAATTATTGTAAAAATTACAAATATATCTTTAAGTCATCTCTATTAACCTTGCCTTCATTACGACAGTCATCAATCGGAAAAAACGGATGATATTATCTCCATTTTAAAGGAAATGTAAATAAATGAAAATTTTGCGGAGATGTTATTTTTCAAAAATCTTCCATTTCCTTAGTGATTTAAAGTGCTAAATACAATCGAAAAAATTTTCATGGAATTAAACTTTTACGTTAAACTGCTGTCATATATGGAAACCTTTAAATTGACTGGAATGCTTCAATACGAGGTTTACTCGGTACGAGGTTGCATACTACTGAGTACAACGATTGCTTGAAAAACTTAAACTTGAGTGTAATAACACTTGTAAGTGTAATGACACTTAGTGCCCAACCTCCAACACAGTCCATTTTTACAAATGTGTGTATTTTGGCTCTTCACTCAATACCAATAACGGATTGCTCACAAATGACGTCAACCAATTTTTCAAACTTTTTGCCCCTCCCCTCCCCCCATTGTCAACCTGCGTCAACTTTGCGTTGCCCCCCTCCCCCTCAGTTGACGTCATCGTTTGAGAAGAGACCCCCCCACCCACCCCGCCCCCCCCCCCCCCCCCCCCCCCCCAGCCCCCCACACACCTCAAAAAAAAAAAAAAATAGCCTTCACCCCTCTTGTCTTTTTGTATCTTAGTTTATTACGCATTTTTAATTAGACGTAAAAATATTTGCAATGATCTTCGTGTAATTCTCTGATCAATCTCCACATGAGCGAAAAACGGTTAAACGGAACGAAGCCAACAAAAGCAATATGGAAGAACTTTCCCACGCCACTACGGACCACATCAAAGTAAACATTCATTCACATTTTCATAAAAAAACTTTTACTTAATTGGAAAAATCAAGGTTCTGAAAATTGTGAAGGTTGATGTCAACAGTAGTATCACCTCCCCTCATCACCCCCCCCGTCAACTAGCGTTGGCATAACCCCCTCCCCCCCTAACAGTTGACGTCATTTGCGAACAGTACCTAAGCTCTATCACTTTTTGAAAGGTACCGAAAGGGCGTCAAAAGGGCGTCAAAAGGGAACAAACCTACAGGTTTTATTTGTTGTTTTTGTGAAAATGAACTTGATCATGCGAAAACGAGGCCAAGAAATGACGGACTTCGTAAGCACAGGGCTAGTGTTACTACGTTGGTATAAAAAGAATCATGAAGTCTCGCTTGAAAAATTAACCAAACAAATGCATAGGAACATGTGCTTATATTACTGATACCGTCAGTCAAACATTTTGCTGATGTCAGCATTGGGCGTCATAGTCGGCATTTCTATGATCATTACGACGATGAGTTCCATATTTAACGTGATAACAATAAGTTTTTTCACTTTCGGTACTTTCGTCAACAGCGTTGATGAAGATTATTATTATTATTATTATTTCATATTTATACAGGTTCATCCACGTCAGTAATAATATATATACAAGATATATACAAAGGCTACTGGTATCAATGGGACACCTGTGTACAAAAATAAAATAATAACAAACGTCAAAAATTTGGCGAAACATTGCCAAGAAAGTGACAAAAAGTTGAAAATAGAAAAAACAGACTGTTATGGGATTTGTTTCGGAACTGATCGTCCTAGACAGTGAACTAAAAGCCATGAGCGGAAAACTCGACACGCCCTCACGCCTGCGTTCACGGCGTTCATGGGTAGAAGAATACTGAGGTTTGCATAAAAAACATTGATTCGTTTTGAAGATCATTGCGTTAGTAAATATGTACAACAAAATATATCACAAGCTATAGGTACAATTGAGCGCTGATGACCTCGATAGATCAAATTTTAGTCCTAGTCGTTAAGTCGTGGTATTAAGAATAATCAAGAGATATCTATGACGTCACCTTAAGGGTAGCGCATATAAGACTGGTGTTCGAAATATTTGTTCTCCTCCGCAAAGGATGTTAAAAGAGTATCCATAGTGTTAATCACCATATTGGTTGCAGGTCGACTCATACGGCTTTCACGAGTCTCCGTGGTGAGTGCACCGAAGCCGGATAACACGAGATCGTCGATAGTATTTTCTGCAGTTGAATCCGGTTCAACTGGCTTTTGTCCAAAGTGGCTATTCCTCCACTGCAAGATATAGTTATATGAACGATCAGATGGAGAGGAAGACTCCTCCTGCATGTTCATGTTGGGCGATGAGAGGAAGGACGGCACTTCATTAGGAGGGAAATTCTGTGTGCTGTTTACTTGATGGATTTGATTTTGCTGATTAAGCATATTTTGGTTTTGATAGTCCATTATGTTATTCTGTAACATCATTTGATTTTGCTGTGGCGTTCTAAAGGTTCTATTCGCCATTGGCTGCGTTTGAGTGACAAAAGGCGACATATGGCTGGCTGGTCCACCGTTCACTGTCGGCATTTCGTAATCTTCTACCAACGACGTTAATAAATCATCGTGTCCGTTGAAATTATTGGTTAAGGTTGGTACTGTCGAATCTGCATTCATGACTGTTGGAGCAACACTGGTGAAAGTGTTGGATTGCTGCATGCAGTCGGTTTGTGGCAACACCATTAGATTTGACTGGTAGTTTTGATCATGCCGTCGAACTGTACGATTGGGTGGAATTTGTGATCTGTTCGACATCAATCTCAAAGTACTTGCAGCCGAAATCATACTACTTTCATTGGTGTACAGCATTCCGTTGCAGTTGTCGTTCATTGAGATTGGCATATCTTCTGAAAGAGACTTTTGCATAGCAGGTGATAAAGGCAATGGGTTGAAAGCACTCATAGAATTCCTTCGAGGCGTGTTGTCGATGATCTGAGATGTTTGAGGTATAGGTTCGCTACCTCGTCGGATTTGCATTCGTTGCTTGTTAGGATACGTCACATGATTTAAATCGCTTAAACGTCTCACATTCCCGTCACTGGCACGTCTGATTTCCCGACCAGTTGATGAAAGGGCAGGAGAAGCACGATGGTTAGACGTCGGAAAATATTGAGTTTGACTTCCGTACCCGCTACTTAAGCGACTTGTTGCGTTTACCATGTCATCTCTTGCCACCGCGGAGGAGGGATCAAGTACGTGGTTTTCCAATCCTTTCGGTGAATTATTCGGTTCTGCATAATTTTCTAACACCTCTCCTTCAATCACAGTTTGTGTGATGCGGTTTGGACTACGTATATTTCGCGACGGTAATGGACTGGCCAAGTTTGTCGATCGTCTTCCAACCGACAGAAGTGAACCGACACTAATATCACTCCCACGTCGACTTCCATTTTCACTGCCTGATTGATAACACGAATCCATCGAACCAATGCTGGCATCACTGCCACGCCGTACTTCAGCCACAGTTTTGTTGACGACATTTGACGAAAGGCGTCGGTTATCGTGAAGAGTATGTTCAATTGGCTTCATCACGCTGCAGTCCCTCATGGGAATTTGGGCTTGTACTTGAACCTGGACGTTCGATGGGCTTGTGTAATCACCGCCTATTGAAGATATAAAATCATTGTTCTGGTCGGGGAGCACATCTCGTTCAATTTTAGCGCCACCTGCATGTTGAACGCCCAACATGCGCTGGATTCCGCCATACTCTATCGTACCTGTGCTTCCACCTCCAAAATGTGCTTGGCCATAACCGCCCATACTCATGTCTTGCATCCGATAAGAGGGATACACACCAGCAGTGGGGCGTAAAGAAGTATAGGACGGACTTCCCTGATTGTGATATTCCTGATGAGTTGTTTGCAGAGGTTTGACTTGACAGTCATTCGATTTTTTCTTATCGTCTTCATCTTCCTTCTTCACATTCCAGCCATCTTTCGGTGAGTCATCATCAACATCACCTTTCATCGGTCGTGGATCTGCCTTGAACTGGAAGATAAAAGAAAAAATTACGTCATTGTTTCGGAAAACTGATCGTCCTAGACAGTGAACTAAAAGCCCTGAGCGGAAAACTCGACACGACCTCACGCCTCAATGTTTCACCAAACTTTTATGTAAACCCAATCTTCTCGCTTTAATGAATGGTTGTCATTAAAATAAGCAATTTAGACATATATTTCTCATCCATTTTGATTACAGCACTGATTTCAAGAGGAAATTATTTTCAGAACATAGAAAAGCAAAGAACAAAATTCAAACCTTTTTGGTTGCCTGTGGTAATGATCCGTGCACGGTCTTCATATGTTTACGAAGGGAACTAGGGTCCGTGTATCTTTTAGGACAACCAGGAACTTTACAACCATATTGTTTCTGAAAATAGTTGACAAAGAAGACGGTTATTAATCTCAAATTTCACAACAAAAAAATCATTCAAATTAGATTAACTTCGTCACAAAAGCAATTCGATTTGAAGAAAAGTACGAGAAAAGGATTCCCTCACTGCCAGTATATAAGAGGATCCCTAACTGCCAGTATTATAATAAGTTCTACTCTAGTGCACGTACAATAGCCGAGTGTGTTCTTTTCTGGTGTTTCGCACGATCTGAAGCGTTGGAAAATGACTTGGTACATCCCACAAACTCACATTTGTACGGACGTTCGCCAGTATGTGATCGCAAGTGAGTTTTCAAGTTCTCCAACCTCGAGTAAGCTTTCTCACAATTTTCGTACTAAAACAGAAAAACATGCTCGCAAAAAAGAACAAAATGAAATCTAAAACTTTCATATATTGTTCACGTGACTGGTCTCATACATTGATCACGCGACTGGACACCGTTATTGAAGGAAATTTTATGGTTTTGAAGTCATCGCTCAAAATACCACATTGTCTTGAAGTCATTGATCAAAATGCCACTGAGATAACCGATTCTGAAGAGGTTTCCGGCAAAAAGAAAAGTTTTAACAAAACGTTTTCGAATGTCATTGTCTTTAACGTCACCTGATACGCCAGATGAAATAACACGCGGCGTAGACATGAAATATGACGCGACGAATGCTTACAATTGCGTATTCAGGAAAATTTGTGAATGTTTAGAAATTTGGTCAAAAATACAAAAACGCTTTAAATGTCAATAAGATAATGCAGCAGCAATCAAGTTAGTGCACATGCTAGAATATTCAAACCTTCAGGAATTAGTTTTTCATTTCCTAACTATTTTCCCATATGCTCATCACAATCATACATATGCTCATCACAATCATACAAAAGCAAGGAACAGGTACAACGGTAAAAACTGGAAAGTAAACTAAACTCACGTGACATTTATGTGGTTTCTCGCCAGTGTGACGTCTTACATGTACAACCAGCATATACATGGCCTTGAATGGTTTTTCTTCCCTATTACAGTCTTGCCAATAACACGTGCAGTCTTTTTTGTTTTTCTGGATGTGTTCTGTGTTTACATGCAAAACTAATTGCCCCTGCGAATCGAACTGAATCCCACAGTTTTTCCATGAACATTGAAAATTTTCTGGATCTTGTTCCGCCTCATCGTCATCTGCTGAATCAGCCTCTCCAACAGACTTTCGTGAGACCTGAAATAAACAGAATTGATGAAGCAGGAAATATTGATATTCCAGAAAAAGGTTTATGACCAAAATCAGTTTGTTTTTTTAATAAAAAACATCAACAGGCAGATTGACCTCAACTATTTTAGAACGTTTTGTATACCTGTTTACTTTTCAATTGCCTTTTGTTCAAACATTCCTGTATTATTTAAACAAGCAAAAGCACCAAATATTTGTTCTGATAATCCAACATAGTATCTTTAGAAAAGACAACTGTGCTATTCATCAATTTAAGTGGCAACAAGTTTCTTTCTTGACTAGGATTAATCAGTATCATTTTCAAGTTTATCACTTTGGAAAGTATTTTTTTGAAGTAACCTGAATCACATAATATAAATATACAATGAAACAATGAAAGCAGCATCCTAACGAATGTGAATCCACCTTCCTTATTCCTTTGTATTATGGGAGCAGCAAACATTAAGGCTGAAATACACGATCATTTTTAAATGACATTTTTTAAGTGATCATTTAAAACTAATCGTGTAAACCCTCAAAACATGATGAAATGTACCTGTCATTTAAAAATAATAACTCGTTCAAACCTCGTGTTTCATCAGTTTTTAAAGAATTAAAAAAAAATATTATTTGTCATTTATCATTTTAAAATGATCCTGAATTTCAGCCTTAATGTTTGCTGCTCCCAGAATACTAAGGAATAAGGAAGGTGGATTCACATTCGTTAGGATATTTTCTTTCCTTTATCAGATCAGTTACATCTGGTTTCAAATTTTGCAAGCATTTTTCATAATTTTTTTATAAATAAGGGAAAACTAAACAAAAAGAGACGAGAATGAAAACACTTTTAATTGACCAATACGCATGCGACACTGTCAACCAAAGTTATTTGATAAAAATCAGTAAAGCATTATCATCAAAGATATAAAATACTTTAAGACAGATCAGTTTCTATGACTCACCTCAATTCTTTTCCCCTGTACTGGTATGTCCTGGGAATTCCAGTCTTTGTTTGCTGACGAATCCACATGGTTTTGTTTACATGGTATACTTCCATTTTGTCTTTCGTTTTGTTGCTGATCTTGCAGAAATGTTTCACCGGTAGACGAACTTACAATGTTGTGGTCTTGTGGTGTTTGTTGTGCCGCTGCTGGCGGCGGAACAGCCACTGGTTGCTTTGATAACGGTGGCCTTTTCTTCAAGTAGAAGGATGGGCTTTCTGGATGAATCGGCGAAGTAAAGGGGTTTCTATGACGGTGGCTAGATCCGATGGGCGTACTATATGGAGAAGGGCTCAAGTGGCCGTATGAACCATGGGAATGCAAGGATGTGGCTGATGAGTTGCGCCCAGAATTTCGTGAAATAAGACCACCTTTCATTTCGTTGTTTAATACAAAAGCCACAAGTGAGTTGGGTGATGTCCTGATGATTTCTGTTAGATCTAGTATTTCCGGAGAAATCGGGGATGCAGACAGGACTCTTTTCATGCCACGAGCTGAATGACGTGGACTTGAAAAGCTGCTACTGTTCCGGCTACTTGTCAGAAATTCCGGCAAATTTGCTGATCTCATGGAAGTGGCAGTCGATAATGGCCGTGCATTATCGGTATGATTTGAGCGTCGGCTTAATTTTCCTGCCAGATATTCCGACGGAATTACTTGGGGCAAAGGTCGTATCGGAAACTCCTTGCTGTCATGGAAACTTCGGTGATTACTAGGCTCTAACGGCATAACAAACGTATCTCTTCTGTTTTGGTTCGGTGACGTACTGCTATCGCATACCATTTCATCATCATTCGATTTTCTTCCTTCTCGTGGTGTCCAGGGTATGACTGACACGTTATCTGCTGTGTGAACGGATGCATTTGAATGAACTCTCCCGTCAGCTGTATGAGGGAAATCTTTCCGATAATATCCATTTCGAAATGGGTACTGACCGTACTCTGATGATGAAATAGGTTCGATTTTTGGAACTCTGGGAATAAACAATTCCTTATTTGGCGTTGTCACGTGATTACTATTTTTATCGACGATGGGCACGTACTTCCTTCCCCTCAAATGACCACCGTTCATCATGTTAAGTGGTGGCGTGCTCAAGTGGTCGCTTTTCATTTGTAAAAACTTTTCCTTTTTCTGTTTGTGTCTTTCTAGATATAAGCAAAAGGAAATAAACACATTATCATCAAATATTTTACTGAAGCGAAAATTGTAAGCAAATGTTAGCACACGAATTTCAGATAAGAGACATGTTTTTCAGCAACTCATTCTTGTTATAACAAAGATTTCGGCAGAAATTCATTCAATATTCACCCGTACTAAAATGTGCTGCAGAAAAATTGTAAATTCGTCTATTATGTATACTTATCTGATACCGCAAACTTTTTTTGTTTACGATTAAAGCAAATAAAACCGAAAAGTTTGATCTAACAAACGATTTCCGTTATTACGTGCTAAAAAATTCGTTTTGGTAAATGATTATTGTTTATGGTTTTAAGATCTTTGTGAAGTGAAATTCCAAAGGAAGATTATAAACACACAATTATTCTGTTTACCAAGAAAAAACAACATCAACAAAATTTTGAAAGAAAACGACAAGAAAAGTAACACCATTCGACAGTAAACTGTTAAACAATAAATAATTTCCAATTTTGTTTTCAAAATGCTCACGTGAACTGTAAGCTATTATGTAATTATGATTTTCCATTTCTCGTGAACGTTTATTTCGTAACGTTCGGATGATGCACATTTAGGATTCCGTACACGGGAAACAGACATGCCATGTAAGTGTTTACGTTTTTCTTACACAACAAAGGATTCATGAAACATCTTTTCAGCCACTCCATAAAATGCAACCAACCACATAAAAGTACAAGGATATATACTTGATCAATCGAATAACATTCATCTACTTCCACAATGTTTAAATTCATAATCTCAAATATCAACACTTCTTCGTAGATGTTCAAGTAAAGATGAGAGATCACTTTGATACGTATAAAAACAGACAAAAGGCCTGTAATCAGAGTTACAGTGTATTAGCGACATGCTCAGAGTTTGGCGGAGCTTGTAGATTTTCTAATGTTTGAAATTGATCAGACACATCCAGATGATTCTTCAGTAACCATTCGAAGGATAACTTTGTCAACAGAAGAACTACTTACAAACACAAACTTAATGCATAAAAATAAATGTTTATGTTTTGAAAAAGAATTAAGAGGTGAATCGATTAGCGGACTTCTTAATGCGCCACAAGTAAATACGAATAAAGTATTATTATAATCATTCCAATTCTTTGCTATTGTTTTGGACTTGTCAAATAATTGCAATCAATTGCGCGCAGGAATTTGCTTATAATGCATTGGTATTTTAAATGCATGTACTTACACTTCACAAAATAATAGATTTCCGATATATATGTATAGTAACACAATGGTTATTGATGATGAAGGATTTCGGTAAATTCGGAAATTTCTTTTTTAGCTTTAATTGCTGTCGGAAAGTTGAAATACAGATTTATATAAGCTATCATGAAAACTACATCCTAATAATAGATTGATAACCATCTTTTTGGATTTATTTACTTCATTTTCTTTTTGTTGTTCTTTTTGTTGTTGTTGTTGTTGTTGTTGGCAAAAGCCAGAAATACTGTTATCTCCATCATCACAAATGTACGTATGTGGAGATCCTCCATTATACCCAGTATTCACAGGACATATTTATCCTTGAAGTACTCCTTGAGAATCTCTTACTCCAAACCTATATAATTTCGTATGTTAAAGTTATTTTTGCGGTCTTCCTTTAAGGGAGATACATTAAGTAAACACTGCTTAATGACAGGTATTTTCCGGTGTTATGAGAAATTAACTGTCACAGGTGTTGACTTTGACTGAAGTAAACAGGCTGAACCTGTATACTCCGCAAAAAAAAATGTAATGACGTAACATTGCTTTTGTTTGTTGTTTTTCTTATAAGGGAAATGATTCAAAATAAGGACTGTCTGTGGCTAGGTAAAAGCCAGAATTTCAACCGTTGTGTTGTCCTCCTAATAACAACACATTTGTAAGAACAATGCAAGACTCAAGTCAAGAAAACAGCAACAAAAATGATGAAAAGTAGGAGAGGGATATATATTCATCCAAAATAATATTGGGCTTCATCTTCAATACTTTTGATTATTTTTGTAGAATTGTTTCCAGATAGTTGTTGATAATGTTTCTAACACAAGAGGAGTTTATACGAATTAAGGAGTGAGTAATATGTGTGCTCACTTTAGATAAGAAGTTTAAACTTTTTTGTTTCAGTTACAGAAAATTAAATTTTAGATAGACTAATTTGTAAATCCAGGTTTCGCATTAATTGAGTTCTTCAATCGATTTGATGTTTTATCTGGGCCCCTTTTTGCGCCCCAAAAGTATTTTCAAAGTTCTCCATGATAAATAACTGAAATTCACTTTTGGTATAAAGAAGGCTTTCAAAGTAGACAGCTTTAGATTGAAAAAAGAAATAGAAGCCCTTTTTTACGAATAATATCTCTTTACTTGTCTAGCTTGCATTATGTCGCCAAACATCCATAGTACTATTCTATCAAAATATAAGCATAATTTCAAGAATTGTTGGCGATTATCAACATTCACTAATAGCAAAAAAGCGTAGATTCTGGGGCGCAAAAAGGGGCGCAGATAGAATATCAAATCGATTTTACTTTAAAACAGAAAAAAGAAACTTTTTTTTGAATATGTTCATAATCTTTTCGAGAAAGAAAGTTCTTTTTGTCTTTTATATTCCTAAAAAACGCTTCAAAAAGAAATTTAACATCGAGGAAACAACGACTCGGCAGTGTAAAGTTAGCTTCATCACGGTAAAACATGAGTTTGCCTTGATGTGGATCTTTATTAAAGGCCGGTTTCCATACAGCTGCATTTTACGCTCTAGCGAAAAAAGCTCGGGAGATTTTTTCTCGGGAGCACAAATTGATTTCCATTAACTATTTTTCATGCACGTGCAAAAAATATCAAAACATTCAGATCTGAAGAAAGTTACTAGTTTTGCATAGTTTTTTTTAAAACTAAACATAGTGTCAATTTTATTACTGTCGTCAAAAAAGAAATAGATAGATAATTTGAAAATGTGAATGAGAGACGTTCCAAAGGGCTATATACAATGTTAAATAAGATTTGATTGGGTATAAGGCAAAACAAACTTAAAATTTGATAAATTTTCTCTTTGATCTTTGTCAAAGCAACATCAGATCACAACAAAAAAACTTTAACAACATCTAGAATACATATAGATAATTCAAAAATGTTATTTATTCCCTTGATACAGTTAAAAATGTTAAAGGAGATAATTAAAAGATATTTTACAAAAGGTTTCTCCACGCCGATGATAAAAGCTTGATTTCTCCTTGTAATACAATGTTTTGGTTAAAGATTTAATGCTGTTTGCTAAAGAATATTTTTTCAAAGCATTAAGAATGAATCCCCCAATGTTCGAGGAATTACTTTTCTCGATTTCACCCTTCATAAAAGAAATCTTGAATATTTTGTTTTATTGACGTTCGCAAATTAAAAACAAACAATACTCAAATATGATTGGCTGATATAAAATTTAACAAAAGAGAGAGAAAAAATACGCGCTCAAAAGTAGAATGAGTTTAACTTTTACGCTAAGCTCAAGAGCAGCTCAAGAGAATTCTAAATCTCTCAGTCAGCGGTAATTTTGATTTTATGCGCATGCGTCGGCAAAATTCTCACGAGCTTTTTCCGCTCGAGCGTAAAATGCAGCTGTATGGAAACCGGCCTTTATATCTTGATAAAAATATCTCTTCCTAGATATTAAAATTTCGACATAAAAACATGTCCAGATGAATTTAATTTTTGACATTTTTGACAAAGATCTCCCAGAAATTGTTGTTAGGGTTATGAGGTAAATTTGAAATAAGAAGTAAATATTAATATTAACACTATTTTCAGCTGTCTTTTCTATTTTCGAATACCTTTAGCTTTTAGAGTCATAAAAGTTTGGATTTTTTATCAAAGGATTTATTTAAAACAACTGTCTCGATTTTGCTAACCTAATGGTCGAAGGTTTCTAATTTCGTTTGAAAAAGCGAGGCATCACGTAATCATAAATTTTGAATTACAACCTAGTAATTAATCTCAGTTAGTCAAACAAAACTTTAAAATATTAAAAAAAAAGAAAATACAAAAAAATATTCAAAAGATGTGATAATACTTTGAGAAAAAAAAACACAACGATTTTACCTCGTACAAACCACGATGTCGTCAAGATGAAATTACATTACATAATGAGACTGAAATCACGCATTGTAACAATTAAGGAAAATAAAAACAACGAAAGCTCATTTTTTGTTAATTTTGCGTTCATCAAGTATCATTAACGCATAAGCAAATTTATGAGTACATATCCATTGAGTAAAAAACAGAAAACATAAAAGATAAGGTTTTGTCGTATCTCTTCTATGATATCTGTACTATCAAATTGCTCACTGTGTGAATGAATAATTTACGTGAAAACGAAAGATCAGAAAAATCTGCGTTTCTAACGTCGTACTACAAAACTATCTTGGTAAAATGATTCAAACATTTGGTAAAAAAAAGAAGTGCTTCCAATCTTCTTCTAAATTTTATTTTGCAATATTGAATAAAACATAATCCATTAACAGTGCCTCCCTTGCCAATCGAATGAAAAAAGTAATTGTCTAAAGATGGGATATATGTCAGGAAAAGAAAATATTTAGATTAAAAATGAATATGAAGGAGTCTGGAACGAGCTGGGATACCAAATAATGTCAAAGTTGACATTTCGAAACACAAGTTGATGTGTTTGTTTATGTTGCAATATACAAGCCGAGAAATCAGACGAAGGTAAAGGTAATAGGAGATATTAATAATGGCTGCTCTCCATATCAACGTCATCATCGTATTACTTTCAAACAAGCTTTAAAATTGCCAGTGCCAAAGCGAAACTGGGCGTCTTAAAAGCATGCCAAAGTCTGATGGATGTCTGTTATGTGCACCTTCGTTTCCAGTACTTCTTATGGACAGTTGATTGAATCATCTGGATTATAGAAATTACTGTGCATTCAACAGTAAACAAAGGTCATGACACAGGCCATACTTGACAGAAATGATACGATGACAAATGGAAATTTAAAAACACTTCATAACTTACTCTCGTACTACATACACACAGCCTCAGGCATAACAGTTGTATAGGAAACTTCCTGAAAATGTCCTATTTATATTTTTTATAAGAACACATACAAACCTCAAAAGTGTAATTCGTGCGTTTCTTACATGGCACTAGGCTAGCTATCTCGATGTTTCGCGCAATTTCTCCGATATTTTCGCAAGCGATCAATTTTTTCACGCCTGTCAAAAGACAGAATGAGTGACGTCGAACATGAAGAGAGAAAAAAACAATGTTTTACAAAATCCTTCATTCCAGTTCGTCAACAGAATTTCGTTAAAGATTTGTCTACGTTGAAAAGAAATTGGGATACTGTTCTTGGATAAGAATGAGTCATAAACCACGCATAAAATCCTCAGTTTAATTAGCCAACGAATATGATTAACAGTGCGATGTAGAAATCAACACGCCATACTCTTCAATACACCAATGACGTGTTGATGTTTTGACTGCAGTGAAAAACACTTTCTATAGTATCAGTTTATGATGACGTCATTCCTCCGATAAAATCAAAACTGATAACTGTAATCTCAGTTTTGCTCTCCAATTCCTCCAAAAACTGAAAAGTAAATTTTTATTTTCATTTATCTGTTTCGAAAAAATATCTCTTGTCATTCACTTAGAGGTTTCTCGTTGCAAAGGCAGAAATTTTTGTTTGAGTATGTTCGACCAGGAACTGCAAAAACATAAGGAACGAAAAAATATTTGGTTTAGGTCAGGTGGTATCCTTACAAGTTTGTCCCACTAGTTCCAGATCGATGTAAATCAGATATACCTGTTAATTCCTTATAAATACCGATATAGAAATGTTTCTCATGAACTAACAGATATTTGAGGATACAGATTAAAATTCAAGCACGAAACAAGTTTGCAGTTAAAATAGAATAAACAGATAAATAAAAACAAATAAATAAAAATAAACAAATAAATGAAAAATAAAATACAACGAAAAAAAATATGAAAGAACGAAATTATAACAAAAAAAATCTTACTCTCTTTGATACGTTTATCGCTTGTTATCTATCTATGAATGCGACGTGCGTGTTAAAAGAACTCTTTAAAGCACTCTAATTGCGCTCACCGTCTGTTTTGTTGTTGATACATAACAATCAAACATGTAGGAGTCAGCACAGCATAATTTATTTCTTTAATCACGGCAATAATAAGATCAAAAATGCAGATCAAAATTGCAGGATTGTTTAAGCATATTTAACGGTTTATATTTACAAGGAAATAATACGGAGCCAGTTTCCCTCACAATGTTGTTTGCTCCATTTCTCTCGGAATGTACGTGATGATTTGGAGTCAAATTAGTTTGGTGTAATGTTGACAGGAATACAGAGAACGATAGAAAAATGACACTTTGATATTTTTTTTGTGTCATTCTTCATCACTTATTTTTGTTGGAAAATAAGCTTGACAAGCATGTGTCATGGTTCAGATTTTTTTCTTTCCATAATTTAGGATCAGGTTTAAGAATTGATAAAATTTCTCAAAACTCTTTACATCATTATTCTTTTAAATGATTCCTGGACTCACAGTTAACAGCCAATCAAATGATTGGAAACTAACGCCTGTACTAAGGTTACCACGATGAGTATTGACCATATTCACTTCTTGGTATAGCCACTAATCTGAGATTTGTTCAGAAATAATTATCACATGCTTTCGCAGTGGAACGTCAAGCCGAATTCTACAATATTAATTACCGTAATTAATCTATAGGCACCGCCCTCGATTAATTGGTGTGTTAAGATATGGACTGCGGCGCTTATTTAAAGAATTTATGTGGGTGCTTATCTGTTGAAAATCTTCATTTAAAGTACTTTTTACTAAGTACATAAAATGAATCAGCAATTCTCCACCAAACAAAATACATGCAGCAGCAACGCCCAATTAAATAATTACGCCATACCGTTTGAGATAATGGTTATTGTTGGGATACTTTTCAACTACAGGAGGCATTAAATGATGTGTGTATGTTGCAAACGTCTTTTAAAATATCCCCAGCTTGAACAATATCTTTATGAGATTGTTAATACGGGTATAGAAATTCTAGTCCATGGGATCAACATTTCTGCACGTTCATTCCATTTCCTTACATAACGTAACTACGTCATATGTCTCTAAGTACCAATTTAAACATCAAAATGGGGTTTATAAAACCCCCAATTTCGGAAGGGGAATGGTAAACAGATGGTTCACTGACAGTATCGATGGGAAGTGAATGACTAAAAAAAGTGTGAATGGCGCGCTATCTTTCTTGAAAAATTATGGCACTGTTTTTCGTAATAACAAAGATTTATTCCTAGCAAACTGACAACTCAAAAATGCTATCAGGAAATTTTAATGAAAAATTATAATCTGTAATTAAGAAGAATACCTCTCTTTAAATAGAAGCTGAAAGGAAGCGGTGTATGATACAAAGCACTATACTATATTGCAAATGACAACAAGAAGAAGAATTTAAAAAGCAACAAGAAATCTATAAAAAAAATGTCTGTAAAAAATCAAGCATTTAGGAAATCAACATTTCTTCAAATCCTATTCTAGTTTTACCACGCTAGACGTTTTGTCGGAATAGAATCTTAATGACACCAAAAAAAACCTTTACTTGAAAACTTGGCAGCAAAGTTTCTCGCATTTGATTCAACAAATAAAATTCAAATTATCGATTGTCCTTCAGGATGGACTTTCGAAATAATTCATCAAAACGGAAAACAATCTGAAAATGGTTCAAATAAGAAATAATTTCACTTCATTATAATTTAAAGAATTCCATCACGTATATTCTAATCACGTGATCTTACAATCAACCAATCACTGCACTTCATCAACCGTTTTGAAGGAAGGCAGATAAGGGATCGCCATTGTCGTGGTTTGAAACGTTCTCGGCGACTTCTTCGTCACCTGTCGTCGTTGTGACGGTGTTAAGTTCGTCAAAAATTACATCGTCATTATTTACCATGTCAAACTTCTTCCTCTGCTTAGTTGGACTATCTACATCACCTGATGACAGAGGCGTCAGAGCATGTGGAATGTTTTCACTGGATTGCTCTTTTTCAACCTGTCGATCGACTTTCTCGTTGTTTTCCCCATTTTCAATCGACTTGCCATTCTCAGAATATCCACCATGCTTTTCGCTTGAGAAATTATCTTTTTCCACCTCATTCGATTTGAAATGACTAAAGTCTGCTAAAAATGCAACAGGCAATTCTTCCGGCAAAACGTCAGTTTTTTGAGGGTCGGTCGATGCTTGTTTTTCCGACGCTGAGCCGATGTGTCGATCGATGTCGGTAAAATCCACTTCGTAATCGAGAGTAGAACCACGAAATTCGTTTCCTTCACGAAAGATATCACGTACCTAAGGACAAGAAGTAAGAAATTGTCTTCTCAAGCACGAACCAATGAGCATGATACGACAAATTCCCAACGAGAATCAGGACTAGCACAGTACTCGGCAGTACCCTTTACTCAAATATCTCTATAATATGTCATACAACTGTCATAATGAAATGTTAACTTGCTGCAAGATTTGTTTCTCACTGTGGCAATGAGAAAATCATTTTTATTTGCGAACATTTTTCTTATTCCATCTTTAATCTCGTTGCTTTATGCTAGTTTCATGACTTTCTATAAAAAGAGGGGAATAAGACCAACCCGTAAATAAACGAATTTTACTTACTTGCTTCAATCCAGCGATACTAAGAATAGCTACTTCATCCGAAAATTCTTCCGATTTCAATAGCCGATCTTGTAGTAATGCTACGAGAGAAGATCAAACAAACATGGTAGCATTGCTACGAGAGAAGATCAAATTAGGCTCACATTAAGCAAGGTAAGCTGGAGCATGCGTGTTGAGACGTTATTAGATGTGATACTTACATAAATAAATGTCCATTTTTCCACCGCAGTATGTACATAAGGACTGCAGTTTATCCAGGTCCGCTTGAAGGGACGTGATCTGGTGTTGCAACCTGACATGGTCCTGAAACGAACACTCCGTATTTTACTCGGAGAATTTATTGTCAAACGAAGGGTATCAACACAGTTGAGACTTTCTCGAACTTTATCCAGTGGCCAAATGTTTTGAAAAACACTATGAAGGAGTACATTTCTATGGAAACACTATTTCAATAAAAATGCTCTTCATCGGAGTGACTTTTGGAAGATTTTGGCCACTGAGTATAGAAATTTCCTCGATTGGAGCCAAATATTTCATCAGTGTGGATAACAGTGGAGAAAGTGAGAATGGCATCCGTTGCTACACTGACAGAGAAGCAGGTGGAGAGATACTAACCTCCACTAACGCGTTCACCACCTCCGTGCTGCTTCCACCACCACCTTTGGTCTTGGGAATAGATTTAGAAATACGATTAATGATCTGCGTAGGAGAGGCTACCTTGGTTTTCAAGTTGGAAATCTGAGATGCAACAGTGACTTTGGTATTTCTGTCAACGGGTTGTTGTCGGCTTTCTGAATATAGTAAAGGAAAGTTAGCCTGGGAACTCGTACGATTGAACCCGACAACATGCGCAAACTACCTGTAAACTGTGCACGTCCGTGACTGTTGTGTGTCGACGACGACGTGGGATGTTGTGTATGGCCAGGATGGTTGTTTTCTGAGGTTTTGGAGTTAGCATGGTTCGTTCTTTTTTGTGAACTACCCAAAGCGTCTGGATTAAGTGCATAGGCATACTAAATTGAAATAACATAAAGATCGATTGGGGATCAATTAAACACACCGTAAAGCTACGTGATTCATAAAAATAGGCTATTAATGTTGTCATGACGACGTAACATTCAATAACGTCATAAATTAAGATTACTCAACAATGTCAACAAAAAAGCGTTTCTTGTTGACAGCGAAAGCAGCTGCAATAGTTGTAAACAATACTTGTAAATTCTCAGCGAATAATGAGCTCTTTCAGCAAATCACCCTTTTATGTTTAAAAAAAAGCTTTTCTCGACGCATAGCTTTTTTTGTGCAAATCATTTGTAGCATGCCATTAGATGTCATTAAAAACCGCACCTTACTAACGACGGCGTTTATCTGTAATCATATACTTGTCGCAACATCATAATCATCTCTTCAGAATAGCATTTAAAAAACTGCAGCGTCAGTCAGAGCGACAAATCACAGGCGGGGCTGACATGACGTCACGTACGGCGCGCTGGTAGGTTGAAACCACCCGAAAATCTCTGATATTTTTTTAAATTTTAATGAGAAAAAACTTGAACCACAGACAATCAATTAATATGATAAGTTCGGATAAATGTGAACCACAACACAGGAAGGAGAGGAAAAGAACAAAAAGGCATGTAGGCAAAATCGTAAAAAAATCACGGTGATGAAGAGCATTTTTATTGAAATAGTGCGTATATTTCTATAGAAATGCACTCCTTCGCATAGATTTTCAACGCTACCCACTGAGGGAGTGACATGAACAAAAAGACCTACTCGTTGTTCTTTCGTTTCGCCAAGTCGATTCCGAACGGGATGTATGGGAGGAACGGTTTTCTGACGTTGAGGTACGGAGGGATCTTGTGAACCGTCAGGCTAGTGAAAAAAACAGGCTAGTTAGCACAATTCAAACTAGTAGGTAAGTTACCATAGCAACATTACAAACTTAGTTGTTCACAACGTCTTTTCAAAATTTTAAAATTCGAATCATTCAGGAAAATATGTCATGTTGGTAAATTTAAAAGAATACAATATATATAACTTCTGTTCCTTTGTTAAATTTAGAGTTATTTATTGGTTGAGGTAAAGAGCATTAATTGAAGAATCCAATTAGTAAAAAGTAGACGCTTTTATCCATTCGCATTAAATCATTTTTAAATGCGGATCCATCAAAAACACAACTCCCATCAAATGTGGGAATCAAAGTATGGGAACGGAATTCTCCTCAAACCTTTCTCGAACGGAAACTTCCCTGTAGTTTTGTTTTCGGTCACGTACAGTGGTCGCACTGTAGACAAACTCCATGACGTCATAGCTTTGAACACGCAAAAGACAAAATAAAAGAATGTATGCGATATCACCGCGCTCATCAACAAAATGTATTCAAAAAGTACAAAGAAAACACTGAGAAAGTAAAAAAAAAAAGCAGCTGCAAATTCACATGTAGAGTAACAAACAACCTCCCCTGGCTTCTTTTACCTTATTTAATTTGAAAGCAATAGCTCTTTTCAAAATGTACTTCGTATCCGTATCCGCTGGATACTTCATCAGGTAAGTGAGACAAGTACTGAAATCGTTCAACATTACTAAAAAAATAGATCATATAAGAAAATAGATGATCGAAAAAAAACAACCTGTTTCGAGTTCCAAACATAAAAATATGGGACTTACATACGCCCCTCAAATTAATCAACATTGCTAAGTAAACATAGTCAACCAATACTAACGAAACGCCATCAGCAAACAGAGCGTCCCAAAGTATCAACAATCGGTTTAAGGAAAACTCACGCCCAAACAACAAGCGTACCCAGCGGCTAGAAAAAAAAATTCCACATTATGTTTTAATGAACACATTTGTCAAGACCCTTTACACTACTTAAAAGACGAATTGGTGTCCAGTCCACGTGACATCATGGTCTGGCACCAATAGAAAACGAAAAAAAGGAAAATGAGAACGAGCAACGTACATGCCATACAGCTGGGGCGTTATTTCGATCTTCCTCAAATGTTCGTGAAGGGCGCTATCATATCTCTTCAGCATGTAACTTTGAAGTCGATTCAGCTTTTTAGATATCACACTAGTCTGTCGAATACAAGTCAAGAATGAAGTCTAGTTCAAGTTATTTATAGTAACAAGAACCAACTGACATTGAAAGCTCTGCCACTCAATCAAAATATTTGAAAATTATCAGCAAAAAGGCCCGTAGTAAAAATTATTCCGTCTCTTGGACGACTTTGAACAGGTAGTTTTTATGGTGGAAATATTCAAAGGGAAATATCCTGAACATAAAAGACAGACAGATGGAGAGTAGTTCATGCGAAATATTTGGGAATCTAAAATTTGAAAAAATATAGAGTGCCTTCATTTCAAATCAAGATCAGTTGCTTAACGAAATTTGAAAATTAACATTTAATAAAGTAAGGTTAGGATGGAATGTTTGTGGCTTTCCAAATGGGCTCGTTTCATCTATTTCTCAAAACACGTCACCGTACAAAGTGCACTCCGAATCATCTTGGCATAACAACATATATTAGAGGTGGTCTTTCCCATCATTCAATTCGAATAAACGATCACCGAAAAAAATAAAAGAACTTACCATTTCCGAGTCACTTTGAGTGCGAAACATGCGGCGATCATTCGGCATCTAAACACGGCGATCCAATACACAAATGAGATAACTACCTCTGATTACATACGGCGAGTTTATAACAAATCTCTAGGACAGTTTCAAAACGCATACATCAGAGACACTTATTTATATGGGGAATACCCTTTTCGGGGAACTATAGGAGGTTGTTATTAAGGGAATATCCCTACAAAAACTTCATACATCACGGATATTGTTAGCAGGTTTCTTCACAGGAGCATTGCTTACAAACCACGGTTCCAGGGTCTCCATCACATTACAAAACAATGCACTGAAATATTAAGAACGGTCATTTTCAGTACTGTGGATAGTGGATAGTGGATAGTAATAAATAAATAAATTTTACTATGCATCATGCTCAATGTAATCCATGTCAATGATTGCTTTCATTTCTTCACTGAAACAAAGTAGAAGAATGAATGATCTGAAATGTCAGTTTGGTTCGGAAATGTCAGTTGGGTTCGAAAATGTCAGTTGGGTTCGGAAATGTCAGTTGGGTTCGGAAGGCATCAGGGCTTGTCAGCCATTTTCTTGATTCACATTGAAATGAAAATGAAGTAGTATAAATTTTCAAATTATTATTATTATTATTATTATTATTATTATTATTATTATTAACGAATATTTATTCACGATAAAAGATCAGTTTAAAATGTACAATATTTGCATAATATATACATAAAAACTGTTTTCCGCTCAGGTACATGTGAAAAATTTCTGATGTGCAAAATTTTTTACTTAAGCTAACCTTGTTTCCTGAAGTTGACATAAGTTAGCTTGGAAACAACTCAAGAAACGCAAACTTGGTTAGATTGCGCTCAACGGTTGCCATAAAGTGATCAGGCAAGTGAAGGTGCAAAGATATTTTGTTTTGAAACCTTTCTAATAAATAGTTAAACGTCTGATGTGACAATACACAAAACTAAAGTTGATTCTTGAATGCGTACTTACCTCACTGCATCTTGTGAATCGTTGACTGCCAAACAACTAATCATCATGACATATATGATAGTAGCTAAAATTTCGTGCATTCCCTGTAGCAAAAAGTCATATGTAATAGTAACAACGGCATGGGAACTTTCACGTTTTTTGTTTTTTCACTAGAAAACATTTTTGCAAAATTTGAGAAAGTGTGACTCTCAGTTTCAATTAAACCCAACCGACACATTTGTTAAAAAAACTCTGCAAAGGAGTGCATTTCTATCGAAATATAGAACTTTAACAAAAATGCTCTCCATCGCAGTGATTTTGCCCACTGGGAAATAAGCATTATTTTCACAGTTTCAAACCAATCGAAATACAATACAAATTTTACCTGTTTATACGAAACTTGGGGATTTTCTCGTGCATAGCAAAACAAGACATGTAAGATAATTGATCTAAAAAAAATGACAAAACGAAAAATACAAAAGAACTAGCGATTATATTCAAAAAAACAGAAAATAAAGTTGAAAAAGAAAATATTTACTTTACGTTTTCTTGCTTGAAGAACTCCACTTCTGGACATCTGATAAATAGCAAAGTGAAATTAAACTTTATAAAAATTTCATCTACTTTCAAATTTTGATCTCAGAGCAATAACAACACAATCCTATAGCAGACGACACTGTGTGTTACATCATAAAGTCAATATGATAAACAGATATGAAATATCTAAAGGTTCATTTTCTATTCTATACAATCGCTGAGTGTGTGTTGAACATAAGAAATCTCTCCAATTGGATGATTCTATAATAACACTAGTATCTTGCATAAAATTCTTTCTTAATGATAACTCCAAAGGTGAAATAAAATCTCTATTGGTTCTGGAGACATTTGCCCAAACGTAGGGAATGCTTACAGTCTATCAAGGTCTTTTGTTATTGTTGAACGTAGTTCATTATCTTGAAAATATTTATTCCATACACTCTAAAAGCAGAAAAAGGAAAGGTTTTGCTGGTGATTTTATGAAAAGTGAAGGTTTATGAAGCTGATGATGATATCACTCACGTCTTCAGAAAGTGACAATGGATGGTGTGTAGAAAGATCGAGCTCTTCTTGATCATAAGGATCAATGACATACTAAACAAAAGCAAAACAATACAATTGAAAATACACACGGTTATAATAGTTTAGGAAAGTCATCACAACCATGTTACTTCCCTTCAGTTGTTTAGGAGGTGTCTCTTAACGATTAAAAAAACTCATTGAATTCCACAGAAATTTCGTGTAAACACTCAGAGGTCATTACATTATGGCTGACCACAGTGATGGTCAGTAGTAGTATCTTGGCTAAAATATTTACTGCTATATATATTGAATTTCCATTTCTTATTCACGAGTTCCTGTGACCAAAAAGTTAATGGAAATTGTATTCATCTAGTACAGCTTAAAGCACCAACCAAAAACATGCATGGAAACGTGTATTATACGATGTGCTGCTACTAAAATATCATTCATCATAGATCAGAGACCCATCCTCAAAATAATTTGACCAAAATTTACATTAGTTATCCCTATTGGTTCACAAGATACCTTGCCCCTAAAATTTGGGAAATTTGAGTATGCAAATTGGATGCATTAGAATTTTATGTGACTGAATGTGGAAAATTTATATTCGAAACCACAGTTCTCTTATTTTGAACAGGATGCTGTACTTCACCTTGTCCGGCAGGGCATTGATATGAATATACAGAGATAATTAGAATATAGAAGGAACCTTCTATGACACACACACACATCATTAGTTGCATTCAAAAATGACCTGCAGTGAAATCTTAAAATCAAAAGATAACCTTTCTTCTGATTCCTTTGTATTTTTCTCGAGCTGCATTAACATCATCCAACCAGCAAGACTTGTCTTCCGAAATACATTCCCAGAAAAACTAAGCAAAGATAAGAACATACGTTTTTTTCTGACCATGACATGTTCACCATGGAAAGACATTCATTTCCAAGATAGCAAAATATGAATGTCATATCTTACCCTCCAGCAAACACTACGAAAATTTTTGGTCCCCAAATTGCCATCCAACGCACCAAATTTCAGCTAAAGATAGAAGTCATTAACAGGATTTCTTTTTTATTTGCAGGATAGCCAGGGCGTTAGCTAGAAATTCTCAATTGAGGCTGTCAGGCTATATAACTACAATGAACAAGTTTATAACCCAGCAGAAACGCATGTTAGTGATGAGTTTAAGCTGATGTTTCAAAACAGAATCAAATCATTTATTTTCACAGCAAACTTATTTACTAACTTTTAATAAATTTATTGCTGGACTCAATTGGGAAACTTATTAGTTTTTTGGATTAGGAAAGAGCTGTTTAACGGCACCTGTAGGACCCTAGCTAACACCCTGATAGAACAAAAAATATGGAATGCACATGTGGTGATATTAAATTCTCTCTTCTCTTTTTACTTACTTGTTCAAGGAAGTTTGCACGGTGAAATAAGTGATCCCATTCCTCTCTAAAAAAAAATGAAAAAAAAGTTTTTTCTTGTGAATTGTCATCAAAGCAACTTATGACAGTTCCTTTAATGTCATCATTGCTCAATATCTCAGAAATATGAATACACATTTCCCAAATACAAAAACAAAGAAAAATATGGAAGCTCTTCCAAGTGTAGATCTTCAAAAATTGTAAAAAGAAAGAAAGGTTGTTTATTACTATATTCCAACATGTGGTAGTGTTAACTCAACAACGACTTACAAATATCTTGGAACGATTGTTGATAAAAACTTGAACATGGGAGATAACTTTGACTCAATATACAGAAAAACGTCAACCAAGTTACGATTGTTGAGAGCATTGAAACCATGTTTAACAAAAAATGCTGTTCACAAAATTTACCGTGGAGTAATTCTACCAACGCTATTGTTCAACTGTGCTGCTGATTTGAAGTTCACAAAAACACGACTCAATCTACTCAGTTCGATTGATCGTAGAGTAGCCGCAATTTTGGGTGAATCGCAGACATGCATTATTGATGAAATACATAAACATACAGTCCTTCTTGTGAAGAAGTGCTTAGATTGTGTCGTATGTGAAGATTTAGAAAATTATTTTGAATTTAATATTCATAGTAGAAATACTCGCCAGAATTCTTCCATGTTATTTATTCCTAAAGTGAAACTCGAGCTCGCCAAATTTGGCTTTTTCTCTATGGGTGTAAAAATTTTCAACTCTTTGCCCATAGAGATACGGCGAACGGAGTCCTTCTCAGACTTTAGGAGTAAAGTCATCTCTCATTTTAATTGTAAATAATTTTCATGTTTTTGATAGGTTTTTCTAATATTTACATTTTTCTTTTTACTACTAATAGTTATACCATTATCATTATTTCTCAAGGCCCAATTGATCTGTGTTGAGCACCTTTGAGTGGTTTCTGACTTATCTTTCACTTTTCTTTTGTTTGTTTCAATCGTTTATAGCGGTGTTTTTTCGCTAGTGATGCTTTAAAATTTTAGTGTCTCAATGATATATATACATATATATAATTTTTAGGTTTTTATTATCAGGACACGCAATAATAGCAGTAATTTATTACTGAAGTGTATATATCCTGATTGTAAATATTCATAATAAATAAATAAATAAATAAATAAATTTTTATGATAGTGATCATAATAAAACTGGAATTGGGTTCTTTAAATTTCCATTAGATAAAAAGTTAAAAAAAAACTTGGACAAGAATCGACAGCCAGTGCAGAAAAAGGGAAGTGGTGATAATTTTGTAATCACGTCCGACACCGGACTTTGTGAAATACTTTTATAAGTGTTTTCACCATCTTAATGTAATGTTTGAATCCGCAGGGACCTCCAGTGAAACATCATGCAAAAGATCAGTTATTTATGTTCCTAGTTTGGCTTAAAGGTGGATTACATATAAGACACACTTCAAGTTCCAAAATCGACCGTATCTCGCTTCCTAACAACATAGTCAAACTATTTGTTTTTTTCTCTCAATATGGGCATCAAAGAAGCGTACTGAAGAAACTAGGGCAGAAAGTTCTAATAAATACTTATCCAAACACCAGATGTGTAATTGACTGTACAGAACTATTCTGCCAAAGACCATCATCCTTATCCAGCCAAAGTAACATGCACTCTCATTACAAAAGTCATGCAAGGTACAAAGGACTTTTGGGTATAGCACCATCAAGGGCCATAACTTTCATAAGTCAACTCTATGAAGGCTCGATATCTGACAAAGAAATTGTTAAAAGATCTGGTATTTTAGATAAAGTTCCTTGGGAAAAGGCTGATAGTATCATGGCTGATAGAGGACTGTCAATATTTGATTTACTTCAACCATACAATGTGAACCTAAATGTTCCTTCATTTCTTGGCAGTAGAGAGCAACTTGCAGAAGATGAAGTCAAAAGAAAGTCAAACCATTGCTTCAGTGAGAATACATGTTGAACGTGCAATTCAAACATTCAAAATTCAAACAATAACGAAATGAAATATACCTTTAACATTACTTGGTTTCATAAATCAGATTGCCTGTTTACTATGCAACCTTATGCCACCTTTAATACAAAATGACTTACAAAAGAATTATTTTAAATGAAAGTGAGAGTAACAGAAAACTTTATTATGTATGTACTATTATCATTTTTTTTCATGTGAATGCTCCCTTCCTTTCAACAGGGTCCACATTATGAATGCCTTCATCAAATACATTTTATAAAAAACATTCAGCTTCGCCAGTCAACTGTTGAAATAATTTTCATCAAACTCAATTTGTTGGCAATGATTAATATTTTGAAAGTATATGCTATAAAGTAACAATGAAATACTTGGCATAATCCTATGCACAACAGAATTTGAGTAAAGTACCCAAAATGATGCTCTTTTTTCAGGAAATATTTACCATCCTCACATCCGATACAGAACTTTGGATCTTTAGACAACTCATATGGGCTTAAGTTTCTCTTCCTATACGGACATTTTATTTCAATTATTGCAGGATATTCATCTGTGTCATCAAGCATTAATCCATCTGGACTAGCACCAAGCCAGAATAAGTATGGCTGCACTACAATACCGAATATTTATCCTTTAATTTATATGCCATGTATTCAAAAAACTTCTGTTTTGCTATAGGCTCATATATTTTACCATGTTTCAAAGCATCTTGTACAAATTTTGGTAATTTTCTAGTTTCATTTTTCGTGAAGGTTTCAGCAAACCAATGTTTGTGAAGGCAGTTGTCCTCAAGTGGTATAATGTTAATACAACGTTCATGTGCCTGACATCTTTCTTTGTGCTTTAAGTTAACCGGCGGCCTCAGCACTAGCGATGTGGGATCGGATACAGTATCTAGTGGTGCGTGGCAATCTCATGTTTTTGTCGACTTTGCTTTGCCATATCTATTTTGTCACGGGTAGTGTTCAATACCGGCAGTTCTCTTCACTGCCTCCAGTCTCTTCACTGCTTCCAGTCACGTTTTTAGAAAATTTTTATTTTCCCGCCTATCCCGCCCTTGGCAGGTTGTGGGACTTATTTCAATGTTTTTTTCAGGCGATGTTTTTGGAATATTATGCCTCAGTTTTGTATACTGTTGTATTTATGTTATGATCATGTTTTGCATGCTTATTGTTTTACCAATATATGGATTGATGGGATGCATGGTTCTGCTGTCCTAGTTGACAGTGCAATGCTATACTTAATAAGCCAATCCTTGTTGATGGTTTGTGTCAGATAGATCAGATAAGGCTCTGTCTTTGTTGACAGCAAATTGATTACTTACTGTCCTTGTTGACAGCCAGATCAGACTAAGAGTTTGTCCTTGTTGACAGCCAATCAGACTAAGAAGCCATCCTTGTTAATGGCTTGTGTCATATATATCAGATTAGGCTCTGTCCTTGTTGACAGAAAATTACAATTACTGACTGTCCTGGTTGACAGAATATTATGATTTCTTACTGTCCTTGTTGACAAGAAATGATGATTACTTACTGTCGTTGTTGACAGCCAATCAGACTAAGAAGCCGTCCAGGTTGACGGTTTGTGTCAGGTTCAGTTTACATATTACGCACCTCCAGGTATCCCTCAACTGCTAAAAACATTATTGCGCTGCATCCCCAGCCGGTTAACTGTAAACGAATTGGATGATGACTTAGTGAATATAGATTGTGATGATATGTATCCTTCCTCCATGAATTTAAATATAAAAGACAGAAGTTTCATGTTGAATGTTGATAAAAATTTATTAAAAAAAATGTTTCGACTAGTGTCCACTAGAAACATTTTTTTAATAAATTTTTATCAAAATTCGACATGAAGCTTCTGTCTTTTATACTTATTTTAAAACTGATTGCCTGCTCCAATATTTCTCCATGAATTTTTGATCATGATGTCTGGATTTTACAATAGCTTTTTCACGCTTTCCACTCTTTATTCGGTACTCTTCTATCTCCTTTAGAGTGAATATTGGTAATTCTTTTAAGGATTTGCACCAAATGAACCTTGTCACGCTCATTAATATTTTTCTTGACCTTTCTCAACAAAAATTTCAATATCTTCGTCCATTTCGGCAAGTATAAGAGAAAATATATCTACAGACGTATTTAGATCCTCTTCGTTAGCCATATCGTAATCAATGATTATGAAACCCCGCCTTGTTTTCATGCAACGGAAAATAAACTCGGGAATGTGTATTAGCCTAGATTCCTAGGTAGAAATTTTCACAAGTATTAATATAACAGCATCACAATAGGCAACAGGAAATAATGTCATGGAATGTTGAGTAGAATGTGCACATATATACGTTTCCAGTGGGCAAAATCATCATCAGGTCACTACGACAAAGTGCATTTTCATTATATTTATGTGTATATTCTATGATTTTTTAACAAATGTGTCGGCTGGCTTAGATATACCTAACTACAGTTATTGAGATTATATACCGGATTACCAGAAACAGAAAATAAAGTTGGACCTGGTTAGACTTACTGTAGGTTATACAAGGTGTTTCTTTCCACATAAAATGTTGCTTTCTGATGGTTCTTTTGAAAACTGACCCCACCATCATCAGTGCTCGTCAAAATATCAACTTGTCTGTTTTCTAAAGAACGAAAAGTAAATAACTCAAATCATTTTGAAACTTTCGGATTTCATGCTAGTAGTGACGATAAGGAAATAAGTATCTAATAAAACATTTAAAATCAAAAAATTTAAATTAAAATTTGAAAGTTGAAGAATTTATTATTAGTTGCCAACCATTGCATATTGCTGTTGTAACTTCCATTATATTGATTAAATAAAGGTAAAATTTGAAGGAAAATTGAAAACAACCCAAACCATCTTTGTTTTTATTTATTTGTTCAATTTAAGCTTTTAGTATAATAATGCTATATATTTTCAAATTAAACATAACATCGGAAGAACGTTATCTAAAAGATGGACCAGTTGGTTCAATCAGGATGAGTTGATACAGGAGCAAGAATACAGATAATATTATACATTGCAAGAAAAGTTTAAAAAGCTCTTTATTCCAATCATTTCTAAGTAACTATTTTACTAAATCATGGAAATACTCCGAAATGCATGAGGAAAAGTTTACACTGAGGGAGCAGCAGCAAACTAGTGGCAAATGGAGTTGAAAATAGAATTCGTTTAAGTAATGGCAGATGATGAGCTTATAGAAATAGACGTTTTGAATCAAACAGTTTCTACTCTACAAATAAATGGGCTTCATTTAATTTCATTTGGGACAGAAAGACATGGTATACAAGAAGCTTAAATTCAACATTTCAAAATCAGATTTCCAATCAGAGAAAGCATAAGTAACAGGAATCATAGGAAGCATAGGAAGAAGAATTGTGAGTTTTAATTGAAGGATCTTAATCAAAGGAAAGATATATTTAGAAATAACTTTAAAAATTCCTGAACTTAATCAGTGTTTGAGTTTGGTTCTATACTAACTGATTGCTTTAAAAGAGGGAATATATCAATAAGTTGGCTGAAATTGTTGTCTGTGTTCACACTTTTTAAATTTATGTTTAATATTTTTAATATTTTATTTTAAAAATAAGCAGTATAATATCAATTGTTATGATTTTCCCTCAAACCGTCACATATATACATTGACAATGTAAGTTGATGAATTTCCAATCATTATACCGCTGCATAATAATTGAAAATTCATTGACACTGTAGTAAGGGAAGTTGGAGCACATTTTTTGTTTAGTAAAGGAACACAACAGTAAGAGTAGTGAGTTTGTATAGTACTAAACAAGAAGTCTACGCTTTTATATGCAATTTTACAAAGTTAGCTGCTATTCGAAAAAGTCTTAAAATCTCGTAATAAAATAGATATCTTATGCAATTAGTCCTGCTATTCAATTCAATATCCAACTTAGTTTCTGTTCATACCTAGTTCCATTAATTTTTGTGTCACTTTTATTTTCACTCCCTCTTAAATTTCTACACATCCCTCAAAATTATTTTTGCACACCTTCTAATTTTTCTAATAACTGTCGAAGAAAATTATCCCTCCTTATTATGCATTATGTATGAGAGAAAATGGCTATATTGTTTACAGCAGTGGCAGTAACCAGTCTTTTCCTTTAGACAAGTACGATCGCACACACTGCCACACACATCAAAAATCCTAGGCATGATTTTGATTGCACGCGTCCATTTATCATCATTGCATGAAAAAATCCTTTGTTTGTGGGCATAGCATATGATTATTACGCAATGGTATTATATACTTATTTCGTTTTCACATTTAGGAGGTATATTTTCCAATCACGTAAAACATCAGATTGCACACACAATTTCAAACAACTTGTGATCAATTTCAATTGCACGCATAGGAAACTTTAGGAGTGCGTCTTACCACATGCATGTCATTTTTAAAAGGAGAAGTCTAAGTAATGTGTTCTAAGGAAAGTAAAAAGATATATAACAACAAAATTGCTCACTGTTTAGCGAATGTTATAATTAAAAGCATGAAAAATTTTTTACTCAGGATACTATAAAAACCTGGGCATGCTTCAACACAGTTGATTGCCGAGTATCAAAGAATCACTATTTGTCAATAAAACATCCTCAGAAAGTATGGAAACATAACAGAGCATAGATTATTAGCAGAGAAAATTAAAGGAAATATGTCTAAAATTTATGCGCTAGAAACTGCTTGAGAATGAATTGGCTTGTTAAATAGATATACCAGACCTTACCCTTGTTTAATATATCAATGTAACATTTACCTGTACCAAACTGATCTAAAACTTCATGAATATCTTCTTTTGATAAAGTTTTAATTAGTCTTGCACGGCGATCCATCAAGTGTATTATAAATATTTATACACTAATCAAAACAGGAAAATAAAAATAAAAAGCTTTTGTCCAAATGATGATCCAGTTAGCTGCCACAACTCGCTGTTTATATGATTAAATGAGCAGCACACCTAGTGTAAAATCTTGCTTAGCTATAATATTGTTTTTCTTTAAATTTTTTTATGATATTGACGTACGTAATCACTGCAAGTCCCTGCCATGTTTGGAATACGGCGACAGACTGGATGGAAAGACGGTAAACCGGCCGACCTCTCCAGAGATCTTGGGCGGCAGCTTTGAAACACACCACACCATCAGTGCTGAGAGAAAGAGAGCGACGCGCCGACAACTTTGTCCTTTTCAATCGTGTCGTTTTGCTTGTGGCAGAAAACTATTTGTGCCTTCATAAAGTTTTTCATAACAAAAATAACGCTGGTTTTTTGTTTGTCTATTATTGAATCAGGTATTAAAAAATAAACATTTTAAGCTTGGTTCCCACACAGCACAAGGCGATATGGCGCACGATAATTTTCGGGCGATACCTTATCGGGGATAATTTCGTCGGGGAAAATTTACGTCGGGAAAAATTTCAAATCCCGCCGCCGGCACTGTAGAATGCCAATTCAATATGAAAAATATAGAATAATAATGTATGCAGCGAAAAGGTATCTATGAGATTGTGTATGATGTGATGAAATGAACAAGTGCATAAATAAAAGTTGCATAAATAACAAAAAAAAACACAACCTCTATCAGTCTAGTACGTGCAAGTTCTCTCTCTGCCCTAAAATCTGAGGTTCGAAGTAGGGGAACCTAAAACTAGACCTATTGATAGTTCCAATATTTGAGAAATGCGTTAAAGTAATAAAAATTAAAAGTACAATTATACGAGGCTATAAAATGGCTTTTGGCTTAGACTTAATAAGAGCTAAACGATTGTGAAGCTATCCTTCGTCGTCTAACCTTTGAAATACGGAGGGGATAGGTAGCCAGCTAGCCATCGCGTGGTACCTTTACTTTAACCTGTTGTGCATGGGAAATTGAGTTTGATCATTAAATTAATATTTGTTCTGTTTAAACATACATACGTCACAAAATAGGAGGTGCGTCGGCGGCACCCATCGTCATTATTTCCTTCGTTTTTTTTCATGAACTTCATCAAGAATGACAAAATTGTGTACATATGAGGCAAATGTGGCAGCAAATTCGAAACCGACAACCTCGAACGCCGTCTTTCTTTGAGAAGAGAATGTCGGTTGAGAAACACGAATTTTTAGCAAGGTGACGAAAATTTGTACCGACGAAAAATTTGTACCGATGAAAATTTGTACCGACCAATATTTATAACCAACGAAACATTTCGACCATTTCAAAAATGTTTATGTTTTATATCTCTTACCTTGATGAGGTATCAATTGATGCATAGAAATACATATTTCTATGATTGATGGTTCAATTAAGCTTACAGCTCCCCCTTCTTTATCTGTGTTATGAACTACTGTGTCGGTAGCTTAGTGGTTAGAGCAATCGCCCGGCAACACGACTCGCTCAAAGACGATTTACTGCATGCTCGTAAGTTGACACATTTATAAAAAAAGTACTGTAATAAACTATGAAATCAATAAATAACACATTTGCAAAAAAAGAATGTCGGAAACCATTGAAAAAAATGACCTTACTTGATAACTCCAATCAGCTCCTTAAGATCTTTTTCATACCGAAACACAAAAACGGGCGATTTACCGTTACCGGCAGCAGATGAAATACCGTAATCCCATCAATTTTTTTCTGTCCGTCATACCGGACAAAAAAGGCCCAATACCGTTATACCGTAAAAGAGAAAACCCACCCCTGAAACCTACACACTCACTTGAAAGGGCGTGAATAAAGCACAAAATCATATCTTGCTCAAGTCATCAAATCATGGTCTGTGTTCTGTATAATTTTCACTTAGCATAGCCACCAAAATTGTCACGTTACCTTAAATGTTTGAAAAGGGAAAACTGTGTGGCTATGATCAGACAAAAACTGTGCGAGGAAAGAAAGCTGATATGTTATTTTTGAACCAAACCCATTTTTTGTAGCGTTTTTACAATTTTTGTAAAGATCAGTCAAGTGTTTACTTTTCTAACACCAAACAAATTAATTAAACACTGAATGAACACTTAGTCTGTTTTTGTAGTATTCAGTGTGTTTATAAAGTCTTTTTCGATGTTTTCTCTTATTAGATGGGCTCTCCGGAAAGTCACGCCTCCTCAGGGCGCACAATATAAGTCTCCTGCAGATGTCGCTAGGAATGTTTCAAGATGGCGACTCCATCACCAACACGCACGGACTCATCAGAGAATGCGGCAGGACCATCTCAAACCGAAGAAAGCAAGACCAATAATGATACCGAAGCTCAAAAAAGCAATGTAGATGAGGAAAAAAAAACCGATGGCACTTCTGTGGAAGGAGTCAATGAGCAGGTGACTTCAAAGAAGAAAAAGAAAAAGAAGAAAAAGAAAGGTGATACAGTTGATGGTGGGTCCATAGACGGTATTGACAATACTACGCCGACAGCTGCTGTGCAAAGTGTCCAGAAAGCTTTTCAACGAATGATAATTCAGAGTCGTGCTGTTCGTTCTGAGGAGGAGGCAAAGGAGAAAACTTACTTGTTTTGGGACACGCAGCCAGTGCCAAAACTAAGTATGTATGATATCCTGTTCGTTATAATTCTTTTGTTTAAATTGGTACATTATTCATTTCAACAAACAAATTTGAAGTGATTTTGGCATGTTGATGTTCATTTCTATAGCAAGAAAATTTATTTATTGTTTTGTGTTTGAAAATGGGAAAGCTGTGGGTGCAGAAGAGGATTACATATTTACTTTGAGATTGATATTCCTTCCATGTTTTCAGTATTTCATGCTTTTATTAACATACATTATTTGGGAATTGTATCGTAAAGGTTAATGATCTTCAAATAAGTATGATTTGAACATTAAGATAACATGCCATACAGTCAATTGTCCTATTCTGGTCATCCTTCCAACATTGGACACCAAAAAACACTGCAAAATACAAACCACATCAATAATAATCCATACTGTACTGTCAATTAAACTAAATCCAAAACTTATCATTAACTAAACTTGAAAAAAAACTTAAAATAAGTCAACTGTACCCAAGGCACATGTTGCACACAGATATATAATATAGATAGATAATCTCTGAGTATGGCAATGTGATTTTGGATTTTTAGAAGGCTCCATTTTCCACTTCTCAAAAATTTTCCATGGAACAAATAGAAATAGTTTTTTCTCAACATTCTGCAGATTGGAATGGAAAAGAACAAAACAGTATATAATTAGTGAAAGGAGCAGCCAAGCTCTTTCTTTAGGATTTGTCCATTCTGTTTCTTTTCACAGATTTTCAATCAGAAAAATTATTGGCAATGAGGTGATATATATTTGTTAAAAAGCTACGGAAAAAACGGAATCTTACAAAGTGCTATTTCATGTGTTTGTGACACAAATTCATTATTAATCTTCATGGATAAGATGATTGAACTCTGGGAAAGTTATATACTTGTTTTGATGATACTCTAGGGGAATCTTTTGTAAAAAAATTTATCTGCTTCATCTAATGTTTTAGTATTTGTTGTGACTTGTTTAAGTATGGTTATGTATATTTTGTTTACCAGTAAGGTTGTTTGTTTTGCTTGTCTGAAACTAGGAAGGCTTTCCGCAGTTAGGACAATTGACAGTAACTTCCTAACTTCAGACACTGAAAAAAAGTGTCCACAAAGTATGAACCACATCAATAATAAGCCATGCTGTACTGCCAATTAAGCTAAATCCAGAACTTATCAAAAACTCAACTTTATAAACACAAACTTCGGTTGACTGAACCGCAGAGACTCGCATTGCATGCAGATGGTTTCTAAGCGTTACAATGCATAAAGAATGGATGGAATTCACAAAGACCTTTCAAGTTGCATGTATTTATTGTGTTTTTAGGCATTTTAATGCTTGTGGCATCCCACACCCATTTTCCTATTTCAGTTCCCCCCCCCCCCCCCCCCCCCATGGCTGTTTCAGAAGTTAAGCTCAGTTTACATATGCACCACGTACAAAGGCTTTACCTGATCAACTTTTCTGATTGTTATGTGGACGTGGACGAATAGGTTGGTGCAAACAGAATAGAGCAAACACTAGGACAAACAAGGAGTATAAGAAAAGCAAATTAGGAGAAAGAAGGAGATTTCACAGAACTAAAGAAAAGAATAGACCTACTATAATGAGTGGTGAATAGATAGACGCAAATATGAAACAGTAACGTTGCCTTTTTCTTACTTTTCATTTATTACTTTTGACAACATAGAATTGTTATTTGTCTATTTAGCTGACACTATTCAAGAAGACACAAATGAACCAGTGGAAGGTAACAAAGATGAAATAAGATCTGAACCATTTAGTCTGCCAAGTGGTTTCGTTTGGGATACATTAGATCTAGGAAATGAAAAAGAGGTAAACTAAAAATTTATGAATTTTGTAAGTCTGAAGTCTAATGTGCATGTGAAATGAAAATGGCTAATCTATAGCTATGTCATCAATCTTAAAAAGTCCTGAATTTCTCTTCTGTTTAGTTGCAAGAACTGTACACACTACTAAATGAGAATTATGTCGAAGATGACGATAATATGTTCCGTTTTGATTATTCGCCAGAATTTTTAAACTGGTTTGTATTTCCTGCTAGAACTACTTTAATTTTGTAATTGATTTCATTTTGACATTTTGTTTACTATGTCTGGAAACATTAGGGCCTTGCGTCCACCTGGTTGGAAAAAGCAATGGCATTGTGGTGTGCGTGTTGCTGCCAATAAAAAATTGGTTGGTTTTATTAGTGCTGTTCCTGCTAAAATTCAAGTCTATGATAGGTATCATTTGTTTTTGCTTCATTGATTTTCTATTTTGTACAACAATAAACTGGAACTAGTTTCATGGCTTATTATGTTGTTGATCTTCACTAGGACTGTTGATATGGTAGAAATCAATTTTTTGTGTGTTCACAAGAAACTACGGTCAAAACGAGTTGCACCAGTCTTGATAAGAGAGATCACACGAAGAGTCAATTATGAAGGGGTATTCCAAGCAGTTTATACTGCTGGTGTTGTTTTACCAAAACCAGTTGGAACATGCAGGTTTGTATTATTTTTTTATCAATGTTTTTTCTATGTTAATTTTCAAAATATGTTCTAATTTAAGATAGAGGCTTTGCAAATTAATGATCCATGTTATGTTGTATATGTTCTTCAGGTATTGGCACAGATCGCTAAATCCAAAAAAGTTAATTGAAGTGAAATTTTCGCATTTAAAACGAAATATGACCATGCAAAGAACAATCAAGTTGTACAAATTACCAGAGGTAAAAAAACATGCTGAATATATTATCTGTATTGGAGACATCACACAAAATGTCTTCCTCAACAACTATTTGAAATGTTTTTTTAGATTTATTTTGCAACCATTATTTCTACACCAGCATTTTTTCAGGTTTTTATAATGAGAGGATTGAGTTTATTCTTATTTAGCAACCGAAAATCTCGGAACTCACCCCATTGACTCCAAAAGATCTGAAATCAGGCCATAAAGTTTTATCTGAGGTACTTTGAACTTTTTGTTGTTTATGATGAGATGTTTCTTGTACAAATAGATAACTATTTAGGAGATAAGAAGTATGAGATTTAAGGTAGTGTACGCTAAAAAATTAAAATTTTATATTGTAGAAATATATTTTCACTGATTATGAATTTCTCGATCAAATTTCTTGAAAAGGTTTTTTAACCAGAAAAATAGTTCACCAATATCTTGCGCATGATGTTTATTCATGAAAATTGAAGAACTTTCTAAATTTGGTCCAAATTTGGCCCAAATTGTCCAATTTTAGTCAATTCTGACAAAATGACTGTCAAATTTGAAATCAGCACCTTATCTAAATTGCCCAATTTTAGTCAAACCTGTCAACATAATTGGCAGGTTTGACTAAAACTCCACCACGGTTGTCCTAAAGTCCTAGCATAGAGTTTTGGGTCAGTCATTAACTATTCTGAATAAACAAACTATCGGAAATTGAATAATGCTTGTTTAATAATATTTTCCTTCGGTACATGATCTTCTTCGATCGCCATATTGTAAACATGCTTTCAAAATCAAAATGAGATTAATTTAATATGTCCATTGTGATGTAGAGACTTGGTTAGAAAAAATCTGTATGAAAATGTTGTATCATTAACTGAAAGCAAAATGCAAAGAGAAAAAGCAAAACCTTTCTCATTTCATATTACTACCCCCTTAAATTTTTTAAGATTTTTTCAAAGATTAAATGAAACATTCAAGAGTGCACGTGCTTAAAAATTCAAGCCTTATAAGAGCCGTTTTTCACCAACTTGGAATGGTCAAGAAGAGTTATATTGAATATTTAAAATAAGTAAATGAACGTCGTTCAACCTAGGCTTTTGGGACTACACTTCTCTTGCAAAACATTAGTTGATATTAGTGCAGAATCATTTCATGATTACTCTTTTGCGAAATTCAACTATGTTATCCATTACTGCGTGAACAACAAGTATACTTTCCTACAAAACACTTACTATACAGTGTATCCGTCTGTCAAACCCAACTTACCATCAGACTTTTAGGGTTGTTAACCTCAGTTACCAAGGGTACCGTTGTGGCTTTGCCTCATTTGTTCAAATGTAAGTGTTATCCGTATTAATGTAATGGTAACCAGGGTACCGTGGGGATTTCGAGGGGTGTGAGTGACTCCCAATTTTGAAACTATGTGCCCTTTTTTTTGATATTTTCTTCTTTTAGTACAAGCAATTAATTATTCTAATAAATTTGTTATACCCCTTTGAATTCTAAAAACAGTCAAAAATAGAACAATTCGTTCGATGAATCAGTAGTAATTACTGATAAAATAATCGGTAAATACTGATAAATAATCAGTAATTTATCAGTATTTCTGATTATTAGTATTACTGATTCATCGAACGAATTACTGATTATTACTGATAAATTTCTGATAAATTACTGATTAATTTATCAGTAATATCACTTGTTATGATTTTCCCTCAAACCGTCACATAGACTTATCATATTTTATTTATAAATAAATCTACTTGTTAATGGACGTCATTTTTTTTGTCGATTTCATGACAACACATGCTCTACAAATAAAGAAATATGTGTGTGTTGTCATAAAATCATGAAAAGACACGAACTTTCTCGGGTTTGGGAAGAGCACTCCAAAGTGAAATCACCAGATTCCTCTTCATAATCTTCATACAATGGTTCACAACAACAAATTACGTTTATAACGTAATACCCATGGAATAGTTTTTCTAAAGCGAACTTTTTTAACGCAAAATTGCAATGAAACAAACGAAGAAACTCAGGGTATATCTATGTGTTTTCACCAAGTTTAAATTTTCTAACCAAGTCTCTACGTCATACACATAATTGTGCATATTAATTAGTTTACCCAGTTTTTTTTGTGTAACAGATGTTCAACATGATGAACGTTGTGTTTTGTAAAAAGCTTTTAAAAAATTTGTGTTATAGACAACATAAAGAAAATTAAAAAAATTTTAAGTACATTTTTGATGATAACTCGTTACACTCTTTAATTCTTGGAATTTTAATTTTCTAGCTACCTTTAAAAGAGGTTCTCAGTTGAATTTTCCTCTCTTCCTCATAATCTGAATCAATATTTTCTAACTGCAACAAATGCCTTTCATAAAGATCGAAGCCATTTGGTCATGCGTCACAAAGTATAATATGTTTGTATCTTTTTGTAGTATTTATCAAAATTTGATTTGTCACCTGTATTTTCTGAGGTAAGTAGAATCCTCATATCTGCTTGGACCATTTCAAATAATTGTTTTGTAATGTTTTTTGTGCCAATTGTTACCATTAAAATGTTATTGTGTGCATTATTGCTTCGGTTGCTCTACCACCACCCATAACATTTGTTTCTGCCTCACTTTTTTTCTCCCCAAGTTTTTCTGAGCAAGTTTTGTGGTCACCTAGTGGAAGATTATGTAGTTCCCAGAAAAAGCCAGTTATTCCTATTGGATCTTGAAGTATTTACATGGAACTGCTGTGTTGTCTTAGTACACATTGCAATAATATTGTTTTACTGTAATGCTGCATTAATTTATTTTGTTTTTGTAGGAAGAGTTTGCCCATTGGTTTCTTCCTAGAGAAGGGGTTGTTAACACATACGTGACTCACGTATGTTTTGCATTTGATTTTAGATTTCTTGAGTTTATACAGTTGATACAGACAGATGTTCTACATTTTCATTTGTTTTGTTATTCTTGTTATAGAATGAAAACGGTTCCGTTGGTGACTTGATTAGTTTCTATACACTTCCATCCACAATTGTAGATAATCCACGATACGAAACGCTAAAAGCAGCATATTCCTTTTATAACGTTGCTAATAACAACAAATTGATTGATCTTATGAATGATGCTTTAATTCTAGCAAGAAATGTAAGTTTTTCATGCTATTTGAGCTTTTTTCATGTATCAATTTTAAATTAAATGTGCAAGGTTTGTTAAGGCCTAAATACACTATCATTCTCCAATGATAATTTGTGTATTTCAGAAAAAGTTGTTATTTTTTACGCTCTCATTTTCAATGTCATTTTTTCTATTGTTTTCAATCGAAGCTATTGTTTTTGTGCACGTTTTCGTTGCACGCAATGTGATTAAGATGTAAACATAAAGGAAAACAACGTTTTGAATAAGACTAATGGAGACGCAAGAAGCAACTGAGAATTAAAATTTGGTGGAGTCAGCCAAGTTTACAGGATGTCAGATTCCCATTCTACCAGGATAGAAATGCCAAGTTCATTTCATCTATATTAGCCATGGCTTCACCCATGCACTTCTTTGTTTTCATTTCCTAAGTCGACTCTCTTTTTTGACAAAATATAAACAATGATAGCAGCTGTTGTTTTTTCCTCAGAGTCCAGGTTTGTAATTTTTAATGATAGTGTAAATGTTGTTATGGAAGCAGGATCTAATTGAGAAATTGAAATAAAATCACATTCTACATTGTTTTTATATTCATGCTAGCATGAGCGGCAGCCAAAATAAGGATGTTCTAGTTCATTTTCATGTGGGAAGTGGCCTTCCAATACCTACTTTCAACACTCGATTACCAAATACAAATGTTTTTGCCTAATGAATTAAAACACAAAGTTGATAACGAAACAAAATCAACAAGAATACACAGGATCTGATTCCACTAATGTTTGCACAAGTTGTAAAAAAAATGACTCAGACATATTTGATGTTGAAAGAATAAAAAATTATCAAGAAAAGGATACAGAATGTTTGAGTTAGCAAATGCACATTCTAGCATTTTGTCTTTCTAGGAGGACTTTGATGTATTCAATGCCTTAAACTTGATGCAAAACAACGAGTTCTTGGAAGATTTGAAGTTTGGTATTGGTGATGGAAATCTGAATTATTACCTTTATAATTGGAAATGCCCACACATTTCTGAAAGAAGGGTAGGCATAATGTCTTATATAACAGAAAAATAAGAAGAAGACTCGTTAAACTTTCTTGTCTAATTGTATTCTTTTTTTCTTTTAGATTGGTTTAGTATTACAATGAAATTGATTTTCCGAGTTGTCGTAATTCGTAAGATTTCACGAAAAACCATTTGGTCACAAAGGTTCAAGATTTTTTAGTATTTTAATTTATACCAGACGGATAGTTTGTTGTTTTTTATGTCATCAAGAATAGCAAAGTTTAACTTCATTCATAATGTCAGAGACCTGATCATATGTTCTATGTGCAGTGCTTTTGGTTTTTCGTAGTCTAAAAGTTATCTTGTTTATGGGGAATTTTTCTAAAATTTCTGATGAACTTTTGAAGAATCTTTGTGTTGTTGTTTCACGTTCAAAAGAGTATCGAAGAATTCTTTAAATATTTTTTAGGTTTTTTTCTATTGCTTCTGTTCCCTGTGTTGTACACTATAACATTAGAGCTATAAACAGAGATACTTTCACTAAAATGCCACCTTTTTGTTTTTTCAACCCTGTCCCTAGCTCCTTAAAACTGTTGTCAGCTGGCAAACTAGACATTTAATCTGATGGGATAAGATTAGAAACAGCTCTTTGAATGCATTTGAACGTTGAAGTTTTATAGTTGGTAAGGTTATGTTGTCTACCATTATGTCTACCATTAGGGTTGCTCTCATGGAACAAATGACAAAGGGTAAGATTTTCGTACTGTTGTGTAAAGTATTATCATATCATATGTGTTACATTTCGGTAGACAATGTTTTCTTTTTTAGAATCTTTAAAAAGATGATTATCAGTAAATTGACTTTGTTCTGTTTATCTAACCTACTATCGTTCGTTGTATCAAAACCAAACATTGTGTTACTTTACATAGAGCACATCGACGAAATAGCCAAAACACTGAAATTGATTCAGCATGGTGATTTGTCAACCAGTCAACTACCTAATATTTACAAACTTTTTAATGGAAGCATTGTTTATGAGAATATGTATAGTGAGCTTTCTACAGCATCAAACTTTGCATCTATGATTACTGGCAAAGAAGCTATAGATACCGGTATAATTCGGGGGAAATTAATGCCATTTGATAATTTCCCTAGTTTAGCAAGCTCTGGTGGTCTCAAACTGGAGGAAGTGACTGTTGCAGAGCTTCTAAAGGATTGTGGTTATACAACAGCATTTGTTGGTTATTGGAAGCTTGGTTTTGGCAACACAGGAGACAGGTATCCCACAAAGCATGGTTTTCATACATGGATGGGTGTTGGTCATCCACACAGTGATTGGTGCCACCGAATTAATGTATCCGGTTCATCACAAAGCCATTGGATTCACCCTTATACAAACCTCCTGTACAAAACATCATTTTTTTGGACCCTGGTTTTGATCTTACTAATTACATTGGTTTGGTTTAAGTTCATAGAATGGCAGTTATTCTTCAACTTAATGATATACACTATCTGTACATCATTAGCCTTTTACACCTTGCTTCATATGTTCATGATACAACGGTCAGCATCATGTGTTCTATTTTATCACGACAGTATTTATCAGCAGCCTTATGAAGTTGATAATTTGACACTTCATTTTACGCAGTATTCAACAGTGTTCATTGATTCACTAGCCAATAGTTCACCTTTTTTTTTGGTGTTTAATTACATGAAGATGTCCAGCCCTCCATTTCATTCAAATTTCTTCCGAACAAAGTCTTTGGACAGCTGGCACAGTGCTTTGCTGGAATTAGATTGGAGTATTGGCGAAATTGTTCGAACGTTAAAAGAAAATGATATTTATAGTAATACATATATATTAGTTACTGGTGGAAATTCATGTGCAGCTACTATGCTTCCACCTAATTTGGTAAAGGTCTATCAACGAAACGGGAAAAACAATTTCAATTCTGTGGAAGGTAATATTTTTATCCAGCTTAAGGAAATTCTAAGTTTTTATTATTAACTTACTGCGTTTTGTTACTGCTTCAACTGCTATCCAATGATGAAGGAAATGACTTTTTCAACTAAACAGTGGTCTTCACCATCATCACTGTTTATTTTTAGTATCTGAAAATTTGATTTGGAACCGTTGTTTGAAGTCGTTATTTTTTATCAAGGACATTGGTAACATGAAGCATTCAACAGTTCAAGATGTTGTTTTTGTTACTGATGTTTTCAATACGATGTTGGAGATGGGCCTCTGTATTCCCGCAGATACATTGACCTTATTAGACTTACACATGGAAAATATGTGCCAACCAACAAAGGAGATCGATTTTTCATCAAAATTTGGAACACAACAATTTCTGACAAGTGAGGTTGCAGATTCAAATAATGTAACTGAATCCTTAAGATATTTGACAGTGGAGAAGACTTATTTCAAAAATAGGCTGATTTATCACTACTTTAATGTGGAGAAGATTATAGTTATAACTTATAAGGGCAGATATCAATTGGTGCGCTTCTCCATGGATGGTTAGTAATGCATTTTCATGTTTTGTATAAACAAAAATGTTAAACATGGCTAAACTGTTGCCATGGTCATAGTTTGTAAAAGTGAAACATATTCTAACTTTATTCAATTTTTCAAGGATTCTCATCATTTACTTTTTCAGAATCAGGTTATCCTGTGGAGCTGCGATTTCCATGGGTTGTTGATTTGAGTCACAGAAAGAGAACTGATTTGATGGAACTTGAGCAAGTGTACCAGGAGATTATGGAAACAATGAGCATGTATATAGCTGATAGACAGCGCCGTAAAAACATGTGGTCTTCCCAATTTGAAATGCCAATTTATCCTTGGCTATTACCTTGTGCTAACATCCCCTATTGTGAAACAGAACATTTTTTGGAATTTACTGATTTCCAAATCATACCAGATGATCAATGAATGAACTCTGTAGATGCTTGAAATGTATTCAAAGAATAGGAATGGTTGCATCAACGCCTCATCTTTCTCATCAACTCATCTCATCTTTCCTACATTTTTTAGAGGAGCCAGTAATGAAAATTTATGGCTTGTGATTGTTCTCTTTATTATTGCCCCAATGTTCAATTACTTTCTAATGTTGATCGTTCATTGTTTGCTATTATCACATCTGTCTGAAATTCCTCTTAAGGCTACTCTTAATTACTCCGAAACATTCTACTCTTTATATATAATTGTTTTTTGTCAAAAAAGTGTAGTCTTAATGACTCCAGTGAAACATTCAGTTAAAACAGAAAGATATTTCATATCAGAGGTTATTCATATTAATGGGACTTGAAAAACGTTTTTGTAACTGTGATCACTCTTAAAACCTTCATGATAAATTGAAGGAGAATTTCTAAAAACTTTTTAACTGTTGTACATGTTCTAAACATATATTGTTGCTCGAAAATTACATTTGGACAGGATGAGAAGGTAATTATTTAATTCCATTCTTTTTGTCCTCTTAATTTTTCCTAATTACTCACCAATTGTCTATTTTTTTAATTTATATTGTTGCATTTTGTCATCATTGGCTTATATAGTAAAAATGATTTTCAAAATTGCTTTATCATAATAGTGAAATGATGGAATTCGTCAATTAGCATGAAGAATTATAATGTCTCAGTTTTTTACGTAATTCCAATTAAATAAGAAAAAAAATTTGTCAACATTGTGTGTTGAAACAGAAAAAAAGTTTTCGTATATGTATATAAAATGAAAATGATTTGTTGTAAAGTTGGTAAGCAAGACTCTATTTTACTTTTTTTCATGATTTTGTTGCGATTCCATATCATCCCTACTAAACTTAAAACTATTGTTGACTTTGTTGTTTGTTCAGCTCCGTTGGTTTATATCCTCTTGATCAATGTATTTGAAGTTAACACTCAAGGTTAGTTTATCACTCCCTTTATACGAAGCATTAAGATCTTCTGATAGTATTTTAACCACACTTTTTTAACTTTTTTATTTTTATTGTGTATAGACAATCCATGTATAGGAGCTGACAACTGTCAACAATGCATCCAAGCTGGTAGCGAATGTCATTGGTGTTTAGAGACTGTAAATATGATTCTCAATGTCACGTCGTGTTTATTGTTGCCTGACATTTATTTCATATGATTTATTTGTTTATGTATTAACTATCACTTTGGCATTGAATTTTGATAATACTCTAGGGTTTGTTTCGATTGAGATTCCTGTTATAAGATGTCTGACTTTTTATCAATATTGTTGTTTTTTAATGGTTTTTAAGATAAACTTCCTGTTCTTATTTGTATAGAACTACACCCTTGGTCTTGCTAATGCTGGAAGACCAAGGTGCAATTATCTGGATGTCCTTGAAAAGGAATGTAAAAATACCACTGCTGATCTGAAGACTGCTCCTCCGGTTAGTCCATTTGTTTTTTCATTACTTCCTGGTCAAGAGATAATTGTCACTGCGTAATTAAACATCTTAATAAAATATATTTTCTGTGTTCATCAAATTGTTCACTAATTATATCTTCCATAATGGTTTGATCTAGGTTGTGACTAAAAATGAGAATTTAGGAGATAAAGTCTTAGTTTCACCACAAGAGGTCCGATTGAAATTACGACCTGGTATGTACACAGTGCATCTGCTCTTCCATTATTTCTTCATCGTTGATGTTTATCCAGGATAAAATTTTGAGCTGTTATCAATGAATGTTGTAATAGTAAATAATGTTGCATTAGAAAATAATGTCACACCATGGTTTCAATATTTGTCTTTTACGTTCTCCATTCTTCGGCTTAATTATTATTATTAATTTCTAAGTCAATGTTACTTTTTACATATATTGAAACCACGATGCGGCTTATTTCCACATATGACATTGTTTTCTATTACAGTGTCTGTTGTGTAAGGTGTTTGAAGCCACTCTGCATTCACACTGCAGTTGAGGGCTAAGCTAGGTGTCTTTGGTAAGACTTAACCAGTGGTGGAAGTCCATCAAGGACAAGAAGACGAGATGAGTAATCCACTACTAACTTACTGTTCACTACGTCGGTATATCCTTAGGACAACCTTCAACTTTCACCGTCAGCATTCAGCCAGCAGAAAATTTCCCAGTGGACATTTATTACTTGATGGATGTATCATTTTCAATGAGAGATGATTTGAAAAACCTTCAAACGCTTGGTCAAAAGATTGGTGTGTGTTTTGTCTCCAATGTATTTTGAGAAAAATTTGAATTTCGTTGTTATAAGTTGATAATTGATCATTTTAGCTAATGAAATCCAAACAATAACATCCAAATTTCGGTTTGCATTTGGTTCCTTTGTTGATAAGTTAATCGAACCATACATACAGCCACACTATGCTGACCCGTGAGTATTGATTGCAATTTTTTCAGCTGAGTACCCTGTCCTTGGCTTAATGAAAGACTTGACTTGCAAAGCCTACACTCAGTAAATAGTGTGACATACAAACAGTTTGACTATTAAAACATTTTATATAAACATTTTTGAACAGATATTTTCCCAGAAAAAGGTTATTGAAACTCTGGTATATCAAGCAAAAGTAAATTTATGATTTGAAACAAATGCTGTTGAGTGTTTACATTTTCTATTGGTAGAATTGATGTTTCAGGGGCCTTCTTTTGAGTGATTACTATATAAGTATTCGTTAAATAATCTGGCTTTGTCAATCAGCCAGACTAGTATTCGCCAGTTTCAATTTAATTTTTTTTTCAGGATTTTCCCGTGTTCTAACCGTTTCTTTCAACAAGAAAAAAATTGCCGACCAGTATTCAGCTATATTCATGCTTTTAACTTCAGTGATAACGCAACAGCTTTTGAGGTATCGCATCATTATGTATCCGAAACAGGTTGATGGTTTAGTCAGCAAGAAGTTTGTCAGAGTTCTTTCTTGATGTGCATAATTTATATTTTTATCATTTTGAACTTTGTGACAGGTAGCTGTGGCCGCACAAAACATTTCAGGGGATGTTGATGTTCCTGAGGGAGGTTTCGACGGTTTAATGCAAGCTGCTGTCTGCGAACAGGTCAGGTGACACACTTTTATCATACAGGCCTGAGGCCAAAGTATCAAATTGTTTGTTGAAAAAAATGTCGTTCTGTTGTTTTTAAAGGTTTTAAACTGGCAAGAAAAACGAACCGCTCGAAGGATTATTATTTTGGTTACTGATGCATTCCCAAAGATAGCTGGTGATGCAAAGGTAACATTTACTACCAAAATGACATCATATGATATTCTTTTATCAGTGATCATCATCTTCCCTGGTTGAATACGTGTTTTTCATGTCTGCGTCATGACAAATCTGGATGATTTTTATCTTTATGCTCATTCTGATTGCCTTTACTCTTAAGTTTTATTCACTACTTCATTTTGTTGGACCATCACTCCCTCACTTCATCTTGTTGGACCATCACTACTATCACTTCACCTTTTTGTACTTAGGTAGGTGGCATTCTGCAACCCAACGACGGCAAATGCCACATGGACAGATCTGCAGATGGAACGGAGTTACATTACACTGCATCTAACATCATGGTAATGCTGACGTAAACACTTCGCTTTGAAAGAAAAACAAACAATAGAGTGACGTTTATTTTAATGTACTGATTTCAGGACTATCCCTCCATCCATCATCTAAAGCAAGCCATGTTAGAAAATGAAATTGTACCTATTCTCGCTGTGACTGAAAAGGTTCTGCCAATGTACACGGTAAGTGTGACCATGTCAGTTACTTTGCTGGTTAAAAAGTTTGTTGACAGTGTGTAAAATGTGTTTGCGTGGTCATCTGTAGAGAATCCAAAGAGAATGGCAAGATCTTGGTGCCGCTATCGGTGTACTTGAAGCTGATTCTTCGAATATTGTTGAGCTGATAAAAGAAAATTATCAAGTAGACAAACTATGTTTTTTCTAGCGTGAAAATGAGGTTTAGGATGAAGAAGTAACGAAATTTTGACGTTCTTTAGAAAATCTCCTCCACCGTCCGACTGACTAACGAAAACGTCGAGAACATTAAGGTCGACTATCAAGTGACGGGATGTCGGAATGTGGTGCCGTCCAAACCCAACGAATGTGCAAACGTCTTGAAATCAGAAAAAGTAGATTTCAATGTGACTGTCACTGCTTTGAGGTGCCCAACAGATCCAAGCAAAGCTGTAAACAGGTGTGCATGTTGTTCTCGCCTTTCCATTAACCCTTCCAAAGTCCCTTACATAATTGGCAAATTTGATGATAAATCACTGCGAAGGAGTGCATTTCTATAGAAATATACAGTGGAATCTCTCTATCTCGAACTCGCAAGGGACCGAAAAATTTGTTCGAGATAGAGAATGTTCGAGATAAAGAAAGTTAGCTCTTCAAGTTAACTGTTCAAGGGACCGTGATTTTTGTTCGAGATAGGGAGATATTCGAGATAGAGAGATTCCACTGTACATACCATTTCAATAAGAATACTCTTCATCGCAGTGAGTTTTTGTCGATTTGGGTTCTCCTGCTTTCCCAATGTTTTGAAGTCGAAACAAATGTAATTGTTTTCAAATTTTCCACATTTCTTTAAATCCAGTTTCCCCGTTCGGATTCCCGGATTTGGTGAAGTAAAAGTCAATGTTGAGTTGATTTGTGATTGCTCCTGTCAACAAGAGCCTAATAGCCCGCATTGTAACAATGCCGGCACTTTGGAATGTGGAATTTGTAAATGCAATGCGAACCGATACGGCTCTCAATGTCAATGCGACAGTGGTGACGTGAAGGATGACAAAACCTGCATCGCTCCTGACAACTCAACCTGCAGCAATTCCGGTCTTTGTGTTTGTGAAAAATGCGAATGTTTTAAACCGAGTGTAAGGCATTTCTATCCGTGATTAGTTGAATTTGTTGTTGCCATGGTTTCATCTAAATACTGTTTGTTTATTGGACAATCGTTTTGTTTAGATTACAGAACATAAGATTACTGGACGATTTTGTGAATGCAAGAATTATGACTGCCCTCGTTTTAAAGGGGAAATTTGTGGGGGAGGTAGGTTGTCCTATTTTCATATTCTCAACGATTGATGCTTCTTTCCATCGGCTGTTTTCATATGATGTTGTATGACTTGGAAGCATAGTAAGAAATATTTGCATGGGACTTTTAGATCGCGGTGAATGCAAGTGCGGAAAGTGTGAATGTGAGAATTTGTACACGGGAGCCGATTGCAGCCTTCCAAACTGTGAAGAAATTATAAAAGCCAAGTGCACTCAAGACGGTGTATGTTCTTCATCTCAGTGGGCAAAATCGTCAAAAAGTCACTGCGTTAAAGAGCATTTTTTATCGAAATAGTGTGTATATTTTTATAGAAATGCACTCCTTCGCAGTGATTTTTCAGCAAGTTTGCCAACTGGGATAGTTTTTTTATTGCAAAAACAGGACCCCAAACCCATTGAAAAAATAAAATCCATGTCGATAGTGGCATCTTTAGGAATAATGGTGCTTTGTAAAATATATGAAGTTATTTCACTCAATTCCTACAGTTACTCTAAATTTCTAAGTTTTTTCTTTATGTTGAATATCCAACCAGATTTTTTTTTTCAGAAAATCTGCAGCAACAATGGTGATTGTGTTTGTATATCAGAAGGTTGCAAGTGTAAACAAGGCTATAGTGGAGAATTTTGTGAAGAATGCAAAGTAAGCAATTTTTTATGCCCTGGCTACATTGCTTGTAAAGATTCAAATTTTTTAAATGGTTCTTGTTTTGTTTATAGACGAAGGAATGTCTTTGTCCACAGCTAGGCGACTGTGTCCTCTGTCAGGTCTTTGAAAAGGAGGGAATCAATTGTACAGGATGCGATCAGTATAACTATGTACGTTTACAAGATAATGTCACTAGATCGTGTTCTGCTTTTTTCAATGATTCGTGCCTGGTGTATTTTGATGTCACCAACGATTTGTCTGCTAATGGGACGATTTTCGTACTCGACACACCAGGTTAGTATAGTTTATCCGCATTAGATCCATCAAACCTCCATACATCCATCAAACATCCATACATCCATCAAACCTCCATACATCTATCAAACCTCCATACATCCTATCAAACGTCCATAGACCTTTCAAAGTATTTGCACACACAATATTCCATCCATTATTCTCTAGACAAATACCAAATAGAGAAGGTATTCTTAAAATTTGTTGATCTATTTTCTATTTCACCATTTTCATCTGTTTTACTAGTTTGTACTGCTGTGACAACCAGTGATGATCCCGATTTGTTAGCTATAATTCTCGGAATAATTGCCGGTATATTGCTGCTGGGACTTTTGCTATTACTTCTATGGAAACTTATAACAATGATCCACGTAAGTTTTAAATATCTGTTCGGAAAAATCACGTTTATATAAAGAAAACGTTTGAACAATGGAATTTCTTTTGCAGGATCGTCGCGATTTTGAAAAGTTCAAAGAGTCACAAAAAGAAAGTCAATGGGAGAAAGTATGTAACGCCATCTTGAAAAGTCACCTTAAGAATCTAGTAATCCCGAGAAGGTTATGATGACGTCGCCACAGCTCTGTATCACATTTATATACATAACCCTCTTGAAGGGCGGGAAAACATTCTCATGCGCCCTTGTTTTACGCCTTATCTAACTGCTACCATGCATTGCTCTATGGTTGTTGGATAACATGAAAATTATAATTTAATTATTTTGATCTTTTATCAGGATGGCAACCCTATTTATCAACAGCCTAACCAACAGTTCGTTAACCCGACCTTTGCTGGGTAATATGGCTGATTTCCGAACCTCCGTCGAGAAGATCTTACCACCATCGCAGTGAATATTTCGTTTGGACAAACAAAGTGTTTGAACGGTTTGAACAGTTTGAACATCGGCCAGTAATCCCGAATTTAACGCTAGATATTTATTCGGGTTTTTTTGTAAATCTTTTTCCCTTGTTTATCTTTAACGGTGTTGACGAAATGTTTGATGACGCGATTTAACGAAACGCTCGATTTAGCGTCCCTTTCGAAAAAAACACCCACCTACTTTTTATGCTGAGAAACCACCATTCTGAGAAGTAGAAGTACAAGTATATTAACGTTTGTATTTTTATATATTCGTAAAACTAACTTAAAGTTTTCTGCTTTTTCTGTAGATATAATAAATTCTATTATAACTAAATAAAGAAATCAATTCTTCTATTTGGGGCGTTGAAACTTATCACATTCCAGTCAGTAGTCATGATTGCATTTTTAGTCAAAAACCTTACAAACCTAACAAACGATGGCGAAATTAGTTCGAGTCAAGGGTGCAGTGTCCGTCTGTGCCAATTCCGCCCTAGTGACCGGTTACTTTTTGGGATGATGCAACAACCCCACAATTCCTCGAACCCAGTTATATCCAACGGACAAGGACCCTGGGTTCTCGAGTTTTTTCTATTAGTTCTAAATGAAAGTTTCCCAGTTAACTGCCATTTCGTCCGGTGAGAAGGAATCCAAGGTAGTTTTAATACGGTCTTTGCTTTTGCTGCTACCGTCAATGATGGCCATGTGAAAAAATTCTGCAAATGGGTCATCATCATCATCATCATCATCATCATTAACATTTTCGTATAATAAATGCATTATGTAGTAACGGGCGTGAGGTTAGAATGGGCGTTTGCAACTCGCGACTACGCGCGCAATGTACTAATTGGTGTTTAATAATCTCATTGGACACCACTGTTCCATGAGATTATTCCACGCCAACCTGTCCATTGCCAACTGAGCAGCATCCTCCCATTCCAATCTCATTCCTCTTATCATATCTTGCATCATTGAAATGCATGTGGATTTCTGCCTTCCTCTCGGCTTTTTCGTTGGCCTCAAGGAATGCCGAAGAGCGATCTTAGCTGGGACATCATCTTGCAAACGGAAAAGATGACCAAGCCAGCTTAGTTCTCTCCTCATTATTACTTGAGACCAGGGAATTTGCCTTGTTATGGCATAAACATCTTCGTTTGGGTGAACTGGGCTTTAATTTGAGTGCATCGGCCCTAAAACAAAATTTTTACTACGAAATTTCCCGCCATTTTGCTAATAAACATTTTAAGTTTCGTTTTTACCATGGTAAGTTGTGCCAGACCAAGTAATACACTGTTATTTAGATAACATCTGTTTTTAAGAAATTAAGACGTTTCGTTTACTTCTGTTATTTGTTTTTTAATAAAGTGTTTTGTAAGAGCTTCATCGAGAGTCCATTTTAATGATTATATAAGCAATAAATATACACATATGACATCCAAAAACTGGAACTAGCACAATATGGTCAAAAACTATTCTCGCCTGTGTAGTGTTGTTATTGTATTCGTAGATGATTAGTTTCAATGGTAACTGGCTAAGAAATACTCTTCAATAAACTAAAATTTAGTAACTATATGTGACCCTAAATTGTTGACCTAAAGCTAAGTCAGAGAGTTGTGTTTGTTTGAAGATTGAAAATGTCTCTCTCTTTCACACACCACTTCTTCCTGACATGTCACATGCAGTATACAATTATAAATACATTTGCAATTTTTGAAAAATTTGTAGTTATATATATAAATGCGCAAGTTTTCAAAAAAAAATATTTTTCAGATGTTTTAAGACTGGTGTTCACTGAAGGTATTTTTGACCTATCACGTAATACGGTCGCAAAATAATTTCGTGATGGTTTGGTGAACACAAAAACTGAGCTATTTCTTATGTCTCACAAAAAAATGACCTATTTTGAAAAATTTTCATTCCATATCATTGAATCCATTGTTTTATGTAGTTTTTGAAAAATATCACTTTTTTTTACTGGTGTGTGTTAAGTGAAGTTTTTCGAAAAAATGGGTAGAAATAAATAAATTGTATCTTTAAGAAGTGAAACATTGGAGGTGATAGAGGCTACCTGAATGTGATGGTGCTTCTATTTGCACATGCTTTCCATCTATGGCTCCTACAACAGAGCCACAGAACTTGCCTCAAGTTTTCTAAATCACTAGCAATCCTTTTCCAATGTCCTTCTGTTTTTGGTGCACTCATGTAAGTTTCAACCAAACAACTACCTTAAGGGAAGAAATTTTTGCGGAAGAAATTTTTGCGGATGAAGACCTTGAAAGAAATTTTTTGCGGAAATAATTTTTGCGGATGCAACAAATTTAATAAAATCAAAGTCTACTTCCCATTAAGGAAAGGATCGTTTCTCAAAGTAAAAGTAACAGTACGAAGCGCTAAACCTGTGAAACCAAATGAAAAGGGGGTTGAAAAAGGAAAGAAGTCTTGGTTATCGAACATCTAAGGACTTATTTATTGCTTTTCGTCAATAACAACACAAGCAGCACCTGCACTTGAGACAGGTTTAGCGTTTCGTACTGTTACTTTTACTTTGAGAAATGAGACGAGACTTGCAGTTTATGCAAAGCAAAGTGAAAAATCAATTCTTTACGGGTAAAAAATTTCAAAACTTTTGCGGAGTAGATTTTTGTGGATGAAAAATTTGAAAACTTTGCGGAATTTATTTTTGCGGATTTGAGGGAAAATTTCGCAGAAAAAAGTTTCTTCCGCAAACAATTTCTTCCCTTAAGGTATAAATGGCTGCACACTTATGATTTGACTGACAGTTTTACATCCCATTCGATAGAGATTTGACTTTCACCCGATGCTAAAAACCTGAGAGTCAGAGCAAATCTTTCAGATGGGGTCATTGCATTCCGAAAATTGATGTCTTACTATAATTGGACCTACAAGGCTTAGTAGATGTTAAGAATTAAGTGAGCACCCCATTTTCTCTTTCTTGAAATATCTTTCATTTTTTCAGTGAACACAAAGCATAAAGAAATACTCTAAAATATTTGAAGAAACTTTCGTGAGCTGAAAAACTCGTGAAATTTTTTGGATAAACTTTCGCGAATGAGGAAATCTTTTAAATAATTTAGAATATATAACTTTTAGGAAAGCAAGGATTTATTGTTGTAGAAAATTGACGAAAATTAGTTTCAGACATATTTGAATTTGCATTTGCTTAACAATTCTAATGTATAATACTAAATAGTTACAAAAACTGTTCATCATCTAAATCATTAAAAACATCATCAAAAACGAATTGAAAAACTAGCAAAATTTTGTAAGATAAACTTTCGCGAATGAATGATTTCAATGTTCAAATTTCGCAAAAATTGCCAAAGTTTCTCTCACAAAAGTTTCTCCGAATTAAGTAACATAACAGACTTGATGACGCTTCTCAAAATCCTATCGCAAATTAATTTCACGATAGGTTATTTTTGTCAGTGCAAACCAGCCTTTAGATACTTTCAGATACAGTTTTTGATGCAAATTGAAAAGGACTGAAAAAAGATTCTAATAAATAGACAAACCTCTAAAAAGCCGAACACACACAAAATTAGAAAGGGTTTAATTGCCCCTATTTTAGCCTCACTATTATAGGTTTCCCCATAAATTATGATATCCCTTTTTAGTATGTCAATGTTCTGCTATTATTTTTTTTAGGCTATAGAAGACTTAACACATGACACTATGACACTATGACACATGACACATTTAACGATGTTGTTAAACAGTACTTTCATTTTAGTGAAGTGACAAAGTTTTCTGCTCATCATACAAGTTGAAATCTTTGGTAGATATGCTTACCATCAACAATAATGAGAATAAATCACATACAAAAGAAGTTCTTAAGAAGAACACCAGTGAGGTTAGTGGATATTAACTTGAGTAAAGGTTTTGTTCAGCTTTGTTTGACTACACTGATACTTTGCTTCTTATGTAGCTTGTTACCGATGGAAACAATGAGTACACCTCAATAATCACACAAGGAAAGCAGGTTCAAATACCAAAGTGTATTTTAAAGGACATACCATATTTTGAAACCTTGTTTTCCGGACGATTTAATGTTGAACGAAATAGTGATGGTATGATAACAACGCAGGAGTTTGATCCAGTGTTGTTGAATGTGATATTGCGCTATTTAGAAGCAAAGAAGAAGTACATTCTATTTGCTTGCCTTCCTAAAGATAAGAGTTTTACTGAACTTTTGGAAATGTTTCGTTACCTTGCGCTGGATACAGTTATTGACACAAAACTAATGACAATCAAGGAGAAACTGTTATGTCCTCCGTCGATTGGCGTAACATCTCAGAGTGAATTGATTGATTACTGTTTTGCTTTGTTTTATGCAAGGGGACAAATAGATTGGAAGCGATCTCAAACTATTCGAAACATGATTTATAATACTGTCACATACGTATTTCGAGATGCTGCGAATTGTTTCAAACCACGAGCAAGGCATCATTTTAAAAACCTGGTCTTAAGCTGTGTTACCCTCTCGTACAATCAATATGTAAATGTCAGCAAACTGGAAGTGACTGATAACTTGGACAATTCCGATTCTGAGTGCTCAGTTTCCTCCTGTGATCTTGATTCCTGTGATTCTGATGATCTGCTTGGAGTTTTTGTAATGGAATCGCTGCTCAGTTCACTTGATTTTGATGTTTACCCATACAAGTACTTTTATGATTCTGATTATTTCCTTGATTCAGACACTGGCTCTGATTGATGCCTTGTAACGAAATGTCGAAAAATGTAAAGTTGATTTCCTTTCTTCGTTATCTGTTGTTATTGTTTTGTTGTGACTACTAGGTAATTATATGCTGATGGTATTTTCTGTTAAATCACTATTTTTATTATATTTATATTTTGTTTGTATTTTCTCAAGTTATATATTTATTTTTGTTACATATTTGTTTAAGCTATGGTATTTTTTGGCTAAAAATCTTATTTTCATCAGGCATTTTGTTTAAAAAATTTACTGGAACATGGATATGGAATTTTTTATATTGTTTCTATTGACTTAGCTTTAAAGCATTAAAGTAACACTATTCAGAAAATGACGAAATTTGCCAGACATATTCATATTGCTCTTTTTGGTACAATAGATTCATTTGCACAAAATCTCCCCTGTTCTCTTCAAAACGTTTACAAAACCAGAGGTCCTCCAGCCTGCTTGATTTTGTCTTAAACCGGAACAGAGGACTGTAGTTGAGGTGTTCCATTGTATTTTAAAGTTATAACAAGAAAAAAGATCTAATATGCTTCAACCAAGATGTGGATAAATATAAATCCCTAATTTAATTTGAGTTTATATTCTAACATCTCTCCAACAGTTCACTACATTCTGCTTAATTTTCAGAAGTAGATATGTTTACATTGGGCTTATCACTGATGCTGGTTGTATCTCATTGGATGAGTAATCACCATGTTAGCTGTCAATGTGAGTGTTCATCAAATCTTAATCTTCACAAAACACCTGTTCCAAATATGTATCCATTTGCATATTTACTTTTAAAATTGTGTATTTTTCACAGCTGCTCTTAATGAAAATTATGTTTGATTTCATTGTAGCTTGCACATGCGATTTGGTTTCCAATGTTTGTGACTTAAACTGTTGTTGTGACCCGCTATGTACAGATGCAGATAAATTATCATTCGAAAGATGCGATCATATTCATCAAAAGTATGGACCTCTTTTGTTGATCTCATTCCTGTTCACACATACCAGAAAATTCTCTTATTTTGATTTAGTCGCATTGAGCAAGTGTGTGTGTCTGAAAGTATCTTGTTTTCATCCAATGGAAAATATGAAGCTGAAGGAACGGCCAGTGGTTTGTTTTGTATATTCCAGGACAACTGTAAGTCCTTTAACAAAAATCTCCTTGACAACGAAAATCTCCTTGTCTTTTTAATCAGAACTTAATGTAAATTATTAAATTTCAACTAAAATGGTCAAACTTTTAAAACTTTTTTCTTTTTAAGATGAAGCTCGCCATTTCTACTCTGCCGTAACTGCTGCCAACACACAATCTGAATTTAACAACTTAGCTGTGAAGTATCCGGCAAGTGCATATGAAACTGTGCTACCTCCACAACCCAACTATCAAGAATCGTTTAAGGTTTGATTTTACTCCGTAAGATAACATAAGATCCTTATCAGGAAATGACCAAATGAAATGCAACAAGACATAAATCCAAAAAATTTGTTTGTGTATGTTTTATTTCATTTCGGTTTCCATTGTGAATACTGTGTGGTCTTGTTTAGGCTGGAGACCCACTGTTTGTACTTTTTGATGACAATAGACAAGGCTACATTTCTGTGCCCATTCCATTCATGAGTGGTCAGTGTGATGACCAAAATGCAGCCAGTGAGTTTATCCATCTTATGTTTTAACCATTATGATGCAAAAAAGAATCATAAACAATATTTTGTGATGGTCTGCTTGAATGCAAAGTGTTGGATTGAAGTTGGATTTCCTTTATTTAGAATTTTTATTCAACAACAAAACCCAATGTTCTCGGCAAATATCCAATCTACCTTCACAGTGTAATTCCGAACGAAGCTGGATTGTATCCAGTTACGTGGAAGGCTTCAGAATAGCCCCTGTATGTAAAACCTACCATAATGTACTTTGCAGTTTTGTAATTTCTGTAATTGCTCGTGGTTTTGATATGTATGCCAAGCAAAGAATATGTTTCTCTTATAATCCTTTTGTTTTGTTTTGTTTTTTTTTTTTGTAGTTTCCGTCATTTGTATTTGGTTTAACACGTTTTATTGAAGTAGCAAACACCTCCGTAAATGCAAGTGTTGAGATGGTCAATGTTAATGATTCAAGACTTATCTTACCAGTCGTGGTTTTGCCACTGAAATGTTTAAGTGATGGCGGCATTGCAGCAGACTGTCCTTTTGATAACCTCCCTACTCCAGTTTATGATGCGAGTACAGGTATTTGCAGCAATGTTGTTGTCGAAGTAAGTAAATAAGTCTGTGTTATTGTGCATCGTATACAAAGTCTTTCGTAAGAATTATTGTGTTGTGCTTTTGGCATTAGGTTGGTTATAATGTGAATTTCACAGTGAACCAGACAGTTGAACTATCTGGTGTTCAAGTGAACTTCGTTCTTGGAAGCATTCACAAAGATTCAGCTTATTTCCAACAAAAATTTTCTGCATCATTTATGGAGGTAAGCGGATATTTCTGCATTGTTTCTTTTGTTTTTATGATTTAGTGATCAAAATTGTTACAGAAATGCTATAATTTTGTGTACTTTACATTCTTTGACAGAATTCTATTGGAAACATAACAAATACGACAGTCCTTCAACGCAGTGGTAATCCTGGATACATCCTTGGTTATCCCTTAGTGTCTGGCAACTCCTTCATTGATTTTGCGACATCAAAGTGAGAGCTTCTTTGCTATACCATAATCCTCTCCTTGGTTATCCCTTAGTGTCTTGCAACTCCTTCATTGATTTTGCGACATCAAAGTGAGAGCTTCTTTGCTATACCATAATCCTCAGTCAGTTGTTATATTTTGAAATTTGCTTTGGCACACATGGGCAATTTATAAGTACAGCAAATCAAAGAGAATCTGAGATGTCTCTATACGAAATGCAAAGACCCTAAAGGCTTATTAGTTTTCAACATAATGATCTCGGATCGTTTCTCTCCGACTGTTCGCTCGTGTGTCTTCGTCTTAGAACATTTATTGCAGTCAACCAAAGAGAACCCACATGGCTGTCAACAATCAAATCGACAGCTAGTGGCGTGTGTGAAACAACTTTACCAAGGTTGACAGTCCTGTTTGGGTATGATGTAAAAACTGGTTGCTTCATGAGGTTAGTTAGCACTTCATCACTGGTGTCTGATAGTAGTGATTAAGATCATAAAATGAATTTCTAGACATGTCACGAGTCAACAAACCATTTCAACAAAGATTCTGGAAATGTTTTAGAATGATGATGCATAACCAATTGTGTTTGTTTTAGGATCCAAGATGTTCTGACAACAGATGAATGTCGAAAGCTTCAAGTTGACATTCTGAATTTATTGCTGGCAAACCTGCCGTCGCATATTGCAGCTTTTGGTAATTCCAACGGTGAGATTCTCGACGAATGGGTCAAAGTAATTAACGTCAAACCTACCTCTCAGGTAAAGCTCGTAGCGACCTACTTGTTAGGTGAATCTTTTTATCAGTCAGATTTACACGCTCTTACAAGCTCTTACAAGCGAATGCATGTACATTTACCACTCCCATTTTGCTTCAGTATAACTCAGTTCCTTTATACATCTTACATATACCACAATCCAATGCTGTAAGACACGCTTTGAGTTTGCTTTAAGCACTGCTCTGTTCGTGAAACCTGTTGTTTCGTTGAGATTCTTTTAATAATTTTTTTGTCATTGCGTTGTCATGGTAGTTGTATGAATTACAGTAGTCTGGGTTTTATTTATTTATTTATTTTTTTTTTTTCTGGTGCACTTTTGTTGCATCCAGTGGTTTGATCCTCCAAAATAATGTAGCTAGCCGAGTAACACGGCATGTTTTGGTTGTAGACTGCAGTTTTGAACGGACAGTGTGAGAATCTTATCACTGATGTGACGTATGAAGTTCTTTACGCGAACACTGGCTTCTTCAGTAATCCTCAACCTAAGGTATGTCGAAAAATCACTGCGAAGGAGCACATTTCTATAGAAATATACACATTATTTCAATAAAAATGCTCTTCATCGTAGCGCGTGTTCATCATTTTTTCCACTGGAACTGAAAGCTTCTTCTATGTTGAATCGAGAACAACGTTGACTCCTATGACATCTTTCGTTTCAGATTGTTGGATTTCAAGTGAAGTATGGAGAAGCGCGAAGCCTGTCACTTCTGTGTAATGGTGTCGTGTGTAAAACACCGAACACGCGCAAAGTGGAGATTAGTCAATCAGTTGTCTTCGTCGATGTTTCATCTACTTCGCAAACAGAAGTTAAATCCAAACCGGAGTTTAAGTCGAAAGCCCCTAACGATTTCTTTTATCCATTTCTGTAGCATTTGATGGAACAGGTATACCATCAAATAATTGTTGTTCCCAGTGGGCAATATCGTCAAAAAGCCACTACGACGAAGAGCATTTTCATTCAGTTTGTGGGTATATTTCTATAGAAATGCACTCCCTCGTTGTGATTTTGTAAGCTAATGTGCCGGCTGGGTTCTTATTATTATTGGTTTTTCTTCGGGAATGTCCAAGTCCCTACATCCCTGACAACAAAAAATAAAATTCTGTTGTGATATTACTAGTAATAAATTACAATACACAACAACATGACTCAGCAAATATGATTCAGCAAATATGAAGTTATTTGGAAACCATGTTCACAAAGTGAGAGACAGATGGTAGAGTGAGAAGCACTAATTGGATCTTCAGAAATGATAATACTGCAAGTTATAGACTTTAGTTTATTTGAAAATGTTTCAGTTTTTTTTTTACCGTTCTCCAACTAACTGGAAGATGTTTAAAAAGACGACTCCAAAAGCTTTTGTTGAATTTGCCACAGTAACTTCTTATTTTTAGTTCATTTGAGCTACCCGTGTCACACTTACTAGAATTAATAGTTTGATTTTAACTACAATAACCATTTCGTTTGGTCATCCATCATGACAAATTCATTCCTTTTCTAAAAATTTTCTTAAAATTTGGTGATTCCCTAAAGGAAAGGTTTTTTCTAAGGGAATCTTTTTATTATTTATTTCATTTACTTTCACTTTTGTTTTGTTGGGTTTTTTTTTTTTTGTTTTTTCATGCGTTTTAGCATGAGGAAAAATTTTAAACAATTGAATTAAATTTGTTCTGTGATAATTTGTTCGTATGTTTATTTAATTACAATGTACACAGGATCACATTTAAAAAACCATATTTGGATAAAAACGTCTTAAGCAGGTTTATTTGTGGATATTTGGTTTGAACGTGCTCAATGTTCGTCAATTCTTTTCCGATTATTCTTGTGACGTCTCCTTGTCGGATGAGTTTGTCAGCTTGTGGTGTGTCCTTATATCATTTTTCTCGACTTGTCGGCATTTTAAGTGTGATAGCCGTCTATTTTGAAATTCTGTCATTATTTTATGTTATCAGTGGAATGGCATGACTTGATAACCGATCTGTAAACGTTTTATTACAAAATAACTTTTTTAATTAGCTTTGTGTGGCAATACCCTCTGTGTAAGCAAGTATAAGAAACAACATGTTTTCTTCTATTCACTCTCTCTATTTCGCAATGTCGCCATATTTTCACAGCTTTGTGGTAACGTACGACAAACTAATTCGCCTCGCATTATATTGCATCCGCCAGTTTGCTTGAAAATGTTTCTCGTTTTTTTAACGTATGTTTCCTCGTGTGGTTTCCAAGATGTTGTTTTGAAATGAAGTTCATCTGTTCAGTATATTCACTTATTTATCTTTTGTCGCTGAAATGTATCTGCTGATTTGACAGAAATTTCCGCGCGTACGTAAACTAGGCCGATTTCCGCGTTCATATCTTGTGTTTGTATCTCTTTGCATCAAACTTCCAGTTTGCCAAATATGACGTCACTTGTGAAGAAATGACGTTTTGTTTACCCCGTCACAAAACAATTGTCAACACTAGTCTGTTATTACTGGCCTGTTTTGATGTTTTTCCATCTGTTGTATTCTTCTCATATAGACTGGTTTCCACAACCTCTCTCATGCTAATAGTGTGTGCGCACCTGATCAATTACAATGAAATGTTAAAATCCTTTAGTTGACCTATAGGAACCGTCATAGGGAACGTCCTGCTGTGCCGATGGTGACGACGACATCTTGACATGACGTTAAGTCGCCTGCAGAACAAACCAATGTCAGTATAGTTGTCGTCGGTAATTATTTGTACATATGGCGGATATCAAGATCGAGCTATTTTTGGTCTTATCTCGCAATAGAAGATAACGATCTGGTTTCCATCAGTGATACTAATCGTCTCGATATCTCCATATCTCTATTCTTCTGTTTCATGTAGAAACCAGCTTTCTTGCTTGTTTTGTTACACAATGTTTGTGATATGATCGTTAGATGTGACATGTTCAGATAACTTTTGGGGGAGAGAAAAACAGTTTGACAAGAAGGCTTGAGGAATAACGTCCTCGTTGTCCATTCAATGAAAGGAATTCATATCTCCACTCCGAAGATGGTTTTTAAGCAGAAAATTCTTCATGGTATGATATATATTCATCGTCCTTATAGAAACACCTGACGTGTCAACGTTTTTTTGTGTGTGTGTGTGTCGCCAATAATCATAATGTTGTTAGTATCCATTTTGTTGTTGGAGGATTTTGGAGAGGAATTCAAATGTTCTTATGTGAAACGATCACGAATTAGACGTTCACAGTTTCAACAGTAGAGAATGAAATTCTGTATTCACATATATTTGAAGACGAGCAATGTTTTTCCAATGCAATTTTTCTGTTTTGTTTTGTATTTTCATCATTTTTTCAGTTTTTTTCGTTGTTTTTCTCGTCATCTGTCACATTTGTGTAATGTCGATCTTAGTGTGGAAACATTGTGTATATCTCTTTTGCAGACCACCTGTTAAAAATAGCATTTGAGATATTGGTTGCTGGAAAACTCATGAGTCATCTAACATATAAAGCTTCACTCACGTAACGTGAAGACCCTTCAAAGAGTGGTCTACATACATTGTTGAACTTGAAACATAACTGAAACATGATTGTGTAGCTGACGTTTTTTTTTTGTTTTTTTTGTTGTTTTTTTTTACTGCACATACGTCTTTTTGTTTGAGTTGACCGTTTTTATTACGAGAAGGTTACATCGACCAGCTTTCTTGAAATTGGATGGACGCCAACGCGAAATTCTTAATGGTAGTTATACGAGCATGAGGAATGGTGCTATTAGCAATCATTTCAGTACTGATGATTAGGTCTGTGGTCAAAATGGTCGTTCGCGTGAACAGCGTTCGGTTTTGTATTTCGGTATAAGCTGATTTTGTTACAGTTTAGCTTTGCTTATCAGTTAATTTTGTAAGGAAATCTTTCTTCATGAATTCATCAGTTGCTATTCTTACGTACATTAAAAAACGTCACATCTCCCTCCACATCAGAGGTTCATAAGAACATGAGGAGCATTTTTATTGAAGTAGCGTGTATATTTCTATTGAAATGCACTCCTTCGCATTGGTTTTTGAACAAATTTGCCCACTGGGTTTCAATGTTATTTTTCGTCTCTTTTCATTATCAAATTCTTTGATGTTTTGTTTTGTTTTATAGATTTCTTTTATACAATGTTTATGTAATGAGTCATTAAAACGAAAACGACCTTTCTACCAATCAATTCTCTTCTTAAGTTTTTTTCTTTCTTTTCATCTTTGTTTTTTCTTTGTGATTGTTTGTTTTGAAGAAGAAGAAAAACAACTGTTGGAAGTCGATCGAGTTGATAAATATTCCGGAGGTTGTCAGTACATTTTTAATTTCTGTTGATTAGCATTTTAGTTATTAACTGTCACCAATTAGAAGCAACAAAAGCGATTATCTCTGTTTTTATTAGCTTCCACTTCTGTTGAAAGAAAGCTAAAATGCAGGGGGGAGAAATTTTGATATTTCTAATGTTTTTCCAAACTGATTTTTGTTTGTTTTGCCCCCCGTTTTCTGCGAAGTAGTTACCTGCGATGCTGTTCTTTCTTTGTTGTGATATAAGAACTAACGATTTTTTGGTTTTGCGAATGTTTTCACTGGCTATGAGATAAAATGTTGACAACAGTGGCCTGCTATACAGTGAATGGTAAATCGCATAGCCTCGTTTTAATGTTTAATTTCTCGGTATTTGTCGCTTATCCCCCAAGGTTAGGGTTAAGTTGCTTTTTTTTTTTTTTTTTTTTTTTGTGGTGGGTGAGGGGATAACCGACAAGTAGAGTGTAACAACTTCTCTGAAAATCGATTGATTGTTATGAACTGTGAGCGTATCTTACTTATTAGTCTCCCTTCTGCTTAGGTTTGAGAACTAAGCCTAAACAGATATATAATGGTTACGGTTTTGTTTAGGTGATCGCCATGCGCCAACCCACCATGATCACGTGATTTTGCCGAAACAAGTAACGGATGATTTTTACGCGACTTTAACTCAATGTTACGAAGAACTTTTCCAAGTGTCTTTATCGCCAAAATATGTACAAAAATATGAATCAAGCAGATTTGACCTATTAATAGATGATAAGTCGTTACCAAAAGATCACATGACAACTTCTAAAGCCGCCAATGAGGTTTTACGTCATACGTCATCTGACGTCAGTGACGTGGTGTGCCGTCGTAAAAATGTTGTAAAAGACTTAAATCAAAGACTATCGTTAGATCTCTCTCAACTTGACATAGACTGGAATAATAGCAGTCTGCTGAATTCCACGCTTGCCGTAAAATATTCGGACAGTTCGGACAAGCGAAGATGTAAAACGACGGACGATTTGATGTTTAAGGAGAAATCTAACCTCGGGAAATGGTTACCAGGTCGCAGAAAAGTTTATAAAGTAACAGAGGGCTGGTAACGAGCTTTCAACATGGCGTAGTTGCATAGCGTCGATTTGATGTGTACTAATTTGCAAAGAAAAATTGAAAAACTTTATCTATTCAAGGATTGGAATGTGAAGTTTTTTTGCATCAATCCTGGTTTTGCTTCGTTTAAAATAAAGATCAATATCTATGTAAATAAAATGTATTATAATTGTGTAAATATTTCACAGAACGAATATTTGGATATTTCATTGAGATGTTTTTCTTCCTCGTCAAACGTATTGCTTCATCGTAAGAATAGGTGAAACGTGTTTTTGATTTTAATCAACAGGATCTAACCAAATTCAAGAAAACTTATCTATTGTGATTTTATCGTTTGTTGGGTAAATTCCAAAATTACTTTTGGCCCTTTTTGAGAGAAATACGTTATTTCCAGAAGAATTCGGACTAAAACTTTTTTGTGTCTTTTATGTTAGATATTTTATTGAATTTAGGACACCCGTGGTGGAGTAAAGTATTTAAAATATCTGTGGTTTCTCCTACTACTACTCCATGTTATGAACGATTTCGTGCATCGTTTACATGACATCGTTGACAAATTCGCAATTTCGACCAAATTTGGGCTTTCAATTCGCCAGATTTCATGACAATTTGCACTAAGCACAATTGAAAGGTGTTGATTTCGAATTTGACAATCATTTTGTCAGATTTGACCAAAATTGGGCAATTCGGCAATGTTTGTTGAGAGTAGTAAATATGTCTCGACACTCCTGAAGTCTTCAAGCCGCTTGCTTCTCGTTTCAAACTCAAATACCTTCAAAGCAAATTACTGAAAAAAGTACGTGTTGCTAAGAGACTGAAGAATCCAGACCGCTATCATTAGAAAAATCTTAAAAGAGCTCTTAAATTTTAATTTTTTATTCCAAAGATCTCAAAGTTTAGGAAGGTATCTTATGTAACTTATTTTCAAAAACAAATTTGGAAGAAAAAAAAATTATTATTGCATAATATGAAATTCGATTTTTTGTCTTTATCATAAACTTTAACAGCTGTCGAGGGGCACAATTTTTTTTATATCACCTAAGGAAATTTTAGTCACTTTTTTTCAATGTAGGAAGAAAATAATCAAGATAGAAAGAAAAGTAAAAAAAAAAGAAAGAAAGTTGGTCACTCCTTCCCGACTTTTATTGCCCGATAAGGTATTCATAACTGTTGAGAGACAACTTTGCACTTTGGATCTTTCAAAGTAAAAATCAGACGATACGGAACATTTAATTTCGTGAGAAATTTTTAAATTCGTCTTTCCTCTGAATTTCAATAACAATCACTTTCTTCTCGTTTCCTCCATTTCTTCTGACTTGGCAGGTTCTCTTTCAAAAATAATATCTTTTATGATAGAATCAACGAACGATTTGGCATACTGATTTTTCTCCCACATAGCTTTTACTTAAACACGAACCCAGGATTTTTTTGTCGGATGACGGCGAAGATATCGTATATATCGAAAAGGAACCCTAAGTTCGAGGTTGGCTATACTTGCTGTTAACTACATTCCTATAAAACCTACCTAGATTTTACGAATAACCAACGATTTCTTGTATTTTAAAGGTGTGACAAGGAGTATGAAATTCTCTTTGAAGCATCGGAAATCTTATGGATAACGTAACAAAAGAAATTTTAATAAACAACAACAATGTATTTCCAGCAGCCATAATTTCCATATGCTACTTTCACTAGAAATGAATATGTTACGTCATTACATAACTAAACGTAAAATAACTTTGGCGTATACAGCGAACTCTCTATAATATTCGACTTTGCATTACTCGAACTCCAATACGAACAATTCGCTCATAAAGCTTCCATTTTATTTACAGTGTCAACAGATCGAATTCGCTCGAGGAAATTTAAAATGTAGGGGAGATAAATTTATTTTAAGCATCATTGATTTACAAAAGAAATTCACTCAAGAAATCCATTCTCGACGTCACTTCATCTTTTTTGACTACCTATATAGTACATCAAATACTGACGGACGTCGCTTTTGTAGAATGTCGCACGGGAAAATGTCAACCGGTGGAAATGACGTATCTTGCGGAAACGCCGGCAGTGGATCAAGGTAAATAAACTTGGTCATGTTGCTAGGAGACGGGATTGGTGATTCCAGGAACGTCATTGGATCGCAAACGACGTCTATGTTTAGGTTTTCATGTGATGACGTGACGCTGCCGAATATGAAAGAACTGCGTCTAGATGACGGCTCGGATTGTACGACACTGTCGCGGCGAATAAAGTTTAGGCAGTTTGGGAAGGGCACGTATAAGAGGCTTTCATGTTTCTGTCGGTCTGGATCAAAGACTGCGTATGTTCTGGAAATGTAATCGAATGACAGCCTCTTTGTCAGGTTGGACTCAGTCTCTAGCAGAGGAGAATAGCTTTTCGTCGACACTGAGGAGTCTTGTTCTTCATTGCTTACCACATCAGAATTCTCATCCAAACTCACTTGTATTTCAATGAAACTTTGATCATTCATCAATGGCTTACGGTTGGTTTTCTGTCGGTTTGTCAATTTTTTCCCAACAATTTCTATAGATTTATCTTGGTCATCGTGTACCGTGAAATTGTCATTGTTCGGTATTCGCTGACTGCTAGGAGCACTCATCAGCTTCCTCTTTGATAGACTAGAATATCTGTGTAACGGAAATCGGTTGTCGGCAGTTCTGACAAGATTGTACGAATAAAAGGATTGTCTTTTCACTCTTTCTGGTTGGATAAGAATTAACTTTTGATGTCTCAAGCACTGCTTTAAATCTTTTTCCACAGGACTATTTTTCTTAACGATCTCTGTTCGTCGTGGCGTGTCGGATGACGGTCTGTTTAGTTGCTGTAACCTTTCCACTGTTGTTTTTAGAATCGGCCTCAACCCATCAAATGGAATACTTCCATCAAGCATTTTCTTGAGTTTTTCGTATCTTCTCGAGCGAATGAATTGAAAGTAGTTCAGAATATGGTCTTCTTTCAACCTTCTGTCGACAAACGTAATCAGTTTCAAATCTGCCGCAACGCACGTGATGAGACACTGCCGAAATTGCCGGTTTAGTAACGCCATTTCGTCAATGAAGATGACGATAATTTTTGAGCAAGGTTCTCTTGCGACAACGTCGTGGAGGGTTTTCTCATTTGTGACGACAGTTTTAAATAACAACGACATTCCAGCAGCAGAGTCTGTGAACCTGTTACACAACATGTCGTTAGAAGGTCGTGTACTCATCAAATAAATGACGCATGTCGACGTTCTGCCGCTCTTGAGCTGCATAGCTTCCATTTGCTTCTCTCCAAAATCGAAAATGTTTTTCTAACTAAATTGTTGAACTGATGAATTATTTATTCAAATAGTTTTCTGTTTGCATATGTTTTCCTGAAAATGAAAAATAAGAAATAAGGAAACAACATGTTTTGATAACAGTATACACAAAATGTTTTGAAAAATATTTCGTACCCAAAACTAATTTAATATTCCTTATCAATAGAAGAAGAAAAAACACAAGAGCTTTTGCTTGAACAACAAAGAAAAGCCTTGTAAAAATATTCACTTATTTGTTTTTAGATTTTCTCGCTTTTTTATGACCTTTACATCCTTATAGTATATAAGTATATAAGTATATATATACTTTTAAATGTTAACATTTTTACCATTCGTAAAGTTGTAAAAAATGATGAGTCGGGTTGCTTATAACCAAGCAAATTACATTGTAGAATTGTTGACGCACTGCTTCAATCATTTCAAATGGCAACATCAAAAAAAATAAACTATTCTTCTTGTTGTTTGGCGGGAAAACCTGTGGCATGGATTATTATCACACGTGGGAACTGGGACAGAGTTGGGAATATTTGTTGAATATCGTATTAAACTTCGAGAGAGATGTTTCGAAATATCCAAAGAAAACTTTATAGTGAATAAGATTGTAAAAAGGATAGTGAAGATCTCTTGCGGATTAGCAATGTGCTTTTTTAAGATAAGGTTCTCCAACGCAAAGAATATACAGTGCGTTTCTTTCAGATGTCATGCCTTATCTTGATACCGTGTCATGATGCCGTATCTTTATGCTTCACTACTCTAATGCACTTTCAAAGCAATTAGGAAATACAAGTATACAAGTATTTCCTCTAATAAGCGCCGCATCACTCTTTAAATTTTTGTGTTTTTAGGTGCGGCGCTTATTAGAGGGCGGCGCTCTTTTCAAGATTTCTGTTTTTAAGATCTCAGGAAACAAAGAGAACATGAAATTGACAATCATAGTTTTGTTCTATAGCATTTTTTTCACGTAAAAAAACCCCTAGACTACAATGTCTTTGTCAGAATCATTGTCAGAATCAACGATGAAGGAGTGGCAGTCATTAAAGAGAATCCTAACGACAAAGGACACACAGTCGTCAAAGACACACTCGAGGATAAGAAGGACGAGGAACATGAGAAATATTATTCTCGTTGGGCACATACCAATTGAGTTGTCAAAACTCATCAATCCATTTCTTCAAGGCAACGATTCGAACTCAATGATTACAAGTGTTGTTGGAAAGAGGAAAAGGGAACTAGGACTAGTTGTTCCAGCTAATTTCAAATGTTTTTCATTGAACAAAAAACTTTCTAAAATACTGCACGAGCTGTTGATGAAAAAGAAAACAATATTTTCTTATCTTGAATTACAATTGGAGGAATTTGCTGGTAGAAAAACGATAGAATTTAAATAAATACAATTTTTTTTTCTACTGAGCGCCGCATTTGGGTGTGGAGCTTATTAGAGAGCGGCGCTCTTTTCGAATTTAAAATTATAAGTACGGCGCTAACTAGAGGGCGATGCTAAATAGAGGAAATACGGTAATATAATGCCATTGATATTTTCGTACCTAACCCGAATGAAATCTGCAGATCCAACCCAGTGGGCACGCGAACGTTGGTTCAACGTTGAATCAACGTCACACCAAAACGTCGGAACAACGTTGAATTATGATTGAATTTGAAAGGTGAGACAACGTTATTTCACAGACTAAGTTACAACGTTAAAATACCAACGTTTTATATTCAACGTTGTGTTAATGTTGATGAGCAGACGTTGATGCAACGTCACTTCCCAACGTCGGAACCAACGTTGGATTATGATTGAATTTGAAAGCAGAGACAACGTTATTTCACCATGGCAGTTTCAACGTTGACATACTGATGTTGATTCAACGTTTGATGTGTAACCTTGACTTAATATTGGTTTAAAACATGATTTCGATCAGCTTGAAAGAGAACTTCATTTTACATTAGAGACAAGACATAACAGCAAATTCCGTTTTAGCATGTTTCTTAACAAATATATAATAAATATATACAATGACTTTCATACACGTTTTCTTTTTTCATAAGAAACCTGATCACTTGCTTTAGGGCTGGAGTTCTCAGCTTCAAAGGTTCTTATTAAGTTCCTTGCTTTTTAACTGTGTTTTTTCATTTGGCGTGACACGTTTCTATTATTATCATCACACAAGAATTTAGTACATTTCAGAAAAAGAAAATTGTTGCTGTTTTTTCATTCTTCAGCCTAGTAACTTCCTGAGCAATTCATTATTTTTAAGCCATTTTCAGCCTCAGGTTCCTTATAAACGCGTTCCTTACAAAACAAAAAAACATAAAACATTAACATATATATACATGTGTATATAAACTGAAAATAATTTTAAAAATCAAGATCAAAAAACCGAGGAACCGAATATAAGTGACGATCGTTGTTGAGGCATTTCTAGATAAACTTCAGACCTTTTGATTCATTAAAAAGAATTATGAAAACACGATTGTTTGATTCATTAAAAAAAGAATGTTAAAAACACGAGTGATGGTATCAGATAAAAAATAAAGTAACTGAAATAACGGCCAGCGTTAGTTTTGTTCTTTTCTCTTCAAAAGCAAAATGACTCCCTTAAGATGCTCTCTGTATCATCTGATTTACTCTCTTAGGTTATCATTGTTCAATGAGAAAATCAAAAAAATAAGTTTCTTAACGATCAGTTAAGACAAATGTTAACAGCCGTATCTTTATTGTTTTAATAGGAAAGAGGTCGTTAAATTTTTACTGAATATCACACTCTGTTTAATTTTTTTTTTTGTATAGTGATATATCAGTCAATATTCAACACACTTAACAATACTCTTCGTAAAAACTAAATCAAATGAGACCATTCACCTTTCTTCCACACTTTCGTTTAGTTTAACTTCTGCTCTACTTAAACAGAGTTTAAGACAATGTTGGTTCAACGTTGATTTGCAAATGTTGTATCAATGTTAGTTTTCAGACGTTGTTTCAACGGTGAACATAACAACGTTGATGAAACGTCATTTCCGCAACGTTGGTTCAACGTTGTATTTGCATCCGTTGAAATAACGTTAAAAGATACAATGTTGTTTCAACGTTGGTTTTCAAACGTTACATCAACGTTGCAATTTCAACGTTGATTAAGTGTTGGTAATTATTCCGTTCATCTAACGTTGCCAAAACAACGTTGAACCAACGTTGAAAAAACGTTTGTCGAATCAACGTAATTTTTACAACGTTGAACCAAGGTTGATTATAGGTTGTCGACCGACCGACCATAATTCAACCAAAACTCAACGTTGAAATAACGTCGCGTGCCCATTGGGAAGTGAGCATAAAAAGTCGCCACGGTCTTAAAGCATGTTATTCACTATGCCACGAGATATGCGATATATTTTAGCGGAAAGGGTTGTGAAAAATTTCCACTGAATGTAAACCAACCTTTAGCATCGATAAATTGATGTCGTGTATCAACGTTTTGCTTTGAAATGTTTGTTGGGAGAATTTTGCTTCGTTTCTATTAATTCTATTGTTTCAGAAAATACATTTCTTATTAATTAGTAATATTCATAATAGGATAATATAACGCAATTAAAATCTTTAATACGAGGCTAGCCATAACACGGTTAGGAAAATTCTATTACGTCACACGTAAGTGAGAGAAAAACTTTTGCTCTTTGCTGCGCGTGGATGACATCTGTTACAAGACATTTAAGAAGGTATATCGCCGTTCAGAATTACCCTCAAAGTTCTTGGGTCTATGTTTCCACCAGTAACCACACATACAATTTTCCCGGTTAAATTCTCATCTTTTAGGGCGGCAGCCACTGGTGCTGCGCCTGCACCCTCTGCTACAATATGATTTTTCCCTATCAACAGGTTTACAGAGTCGCAAATTTCCCGAAGAGTCGTTATGATGGAACCAGATATGTTTTTGCTGGCTAGCCTCCAAATGCATGGAAACATACATTTCCCATTCATACCGTCAACAAACGATGGCTTAAACTTCTCTACAGTGACCGCGTGTCCCGCCTTGAGAGACTCTGAGAAAGGACTAGCAGTTTCCACTTCGCAGGCGAACACTTTTACGTCAGGATTCACTTGATTAACAGCCGAGGAAATTCCGACACAATCGCCGCCACCACCGTAGCCGACAACTATTGAACTGACGTCCGGTAACTGTTCCATAATTTCCAGACCGATTACGCCATTTCCTGCCATTACGTCATAGCAGCAGCTTGGGTGGATAAAATGTCCCAGCATGTCCTTGTACGTTCCCGTTGTCATGACACCCCACCAATCATCGTATGGAACTTCGATTACGTTGCCACCGAGCGCTTGTATCGAGTCAATCTTCACACGAGGCGCCGTATCTGGCACAACAATATCACTTCGTATATTGAAGCGGTTAGCAGACCACACCAAACCCTGAGCGAAGTTTCCAGCACTAGATGTGTAAACGCCATTATGAAAGAACTTCTTGTCTATATTAGCAATGGCGTTGAAAGCACCTCGAACTTTAAACGAACCCACAGGCTGAAAGCTTTCCAATTTTAGATAAATTTCTTTATTTGGAACATCCAAATTCAGTTTTATCAAAGGTGTGTTAAGAATATCTCTAGGAGCTTTTCTCCTTGCTGCAAATATATCACTTATTTTGACGATATCCAATGTTGATAACTTTTCGAATTCATCCATCATCCAGCAGAGATCATGCCAATAACAATTTTCTTGAAATCAGATTTTAAATTCTCTGTAAAAACATGAGTCAGATTACGTTTTAAAGGCCTATCTACACGTTATTATTTTATGGAGTTCGTATCATGTTTCGATCTTTTAACTAAAACAATTTCTGCTTGTACCCAGGGAATGTGCTTTGTCAGCAAGACGAAATCATATCAAAAAGCGACAAACTACCCTGGATAGTTCATTTGAAGAAAAACATGTCAATTTTCAAAAATTGTCAATTTTTAACAAAAATGGGGAATGACAGATCTTTACTGAGAAAGCAAAAAATATAAAACAATAAGCTTGGCTTATGAAAGTATCGTATTGTTTCAAATTCCACAAATCAGCCCATTAGAAGCCATCCACTGACTGAACACTGGCCTTCGGTCAAGTTAGAGCAATGCTATACGTAACTCTGGCGGTAAGTCTATTAGTTGCGAGTTGGCGGGCGGAAGAACCAACCGTTACGGATGGACGCCCAAGGACTAAAAACTCCCGTTACTTACTTACTCAGTTACTTACATATTCCATCAAATTTGCTTTGAAAAGTGAACTCTGAAGAATTGCGCCTGTAGACTTACAAGTTCTCCATTCCTTTGTCTTGTTTCAGCCCATAAATGTTTGACAAAAGTTAGTGGAAGCTGAAAGAAGCCGGGTTCTTATTGAGAATAAAAACTTCTCGATATTGCTTCAATTTATGTATTTTGTAGGATTTTATGCGTACAAATGTTTTAATGGGACTTTTATCAGTTTAGACTTTGTAGGATTTGGGACTTAGATCAGTTTAGGCTGCTGGTGACAATTCATGCTCGTAACATCTTGTGAGGCATTTGAATGTAGAATTGTTTTTCTTGGAAGCTGAATATGAGATGATAAATGCGGCACGAATAGGTGGAGCTTGAAACAATGCGACACTTTCATGAGCCAAGCTTACTGTTTTATACGTGGAATCTGTGGGAATTTTCATGTATTTAAATGTGTTTTTCATGAAAAGAGCTAAAAGAAAAAGGTGGGAGGGGTTGCTTGAAATAACTCTTTCGATTGAGAATGAGTCATGAAATTGACACAAAAAGCATGGATTAGTCAATTCTAACAAAATTGTGCAACAGTTTTACAATTCAACAGTTGTTTGACCAACCTTCTGTCTCCATCGAGCAGCAATTTATTTTTTTTTTTTACTAATCCGACAAGTTCAACTTGTTCTCAAAAAAAAGAATAATATTCTAAAAGAATATTCATCATGAAACGAAATAACACCATTCTTATAAAAAAAGCGTGTACCTGCAACACATATTAATCAAGTAGTGTTAGTTCTGTCTCAACATTTGTTATGTAGTATCATGGACATGGTAGTATGAATGTTTTTGTGACTTTATGATAAGAGATTTATTTCCAAACTCCTTGAAACAAGGTCAACGTAAGACAGATACTCATTTTGTTCCGAGAAGATCGCGATATTGAATACAGAGGATACCAAACGCAAGGTTTATGTGATGCGTCATTTTTACTAAATTGACTTTTATAAACTCGAAACAAATTTGAAAAAATTTGCGTTCACAACGCCCTCTGTTTCTGTTGGGTTCACAACGCCTTCTGTTTCTGTTGCTGTTTTTTTTTTGTTTTTTTTTTATTTATTTATTTTTTTCTTATCGATAAAATCCTGAAAGTTGAATCAGGAAAAGAACAAAGAAGAAATCATACCTTACTTCAAAATCATTCATTACTTCACAACTATACATCCGTTGCTTAGCAACATTCAAAACACAAATTCAGAGTTGTTTTGCCATCATGGTATTTTGAATGTCCATCTAGACATTTTTAAAACGTCATTGGAAAGTTGACTATTCAACCTCGACGAACAACAAAACAAAACAACATCAAAAATAACAGCGGTGAATTTTAAAAGGAAGATATCAAGGGCCACTTTAGGCAAAGACAAGATGAAATAAAAAAAAGCCTATAGCGAAATATCAATAATCCTCATCCAGTTCTCTATCCAATCAGCAGACACCGTTGGTACAAAGAAATTTGTTCACTGATTCCACCTTAGTGAAAAAAAAGAAGATATTTACCATTTTTTTTAGTGTGTGTTTTTTTGCTTTGTCTTCTGCTTCAGTGGATTAACATTCGTATTGTTTTGTTTTGTTACATTTTTAAACATATTTCCCCTTATTTCTTTTGTATTGTATTCAGACGAAACTCACCTGCACTCCTTCGTCTTTTCATTCTCTCTTCTCCACATTCTTAAATTTATTTTCTGTTCTTTCGTAATATTTCGAAACTGACAGATTTTTGGATGTCTTGAAATAAAAAAACTCGACTAAAAAAAGAATGATATTTAGCAATTAGTACTGTTAACAACTAGTGTAATAATAATAACAGTAAACATTTATTCCTGATTTTCCAATATTTTCTTGTTTCTTATGCCCTTTAAATATTTATACATATACTAGGAATTTCCAAACTCGAGAAAAATTTTTTAAAACAGTTTAAGTGTTGTGCCACACTTTGTAATACTTGCCACACTTTGTAATACCTGCCACACTTTGTAATAACATCTGCCACACTTTGTTATAACTTCAGTTTTTACATTCCTATTCTTCAGAAATTTAAAAAAAAAAGAAAGCCATGTGTAAGCAAAATGGCGCTATATATTTTTCAAAAGCGAGAAAAGCTCTGTCTGTGTGTTTGTTTGTTTGTTTCTCATGCAAAGTTGTTGACGTTGGTTACACAGACTCCGACAAATGTAGTAAATTTTCTAAGACAAATGTAGTAACGCTAAATGTAGTAAAAATCAACGTCAAATGTAGTAAACGCCTTGAACGTTGAAATGAGCCATAACTAGGCCAAACACATGAGTCTTCACCATGTAACTTTTCAAGGGCTAGTGGCCATATAATAGAACGCAAAACCGCACAAGCGCAGTTAAAAGAACCGCTGATATGACCTAAATGATCCACAATTGGGCAAAGTTCATCAAGGTCTTCACCAAGCAACTTTTCCAGTGCTATCAGGTGGGCTGCGAAATAAGCCTGGAATTCACACATGCGTAGTAGTAAGAGACTGTCAATACAAGCAAAATGGGTCATAATCAGGCAAAAACGGGAACGTATTCATCAATTAGCTTTTATAAGTGCTGTCAAGTAGCCATAAAATGAAACGCAAAGTCGCGCATGCGCAGTAGAAATATGCAAATTGATTCATAATTGGGCAAATAGCATCTTATATTTTGTTAGCAGTGCTGAAAATATATGTATGCAAGCATTAATTTTACCACAAACTTAACTTGTAAGTGATTCTACCTAAATGTTTTCACTGCGCAGGCGCGAACTTGGGTTCTACTATATGGCCACTTGATACTGATAGCAGCAAGAATATTATATGTGACGTCACATATGTTGAAAACCTAAACGTTTCATCTAAGTGTAGCCGGAGTTTTTTCTACGCATGCACGATTTTGAGTTTTTTTTTATATGGCCACCTGATGTCCCTTGGAAAAGTTACTTGGTAAAGACCTTGATGCGTTTTGCCCAATTATGTCTCATTTAGCTCATATTAGCGGATTTTCTACTGCACATGCGCGATTTTTGGTTTTATTATGTGACCACCTGATAGCCATTGAAAAGTTCCCATGTGAAGACCTTCATGTGTTTGGCCTTATTATGGCTCATTTCAATCTTCAAGGCGTTTACTACATTTAGCGTTACAACATTTGTCGTTGATCCTTAGTACATTTGTCGGAGTTAGTACATTTGTCGGTGTAACAGACATGAGCTGTAAGAGAAATCACACATAAATCATTTCTCTTTTTGAGGTTAAGCCAATGCATTGAAACCCAAATCGAACGCGAAGTTTTGGTCTGTGCTTTTTGGGGCCTGCGACATTGGCGATAGGATGACGAAAAAAGTTTGAGGCTCTATGACGGCAATAAAATTTTGAAACGGTTCGTCATAGACATTTCATCCTATATATCCTGATGTTCAGAATTTCAAGTGCTATAAAATGGTAGCATCTTGCATCACCTTGCATCACCAATTCCTAAATTTTAATTTTCATGAACTTTTTGGGTGACAACTGAATATTAGCGCAGAGCGACGCCGCCTTGACTGCTGGTTAAGATTAAAATATGATTATGCTCAAAAATTATTACAAAGTGTGGCAGGTATTAAAAAGTGTGGCAGATGTTACAGTACACACCCGTTAATATTTAGGTCCAAAACTTTCGTCACAACATCGCCTGTATCGCCAACCCCAGATATATAGTTATAGACGTGATAGTGAAGAACAAAAAGCAAGGCGAGTGTCTTTTGTTTCTGTTTTTGAGCTTTTTTAAGTGCGCCATTGGCTTGAAATAACACCTCACTAAGCAAAAAAAAAAAAAATATTTGCTTAAGGACCATGTCAACTTTGTTTAAAAAGTGAAAAACGCGGACTTTTGCCATCGCAACATACTCATTGCAACATCAAAAAGAATCAAACATAAAAGATTAATCTCTTCTCCAGGAAGACCGTGTGCGAATGATTAACAAATGTCGCTGACATGCTGCATTTTTTTTTTTTTGGTACTTTCCCCACAACGTATTCAGTTTGCACCGCATTAATTGTTTCGTGTCATACCGCAATTAATTGTTTCGTGTCATACCGCATTAATTGTTTCGTGTCATATGTATTCACGTAACGTTAAAGGTTTCGTAACGACTCCTGCTGTTCGTAAATGGTTGTTTTTGAATCTAACATGGATCTTATTTTTCGTAGTAGTTAACAGGAGATGAAACTTCTTGCTTATTTCAGAAAATTATCAAGAAAAATAGAAATAGAATTAAATAGAAAAATGGATCCTATCATTTATGAGTTGAATTTTAAAGTGCTTGTCGATGGATTCAGGATGTTATTCTAAGAAGTATCTATGGCTTCTGTTCTCAAGTTGTGAGGGATACTGAGAGCAAACATCTGTTGCACGGATGATGTTTTTCTTTTGCAATAAAGAAACGGATGCTATTTACATAGCTTTTCATACGATCGAGAATTTTGTCAATTATATTGCTCAAATTTCTTGTGGGACATTCCATTATCCTTGGACAAAGATGATGGCAGATGTTTAATTTGGAGCATCTCTACAACATCCATGTTGAACATGCTTTGTAGTTGTCCTATGGCGTACAGCAGCAGCACATCGAATGTCGGGGGAAGGGGTAATTTACATTTCTTATTCACTTTTGCCACATTTGTCCAGGATTGTAATCTTAGTTTTAAATTTAGATGCCTTGTCTTACTTAGGTTTACACTTAACCTTGTTTTGAGATTTATTTCAGTTCAGATTCAGGGAAAAGCTTAATAAAATACAAGTTCGATAGCTGTGACGCAGGAGGAATCAAATCGAACAGTCTGATACAGTCTTCTTCAATTCACCATTTTCATTTTCAGAATCACAAATGTCCCTTATGAAAAAGATATGGACGCAAATAAATCCAGTTAAAAGCAATCAAAGAAGTTCAAATAAAATAACAGACGGGAAGAACATCCTAAGCATGCACCGATATTTACTGCTGCAATCTCGAACCTTACTTTTACGATATTAGGCAAGTGACCCTGGGTTTGAGGTTGCTACTCTTTTCAGAGAATTTGAAAAACATCCTTAAAAATACATAAAATACATAAAAATACATAAAAAGTAATATTCCATTTTATTATGAAAATTAATATTACAAGTGTCAACTGTACAATACACCATATCATAAGAAATATTTTCTTCTCCTGGACGTTCTTGCAATAATTTATCGTCAATTTACCTGAAAAAAAAAAAACCCAAAGAGATCCATAAAAAGTTTTGCAAACAAAATTAAAATCACACAATGATTTTAAACTTCTTACCCAGTCTATTGAACAATAATGTTGTTGATGGGAATGTGAATTAATTTTACGAAAAAACCAATGAAACCCATGATAGCAAAACCAATTGCAGTTGCCATAGCAATTTTTTGGAATTCTAAAAATATATAATTGGAAAAATTATATCATAATAGTTACATTTCCAAACGAAACAGCTTTTCAGGGTAATGCTTTTGAAATTTGTCTAGGTCAGCTAGGATAGAAGCAGCTTGTCAAAAGGTCTTACACTGCTCCAAACAATAAAACTACAATTAGCAATCACAAGTATGTCCCAGAGATGGAGGACTCTGTTAGTCCTGTTAGTCTCTCAACCATATAATCAGTATATAGTATAGTCAGATGCTTTTATCACCCATTGCATTGCCTTCTTAATGGAGTGTGGTGTTAAGGGGCAAACATCTCAAGAAACAATAGGGTTAACTGATTTTTGTTCTTTTAGTCTGTGGCATTGGAAAAGAGGTTCCAAAGTTTCGATTAAACTTTTGGGGAAAATATGTAATATAAATTGTTTACTTGTTCACTGAAGTCACATTTGTCATTTGATTATCAAACTTTCTAGGATTACACTGACTTGGTCCATGAAATTTTCAGAGCATTTTGGTTTTCGTTTGCAAAAGACAAATGTAATCATCAAGATATTGTTCAGATATCTCTTTATTTATGTATATATATACATACATGTCATTTACATATGTCTTTATCTTGTAAATACTTGGACTCTTCATCTTATCCCAAGTTTGGATTTATATTATTTTTATTCATATTATTGATAACAAGCAACTTTTAAATACTTCTCAAATTCTCTGTTGCTGACACATTAAAACTAGGACTGTAACTTAAGTAAAAGATACATAATGTTGGTTGAAAATAGTATCTAACATTGCATAACCACAACATTATACTGGACAAACAAAATTGACCATAAAAAGGACATTGATCACACAGACACTAAATTATGTAGTTATATACATACCTTTCCTATCTGGTTTAGTACACCTCTTAACAAGCCTTATGGAATCTTTACAAAATTCCTTACATGGCTCTATAGCTTGTTGAATCTGGTCCATTTTAGCTTGTCCTAAAATAATTAAAAAGAAAATGTTATACTCAAAGTTCACAAATGAAGATATCAGATTTGAATGATTTGAAAGTTTTGTGATGAAAAAATGGATAATTTTCATTTCATTTCATCATTTTCAAATCAATGTGGTATAAGTGAGAAATTATCATTTAACAGTGTCAGTGTAGTGGCCTGACAAAAACATTAAAAGCATATACTACACACACTGGTGTTACGATAATCTATATCATCAAGGAAAAAAGGATATATATTCAAAATAATTTATACTTCTATGCATTTAAAACATATAACAAAAAAGATGACGGAAAGAACCAGTATACATCGTTGAATTACCTTACTATTTCTACTTTTTGTGAAGTCTTTGTCTGACGTGTTCTTAAATTTGAAAGAAATTTGTTGTTGTTTTCGCGAGAATTATATGTGGCAAGTCTACTATGACCAATCTAGGGGGTAAAATCGAAGATACAACTATTAATAGTATAGTCATTCTGTTCCTGAAAATAAATTCGATGGAAAAGATATTTAAAAAATCTTCATTTTAATATACTTTATTGAAAAAGTATTTTTAAAAGTATTTGAAAGAAAAAATGTTTTTAGGTATACATTTCTTAACAACCCGGGAACTGCGGACCTTAGTTAGATTTTGTTTTTTCTTGCTGCAAGTTGTTCTGTAAAATCACCCATGATGGCGTTTATGCTACGGGCTCTTGGTTAAACATGTGATTTACAACTTTCAAAAACCGAAAAAGTAAAACATAAAAGTAAATACAAAGACTATGACACATTGATTAGCAGGATGGGTCATTTCGTTTCAACACGGAGCAAGCAGGAAGTAGACCCCTTCTTGATTGTACCATTTAGTTGGAACATAAAAAAAACTGATCGTGTAGCTAAACAGCGCAAAGTTAGATGTACATTTTTTCTAGTTTTTTAACTTCTTTTAAAAAGTTGGACATGTTCAACTTTGGCCAACTAGTTGGACGTTTTTTTTCTATATTTAGTTTGCATTAAGTTAACAAAAACTCTATTGTGATGTTGTTTACCAGCAGCCACGTGTTTCCGTGGTGAAATGAAATCAGAGAGAATTGAGAGTATACCGTAAAACGGGGTGACTTGAAACAAAATTCGCCGTTTTTTGAAAAGATTTGCTCATAACTTTTATTCTAAGAAAGTAATTACTATGAAATTTTGAAAAAAGGTCCATTCATCTTTTGTCTTTCAGATAACGAAGTGTTCAAACTAATTGATGCGTGCCATCTCAAGTTATTGCTTCACAAAGTACACCTACTGAAATTTATCGTGCGGGGGTGACTTGAAACAGTGCTGTTTCCACAAAAATGTGCTTTTATAGAGTGCCAAAACAGAAAACGTGTGATCTACGATTACTTTCGTATAAAACATAAATTAAAATAATTTGTTAGCACCAGCTCACGTTTGTTAAGTGATGGAGGGTGTTAGTAACTTTTGATAATTCAAAATTTCAGAATGATAAAAGATTTTATAAATAAAATTATTGAATTCATTAAAATCATTAAGCATTTCTCTTAAGATAGCGTAATTGTTTCAGAAACAATATCGTAAGCATGCAAGATGAATTTCAATTTACCGCTACTTAACACGGCCTTCCAAATTACTTGTAAATGTTGTTTTGTTAAATTGTGTTAACTGACCATTAAAGCTTAACGCTCTGTTGAACCGAAGGAATTCTCGATTTCCAGCCGGCAGACATGGTTTTCAGTTTGCAATTCTTATATTACTATTTTCATGGTTGTGTGAGTGTATTTATACCAATGAGGACATTTAGCTTCATTCCCTAACGAAATTTGAAAGTATGGTTATTAAACCTTTCTGATAATTCAACTTATGATAATTACCTAATGACGCATACCATTATTGACGCTCCATCGGCTGAACCTTATCACACATCAATGATTAGATTGAGGTATAATTATGACAAATGACAAGAATATTTATGCAATAATCGAATAGACGAAGTGTATCGAGTGAAAAAAAACGAATCATTTTAATGGGATATATCTCTTTCAATTTTAAACATTTTTCAATAAAATTTTGGAATTACGCCCTTTGACCTTTCTATTTTACAAATATAAAAAAAAATTATATTTGGCGATATGCTGTATCGCCGTGACGAGCTATTTTACAGCAGCACTGATTTTCGGCGCTTTTTTCATCTTCAGCTTCCGAAGAACTTCCTTGATTGAAAAACTTTTTCCATCGAATGTTGCGCAAGATAGTCTCCGAACGGAATCTGAAAAAAATTCGAAGTTTCATTCATTATTTCATGAGAAATAACGTTTTTTCGACGCTGTTTCAAGTCACCCCGGGTGTTTCAAGTCACCCCGCTTTACGGTAGTGGGTGAAAATATATTTTTCTAGCCATAGCTGCTAGTAAAGCAGAAACAAACCCAAAAAATTTATTGAAGAATGGAAAGAGCTTGTATTTTGTAAGATCTCCGATTTGAAATTGGTTAAGGTGTACGTACACATTGAGAAAGCACTATAGATTTTCTTTTCAAAACCCAAGTGACTTGTTCCTTTTTTTTTATTTTGTTCTATTATTTTCTTCAACAATATTTGATGCTGCTATAGCTACTGAAGCCACTAACATACCTCTACTGCACTCACTGATTTCCATTGCAAATAGAGAAGTTTTTTCTATCAACAGATAAGTTTAAACTGTTCGTGTATATAGGTAGCAATCTACGTTAAAACTTATAAGTTTTTTATATAGAGTGCCTGCTCCCTTTACTGCTATGTGCTGCTTGCCACTAACTTTGAGTTTGAAGGCTTATTTCCTTCATTTAAAGATAACAAATCAAACAAAACTTCTTGTTGTTACCGCGACCAGACTGAAAGGCATGAAGGTTTACGATGTTCTATTTTGCTATAATAAAATAACTTAAAGTTCTTGCAAAAAAAATCTAGTCTATTTTAACATAAAATAAAAAATAAAAGTAATACTTATTAAACACGTATAACCAAGGTCTACAGTGGTAGTAGTGTTAACTTTATAACAAATGATGTATCAAAAAGATCTCTTCAGATAAAAACATGTCTCCTCAGACAAAATCAGTATGTCTCTTCAGACTGTTCTCTTATGATAGAAAAAGACAACAATGCACTGAAAGATGTAAATAAAAAGAGAAGCCCTGCGAGTCCTGAGGGACTGAACAAAAGACGCAAAAACAAAAGAAAAATAAGCAGGGCAAATCATATGTGAAAAACTAATTATAAACTAATAAACATATAAATCAAACTAATTTTAATGCGCATGCATTTACGCTTGTTACTTGAAAGTATATGCATTCAGCTATTGTCATGGAAAGTTTCAAAGTGAATTTATAGAATAAACTCTAACACTGGGTAGCGATCATCGTGAAAAAATTATTTAAAATAGCTACTTCAGAAAATAAATGCTTCAAAATTCAGTGTCATAAATAACAGAACAGATCGATTCCTTGATATTCCTCTGCCGTCTTGAATGCTACCAGCATCTGAGATTTTATCCACACAAATAATTTTCTTGGATATATCGTGTACGAGAGTAAATCATCCAAAGTTTACAGTAAGGTTATTCCATAATCAGGTGTCCTTTCTCCGCTATAGCAACAAAAAGTTTTCTTGTTACCACTGATTTCAGCTTGATTATTTAAACAGTTAAATTTTTCGCACAGACATTCAATTAGCGGGAAATCCTGCGTTGGTAATATCACCCATAGATTCATCATTCAAGAAACGTGAGTGAAATTTCTTTCGTAAAACATTTCACCAAAAGGACGCATTGTCATTATTTTTGTTATTATAACATTTTTCAGATCAAAGCCGGCTTTTAAAAATGATTCACCCACACATGAACGAAATAAAAATAATGACTTGTTATCAATCTTATTCTCCTTGTTTGTTCTTGTTGATTTGAAATCTAGAATGAACAGTAGTGGCGCCAAATCAATTTAGCTGTGTTTTCACGTTTGTATTGACGAATTTTGCCACATAATTTAAGTTAGTGGTAAGGGGAGCAGGCACTCTACCCAACTAATTGGTCCAATTAAACTTATCATGTATTTCAGCCTTAATGTGTGTAAAAAATTAACGCTCTTGATCCAAAAATTCTGTGGAATTAAGAAAACTCTCAACTGCAAAAAAAGTTCAGTGAACAGGAAGAACTTCCAAATATTTGAAATTCTTGAAATTCTTGAAGACAGCCAAAGCTGAGTAACTTTGTTGCTATGAAAAACCATTTTTTGATGTTATAAGCAAATTCTATTTTCTTGTGGTAATGTCCTCTGGATCATGAAAATAAATTCTGTGAATTTCATGGCTGAATTGAGAAAATTAATTCCACAAACATTCACTGATTTTGGGCCCGATAATTTATTTCGCAAGAATTTCTTCCCTTTACAGTATCCCATTAAAATATAATCCTTATACATTAAGGGAAGGAAGGAATCTGTGTTTGCAATTCTAATTGTATATTAATGATTCTGTTAGTGTCGATTCTAGTCTAACAGCTTTTATTATGTGCTGTCTATTCAATTGTGCCATTCCAGCCTTTTGTTCAGCTTCTAGTTGTTTTTTATTTTTTTCTCTATTCATTGCAATGGTGACCATTAAGCTTTGCTAAGGTCTATTGCTTTGGTTCATACACATGTTTTGTATTGGTCTTGGTGTATCGCTTTATTGTTCTTTGTCCTATAGGGACTACTTATTTTCATTAACTCTAAGACTTTGCTCTCGCGTTAGATAACATATGTATATAAAACTAGTATCCCGTGTAAACATTTTTGCCACGTCTAACTTTGAAAACAATGCATGCAAAAACCATGTTGAAAATAGGTGACAAAAATTAATCAAGGTGTGCAAACCCTGTGATGAAAATTTAAATCACCCAACCGTGACTGGAAAGTGTACCCATCTTGTAGAACTCGAAAAACTGATCAAAAAATGTATGGGATCGTTTTATGATGTCATCAATTGACATAGAATTCTCCTTGAGAATCCTCAAAAAATTGAAGTATACAAATGTCACAAAGTTTAAGAGGAAAAAGTCTATTCATTGGACTGTCTTAATATGGTCACCACAGGCAGGTGGTTCAAATGCTGAAATGCATTATTCATTTAATGGATCAGTTTAAATTGTTTGAAATAAAAGAAAACATGATACATATAGCGAATTAAATAGGAATATAGTCCCTGTGGGCAAAACTGTCATAAATAGAACAATTTCAAATTATTTAAACTGATCCATTAAAAAGATAATGTATTTCAGCCTTAAGAAACCTCATAAAATTTAATAAAACTTCAAATGGAGCAGTGGGAAAAGGTTGCTCATTAAGAGCTCTCTGTCTTTTGTCATTGTCATATTTGTCATTAAGAGAATTAGAGTAGATACAAACTTGCACATATGCAAGGCTGAAGAAACAATAAAAACTGTCAATCACCACAACTGTATGTTTTAATAAAGGCTCTAATATTGTTGTGTCGGAAGTTTGGGTTCTTAGCCTTATTGATGTATTTACATTACATTTCAACCATGTTGTTTATGTTCATTTGCTTCCTGTTAATATCATGTCATAATGTCATGGCAACTCTGGGACTTATCAAACATATTTTTTTATTACTGGGATTTTGCTGTTTTTTTCAGTTGACTATACAATTTTGCTGCAGTTGTGAGATATGGTGGTTATTTTTGAATATATAAGTTGAATATGAGTTTCAAAGAAAGAAAACAAATTATAGAGGAAGGTGACACTGTCATATTGTACTTGGTAAGCCTTGGGAGTCTACCTTCATTTTCCCATTCAAATAAAATTTTGATCAGTTATTAGCTGATAAGTCATTCCTTTGTAGGGGAAACAAGTGCAGAAAGCTTTACAAGTAGATGCAAATAAAGTTGAGCAGACAAAATTTGGTGCTTTTCCACACAAGGATTTCATTGGAAAATTATTTGGGACCAAGGTAAACTAAAAAGATCAAATTATCCATTTCTTATGATATATTGTGATCTGGAATTCTTACAGATCAAGAAAATGAATTTTTTTCTATTGAAAAACAAAATAACATTCATCTATGAAAATAAGAAATAATTGATAAACAAAACTGCCACATCTTCTTTCATGCTCTGATTTTAATGGCAAAGATTTTCTGTAGGTCCAGTCGAAAAAGATGAAACGATGGGCGTACTTACTGCACCCCACCCCTGAGCTATGGACTGTTACACTTCCACATCGAACACAAATTTTGTATTCAACGGACATATCTCTAATCACATTGGAGTTGGAACTCAAGCCAGGATCCATTGTTGTTGAATCAGGTATGAAATCCATTGGCACAATAGTTCATGGTGGTGTTTAATTTCCTTTGTATATCCTTACAATAAGGTACTGGCAGTGGATCCTTGTCTCATGCTATCATTCGTACAATCAAACCTGATGGTCACCTTTACACATTTGATTTTCATGAACAACGGACAATCAAGGCACGGTCAGTTAATCAACTGTCTTCATGTACTGCTAGCAGGCCTTCTTTTAATGATCACTGTGTTTATGTTTAGTGAGGAATTTGACTTGCACAAAGTTGGTGAATATGTGACATGTAAACAGGCAGACGCTTGTAAAGATGGTTTCACTATTGAAAATGAAGCTGATGCCGGTGAGGTTCACATTCCGACGACATCATATAATAGTCATCACTCATTTCTTTCTCTCTTTTGCCATTGCTCTTTCTTATATGTGAAATTGGAATAGTTAATATTCTTTTGAAACAAGTGCTGATATTTTCTGTTTCAGTTTTCCTCGATCTACCAGCTCCCTGGGATGCTATTATCCATGGAAAGCGAGCTTTAAAGGTTGGTATCACCTTATGGCCAAAGGAAGGATATCTCATGTCCTTTTCCTGTTTGTAGTTATTTCTATATGTTATATCATAACAGGCTGTCAGCTGCATCATTTTTTTTCATTTTTTTTTTTCAGTTTTTTTGAAGAGCTATCGTTTTTTTCCATTTTATCCATGATTTTATTCATTTTTTCACCAAAATTGTCATTTTCATTTTTTATCAGAAAACTTTTCCGTTTGCCTGTTATATAGTTAAAAGTAAGAAATAAGAGACAAGAGTGAATTCAGATAAGAATTACAGAATTACATTTCCTTGTCAAATCCCAGAGCTTCTCTGTAAGATGTATCCTGATAGTTAAGTTGCCAAAAATTTTTTCTTTGAGTCACCTTTACTTTTTAAGTGTTTGTGTAGAAAGCTCAGTAACTCTGAAGGTTCATTCACACTTATGTTTGACGAGACTACTACAGGTAAGGATCCGGAATAAAATAGGATCCTTGAAAAGTCACAAAAAGAACTTCATGTATTCTATTTGACTTCAGGAACATTTCGATTGCCTTTTTCTTGAATATTCTTGTTGCTTCTTCAGTTTGTTAACAGATTTAGGGAAAATTCTACAGAAAGAGTTTAATTGCTTGAATATCTTTGCGTTCTTCGTAACATTTTCGCTAATCATAGAAATAGGAAAAGGGAAAATTAAATATTTTCGTATTTCTATGCACTAATGTGGAATTTCAAATGCAACTGAAATACAATTATACAAAATCTTGACATGACCTTGAAAATTCATTTTTGATTTCTGATTTTTTTTTTCATTCCTTACTACCTGAATAATAATTACAAAGGAGTGCCTTTCAGATTTACAAGGTTTCATTTTGTTTAGAATTATACTTAAGTGCTATTTCGTCTTCATGCCATCGGTCATTGCTTTTATTGTTTGTGATGAAAAATACTTCAAATAGTCACAGAAGTGACTAAGTGAAGTTTTTTAACATACATGACTTGACAGTCTGTCATAATGAAATAATCCCAATTGTAAAGTATGATTTTAATATTTTTTAAAAGGTATTTTAATTGTTCGTTGTTAATTGTCATTGTGTGGCTTAATCTTGCTGTCTGTTCCCATGGTGACTCACCATCATGTAGTGTATAAGGTTTACTATGGTGACTAATTAGTTTTAAAGACAGAATGTCATGGTGAAAAAAGTTTGGGCGAATTTGTATTGGATTTTTTTTCAAGGAAAAGATTGGTATCTTTTTAAATTGAAATTTAAAACTTCAATTAAGTGATAAACAAACTTTGCAAAACTATGCATCATGTTGTTTGCTGTTTGTTTCTCTTTCGTTATTACATGGATAGAACTTAAATTTCTGGTGGTGTCGAGATGTTGCCAATCGGTGGATAATTGAGATGTCCTTATAGAATGTAAACAAACTTGAAACGACTGATACTTAATATCCAATGGGCAAAAAGTCACTGCGATGAAGGGCATTTTCTTTGAATATGTGTATATTTCAAAAGAAATGTACCCCATCGCAGTGATTCTAAAACAAATTTGTAATAACATAAGAATAAAAAGGTGTTTGTGTTTTGCAGGCGACATTATGTGTTTGGAAATCGCATTTATCAAAACTTTTATAAAAACAGTGTCCAGATATTGTATGCAGATACCTGCTTCATTTTGAATGAGCATTCTTCCAAAGTTTGAAAGTCCATAAAATATGTATATTGAGACATTCATTCAATGAGATGTGATAGGTAGAACGGTTTTTTCTTCGTAGCAGTCTGGTGGCCGCTTGTGTTCATTTTCACCATGTATCGAACAAGTTCAAAGAACATGTGTTGAACTCAGAAAGCATAGATTTTGCGGTAAGCATGGATATTGCTAACTTTTACTAGTCTTCATACAACGTGTCTATACTGGTTTATTTTGCTCCATTGCAGATATCAGGACGTTTGAATGTCTTCTATGCAAACTAAACGTCAGAAATGTTGATTTTCCGCAAGCAAATCTTGGAACAGATGCATTAGTATGTCCACTATTTTAATCCTGAAATCCGTTTTTTCCATTTCTTGTGATTTTCTTTTCTCATCGTTTTACTGAACGCATCCAACTTTTTTTCTTGTAGGGAACATCGCAAAGTGTTGACCTCTGTCAGCCAAGTTCCAAGAAATCGAAAGTCGACGTTAAGGAAGAAGAAGATGATAGCGAACATTTAGTAAACAGCTCGTCTGATGCCATCGAGACAAAACGAACTTCTAAACTCAAAAAATCAAAAATCAATGTACTTACTGCGAAAGCTAATAGAGAGATGCCTGGTCACACTGGATATCTGACATTCGCTTCTTTGTATCCGTATTGTAATAGGGAAAGTGAGGAATGATAAAAGCTTGGGGTATTTGATGTGCAAACTTTTCAAAGTTCATTTTCGATCATGTTTGACAATCGTTGATGATCATCTGGTTTCAAAACATAATTTCATGAATTTCTTCCTTGAGATTATTATTTAAACAAATCTTAAAATCAAATCAATGTTGTTTAAACAACCTAGCTACTGTTTATGTCCGTCGTTGCAAAATATTTTCGAATTTAAAGTTAGAGATTCTTCTTAGGTCTTTTCAATGTGATTGTAAGTTAGAGACTTCATATATTTTCTCTTTCAAAACTTCTAGTTTTTGTTTGTAGAATAATAAAAAAGAAAATGACTTCAGCAGATTGTAAAGCATGGGAGGATTCCAATCTTTCTTTATCAACTACCAACAATCAGTCGGCCAAACTCTTCCATGATGTCTTAACTCAGTACGTGACATGGACAGAGTTCGAACACAGCGGTGGCATTGAGGGAACTTTGAAATTGCTGTCCGAAGAAGAACCGGACTTCGTAATGGGAAAGGCGCTTTCAATTGGATTGGACTTGATGGGTACCGGTCGAACTATTCGTTTGGATGATGAGTTTGGCGCGGAAATTAAGAACCTGGAAAGTTTAATGATTGCAAAGGATTTGAGTGTTCGCGAGCGAAAACATTGTAAAGCAGTCGTACTCGTTGCTCATGATCAAATGGAGGCTGCGTGTGATATTTGGGAGGATATTCTCATTGAGCATCCTAATGACATCATGGCAATAAAGTTTGCTCATGATTCGTATTTTTATTTGGGTGACTCGCCGATGATTCGCGACAGTGTTGGTCGTGTGCTACCGTATTGGAGTTCTAAAGATCCTTATTATGGCTATTTGAACGGAATGTATGCATTTGGGTTGGAAGAGATGAACATGTATGATCTGGCGGAAAAATACGCCACCAACGCCTTAGCTCTGAATCGAAGTGATTGCTGGGCCACGCACGCAAAGGCCCATTGTTACGAAATGACTGGTCGAACGAACGAAGGGATTGAGTTTATGAGTGGTACTGAAAAGGACTGGAGTAAGTGTGCCATGCTAGCGTGTCATAACTATTGGCATTGGGCGTTGTATCATATCGAGAAAGGGGAATACGAAGTAGCTCTCGGTATTTATGACCAGCAGGTTGGAGAGCGATCAAACAGTGGCGCAATGCTGGACATTGTGGACGCAGCGTCACTTCTGAAGCGTTTTGAATTCCAAGGTGTCAGTGTGGCCGACCGTTGGAAATCTTTATATGAGCTGTGTCGACCCCATCTTGACGATCACATCACGGTGTTCAACGACGTTCATTTTCTCATGTGTCTGCTCGGTGTACGTAAAACTGACGATGTTGTGGAAACATTTATGGGTTCACTGGATCTGTATATAAAAGAGACAAAAGGTACGAACCAACGGATTTCCGAGAGGGTGGGACAGAAGTTATGTCAGGCCATCATTGCGTATAGCGAAGGGAGATATGATGATGTTGTTTCGCTGATGTTGCCGATCAAAAACGAAATTTCGACGATCGGAGGCAGCCACGCTCAACGTGACGTGTTCAATCAGCTTTTGTTGTATGCTTGTATTTTGTCCAAAACTGAGAAGAACTTTAAGTTAGGAAAGTCCCTATTACACGAGCGGAAATTATTAAAGGAGAGTTCGCCGTTGACCGATCGAATGATGAACAAATGGCTGTCGTGTCACACGTAATAAATTGAGAAGATTTCTTTTGATTTTTGATGCTTCTGTTACGTGACCACGACATCGGTGGAGAATCCTTGCACGAAAAGGTACTAAACACGAAATCCGACGTATGGTGCGGTCAAACTGACTGAATCTTTTATATTTTTGTAGTATAAACAAATAACAACTTTTTTTCTTTCTTTATTAATAATTATTAATAATTTTACATAGCACTGATGATGATTTCATAATTAATCGAAAAGCTTTTGCTTATTTTATTTATGTTGTTTTTTCTACCTGGATTTAATTATGGCGAATAGTTTATCACTTTTTTCTTTACTGTTTCAAAGTTCTTATAAATAAACAAATTTTTTGTAAATAGTACTGATAATGGAAAGACTTCCGAAAAGCTTTTGCTAAATAATATTTTTAACTTTGTTGTCTTATCCTCTGTAATATTGCTTCTAATGAACGAAGACGCAAGACTTTAGTTTAATCGATTCGTTTCGTGCTTTGCTGATATCGCCATATTTTATTAATTTGCACATTTATACGACAGTGATTGTACGGCAGTGGACGTAACCGAGTTAAACTTAAACAGGTGCGTTTTTCAAATATTTAGGTTTAGAACATATACTCAGGGCCGTCGACACACCGGGGGCGGGGGCGTGGGACAATGTTTTATCAAGTCAAGAGATATGAGTTAATAAAGAAGGCAATGTATACATGTCATTAAAACATTATCTTTGCAAACAGCAAAGTCATTATACTCACCACAGGACGCCATGTGAGATCTAGAATTATTTTCATATGAGCGCATTCACTTTTATGAGAAAGCAAGTGGAAATAGCTGCTGAATAGAGAAGATATTGTTGGTCCAAATCATTTTTATCGTATTTAAAGAAGCCTGTAAATAGTGTAAATATCAGCAATGTCAACGATCTCCCCATAACTTCGTCATTCAAAATTCAAAGATATCCGTGAAATGCTAGAATCTTTATCAGAAAGTAAAAGAAGACAAATACCAAACTTGATCAACGATCAAGTTTGCACCCAACAACCCACCCCACCCTCCCCCAGTTACGCCACTGATACATACTCAATGTGTAATATTCAGGCAATCAATATTTAGATAAAATTTTCGTCAAGATTCGAAACTTTCGTCTGACGAGTGTTGTAAACAACTCGATGACACTGGAAACTTTCGCGCGCTGTTAGAAATTTTGTCGAAATTAAAAACGAAAGTTGCAGTAGGATTACGACAACAGACAGCAAGTAACTATATGAATTATCGCGCAAAATCTCTACGCACCCCCGGTTTTTCTGGCCCAACATGGTCACACTGGCAATGAATAATTCACGGAAGTTTTTTTTAGTATTTTTTGCTGCATTTGACCATTCTGTAACACGTGAAAGAATTCATAAACATGTCGAGTTGATATCGTAAATTTCTTTTGGTGCAAGCGTTCTGTGTGATCGTCCACGAGTGACTAGGATGGGTTTTGGTGATTTGAAAACCGATGCTGGGATAAAATGTCTTGATGAGTTTCTTTCAGATAAAAGCTACATTGATGGGTATGCTAAGATTTCTCCTTTACAAGTTTTGAACTTTTTAACAATTTTTTACACCTGGATTTTTGACAAATATATATTTTGCTATTCTCGAAATCTCCTGAAATTTGGAATTTAATATAATAATATCAGCATTGACGATGATTTTTTAATCGAAAAGCTTTTGCTATTTTAATGAATAAATGTTGGTTTCATCTTATATATCTTACTATGGCGAATAATTTTTTAGATATTGAAATTTAATGTTTTTTGATCATGTTTTTCTTTTCAAATTCAGAATATGAATGAAGGAACAGACATTTTTTCTGATGGTACAGGAAATTTCTTGATATGATGACAATTGATATGATGAAAATCTGAAACATTTTTATAATATCTTCTCCCAAAACGATTAGCAATTTTTTCTTCTTTTTAATGAAATATTTATGTTGAGTTTTAATTCAACAAAAATATCTCTATTATGTTGTTTATTACACTACAACCCTTTGGTTATGTCCAAATGGTAAAGATCAAAATCTAAAAAATATTCGAAAGGGAGACTTCTATTTTTGGCAATTTCGACAAAATATACTTGTTATAATACATCTTATAATTGTATTCTTGAATTATGTTAAGATTCGTCCCATCCAAAGCTGACACAGTTGTGTTTCAAGCTCTTGCATCTTCACCAACATCATCGTTCGCTCACGCATTAAGATGGTATAACCAAATCAAATCTTATTCAACACAAGAACAGGATGGGTAAGGTATTACTTTTTATACTAGCCTTGTAATACTTTCAGTTAATGAATGGTTCTTATATATTGTTTTTACAAAGTAGTTTATAACTACTTAAGCCTTTTTAGTCACAAGAAGCCTATCCATTGTTCTTTTCTGGACGCTTAATCATAAAGCAAACTGTGATCATTATTACTACATGAAAAAGGGAAGCTGCATCATATATTTATATTAAAATATATATGTTAAAACCGGCATTTCCTTCTCCTCTTCGTTCACTTTTATAGCCTCGGTTCAGTATTCAGTATTGACCCAGCCAAGGTAGATAAGAATAGAGGCTAGTCTTCAGTGAAGTAGCGCCATTTCTTTTCAGTCAATGCAGTTGGGCAGTGGAAGATTTTAGCTTTGTATGCTAATATAACTTCTAAGATGATTCAAGAGATAAAACGTTAAATGATGGTATTAAGTCGTTTTAGTTCAGTGTTTTCCTTAATGTTTTTAAAAAAATTTTGAATGAAAATTTTTGAATAAACACAAGAAAAACAGAAAACAGCGATATCAATGTCACAGACGTTTTGTTTTTGTTGTTGATAACAACGTTATGATGAATGGTGGTTACATGCTTGGAACAGTAGAGCATTGAATCTGTGATTTCAGTGCAAAGTTAAAAGATCATTATTAAAAGCCAGGCTGAAGATTTATTTTTATTTTGCATCCTGCTGATAATGTACCTAGTCCAACTGGATGTACAGCCATATGAAGGAAACCCTTTTTATGTGGAGAACAACCAGTTATTTATTTCAAAGAGTACATAACAAAAACTGCCAATAAAAACATGATATCGTATATGCAAAAAGATGTTCAGAAAACCAATTGTATACGTATAATATATATATTTTAATTAAAAGGATTAAGACACGTAAACAAACATGAAATAATCTGGTTGAATGTGCTTCCCTGGATAGTCGTTTGATACAACAACATATGAATTCCATGATCACGTATGCTGTTTTGATACTGTCTCGCAAAAGTTAATACATCTGACAATTTTTATTACAAACATCAACGAACATAAAATCAAAACACATTCCAACATAACAGTCTATAAATTAAATCAAGCCAAAACAATAACTTCTACTTCCAGCTATATAGTGATTTGGTTATGGATGTATGTTTTCACTACTAAAATATTTTTTTTTTCATTTGGGATTTATGAGGTCATTTTTATCAAATTAATATATGTGTGTAAACATGTTTTTTGAATCAGAGCTGTTTATTCTAAAAACTTGAATTCAATTTTATAAATTGTCATTCTAACTCTTCGTTCCTAATTTGAAATGCTACACATAATATGTTTTAAGCCTGATTTCCACTCAGGAAAATTTCAATTGGATCGGAACGGACCGGATCGATTTTTGATCTGTATGCGTATTAATTAAAGTTTTGCGATCCGTTTCGATCCATTTCAGTCCAGGAAAAAGTTGAAAAAAGTTCAACTTTTTTCGATCCGGTCCGCGGATCAAAATTTTTTAACCAATGAGAATCGGGGTTTTTCTATAATTTATTATTATTATTCAAGAGGCTAGCCACATCAGTTTCCGTCTGCGCGAATGAAAGGAAATTGCTCTCCGGATCGGAACAGATCAAAAATCGATCCGGTCCGTTCCAATCCAATTGAAATTATCCTGAGTGGAAATCAGGCTTTAGTAAAGATTGGTTTTTGATTGCCTTTGATAGTTATTTGCTGTTATGTCTACTCAAAAGTTTGACAATTTTCTCTTCTTCTTTTGTAAACCATTATACAAATTTGATTGTATAATTTTGTAAGAGAGTTTCATCTGAGTTACAGAAAGCAAGTCTATGGAATTATATTTTTCATGTGATTTTATTGTTTAAAGGATTGGAAACTTGTCTTCTGCAGGAATAAAGATCATATGTTAATTATGATGTCCATAGTAACTTCTCAATCACTTTTAACACATTGGCAAAAATTGTGAAACCTTATCATTTGATGTTCATACATCTTCTTTTTATAAAGTTCGAAATAAGTTTTTCTGTGGTATTAAGTTTAATTCCACCCTGATAAGTATGGACAGCATTTTTATATGAGTATCAAGTTGATGGTAGCTTTACCATTGTAGCTGTACCATTTATCTTATGGTTATCTGTGTACACACGATAATTGATAAAATTTTTGCAACTTTGGGGAAATGTATAGTCGCATTTTTGCGAATCTTGTTTGTTTTAGTTTTCCAGGTGCGAAAAAAAGTGTTAATGATTATGGCCCAAGAGGTAATGAGCAAGCTAAAAAGGATGATGATGACGCTGATGACGACTTTGATCCTTTTGGATCAGATTCGGAAGAGGAGGAAGAGGTAAGAAAGTTTTTAAATTGTGAAATCATTAATTATCATTAATTATGAAAATCGGTGTGTTGAAGTTTGAATTTGGGTGCCAAGATTTCTGCGCCCAATAGCATGTTGCGCTATTGTTTTTGACCTGTAATACCCCCTGATAACTTAAGTACTTAAAACTGGTAGCTAATGTTGTTTCTTGTTTTATTCATAGTAGCGTTGCTTTCATTTCTTTTAACAGACTGAAGAAGAGAAACGTATAAAAGAAGAAAGAGTTGCTGCCTATAATGCTAAGAAGAGTAAAAGTATGTTTTATAAAGTTATCTTGTCCGTTCCTGACATTAAAAACACGTTACTTTTAATGCATAAATATTATATTTTTGCTTCTTTGTAACAAACGCTTTTTGGAATAAAAGAGGAAAACAATAAAGAAAAACATTTCAAGTTCACAAAACACAAAACTTTATGGAATAATGCAATGGAGATTTTGTAAACATTGGCAAGAAACTATTTGCATTTTAACGATTGCATTTGGAAAATCTTCTTTAAAAAATTGAAGCAAGTTCAGAATTTTTCCCACATAAAACCCAAATTTCCATTTTTCTGTGAAAAAGAATGGCAAATCAAGTTCGTAGTCAAATAACTACGTAGAAATTTTGTAGAATTGTTTGAACGTCAAAATAGATATTTGGTCCAAATTCTCTGTTTGCAGTTTGAAAAATTCAAAACCTGATTATTTATGAGGCTGTGATTTGTAGATTCTGGAGTTTTGGGGCTATTTTTGTCCACATCAAGAGCAAATTTGCAATGCAATTTTGAATTATCAGCATAATTTCCAGTAACACTCTTTATTTCTCTGAATGAACAGATTCCACTTGGGTCAAGTTTGAATAAATGTTATGTTAGGGATGTGGAAGTGTTTCTTTACAAATATAAAAAACAACACCATTGAATGCTCTCAATACTAGCAAACATAACATGGAAATCAATTTATAGTTTTTGAGAAAGAAAAATGTTATGTTATGCTTCTAATGTTATCTTTTGCATGCGTTTCTTCACCAATAGTGATATTTACTGCCATAACAGATCAGTTAAAAATAAGAATATTATATGACGAGCTAAAAACAGTAGCAATGAATCAGTTGAAATAGAATATCATCAGGATGGCTAGATTCTGATTAGTTTCACTTAGGCCTAAATTTCATTTTGTTGACCAAAATACATTAAAACCTGGATTCTTTGTAATGTGAACCTGGATCAAGCCTGAAATATGTTTATGCACTTCTTTCAGAAGCGAAAGTTATTGCAAAATCATCCTTGTTGCTCGACGTAAAGCCTTGGGATGACGAGACTGGTAGGTGACACATTTAAAATTTCTCTGCTATTATTGAAGAATATGATTTACGAAACTTCAGTGTCTGATCTTAATGAAATTTTTGAAAACCAGTGTTGTGGTGGCCCGGCTGGACAGGCAAAAAAAGTATATAAATTGTAAATATGATTTAAGAATTTCCATTCCAAGAGATTTGATTGTTTTATGTTTGTCTTTGCAGTTTCAGCTCCTTTTTTTCTATATTGTAAGCATTTCTAACCATGTCTAAATGAAATTGTAGAGTGTTTATTTTTGAATATCGGGTCATTAAAATTTCCTTCAGGCCACTAAAAATTATGTCAATGGTCCAGCGTGGCACCCAGATCTTCAGATTAGACACTGAACTTGGAAATAATTCTTTTAGACATGAAGAAACTCGAAGAATGTGTTCGTTCAGTCAGTTGTGACGGTCTCCTTTGGGGTCAATGTAGGTTTATTTTGATACTATCATTATATTAATATTAATAGCTGATTCTCTGTTTGTTTGTTTTTTTGTCTGTCACACAAATGGTGACTGTGAGCTGTGAGAGAAATGAGGCAGTCAGCAATGTAAGATCACACAAATTATTTCTCTTGTGTGCAACGTCAGTGTGAAGCCATTGCATTGAGACCCGCAATCGACCGCGACATATAGGGAAAATTCCCAACACTGAAAACAAAGTAATATCAATCTATTTGCAGGATTTGTTTAAACTTTATATCATGTCTTTATCGTGACAGTAGTAGGCAGCCTACAGCCTGACTGTAGGCAGTTGCTACGTTCTTTAAAATAGTTGTACACCAAGTCGTTGCTGTGATTGCTGACCCTGATGATTATATCTTATCACACATTTATCTGAGTTCTCTGTGATAGCATTCTGCAAATATGAAGGGGTACTTGACGACTTTTTGCATTTGCAAGCCAATTTTTATTATTTGTTCAATGTGCAATTTTGTTTTAATAAGCAGACGGTAGTGACGTTGCATTAAAAATGACAATCTTTTAGTAGTTATGTTGCTTAATTTGTGTTGTTAAGCATTAATCGAAAATGTATACAATAGAACCCCCGATAACTCGAACCAATTTCGAATTCCCCTTGAGCCTTCACCAATACTTTCTCATGAAATACCCCCGCTAAGTCGAACCAACATTCATGTCCCTTGGGGCAATATTCCTCCAATAACTGGAACTTAGGAGCAAAAATGGAAATCTATTTTTTTCAATTACTACTGTACATGCCATTTTGTGGAGAAGACATACAACAAAGGCTCATTTCTTTGTTCATTGTTATTGATAAAGATATTTCAGCTAAACGTTTTTCAATGATGTATGTAGTACGGTTTTCATGTGAAAAAAGAAAAAATCTCTTAATAACTCGAACTATTTTCTTTTTTCTGCAAAAGTTCGAGTTATTGAATGCCCGATAACTTGAACTATTTTCTTGGTCCCTTGGGGGTTCGAGTTATCGGGATTCTACTGTATATCTCTTGTCTTAAACCTTTGTGTTCGTCTTAGTTAAAGTCTAGGACATTCAAATCATTACATAGATTGCACAACTTAATAATTTATACTTATCATAAATTTATGTCACAACCTGCTGTAATAAATTTGAAAAATGTGCTGTAGCAATGTTAGTGCTGCATCTGCATCGTTTCAAAACTTCATGTTGCTAACTTACCTAAGATTCTGGTAATACTGATTCTTAACGTTTTGAGAATTCACTAGTGTTGCTTATAAACCTGAAAGAAAAAAAACCGTGTAGTTTGTTATTGATGATGTTGAATCTTGATTTTAGCGAAATTGGTTCCACTTGCTTATGGAATCAAAAAACTTCAAATCAATTGCGTTATTGAAGATGATAAGGTATAAAATTGTTTGATGTTAAAAACCTGTACTATTGCACAACAATTTCTATAGTTCTCTATATTCTGTAGTTCCAAAATATATGAATATCGTCTACCATTTTATTATAATTTTCTTTATTTTTAGGTCAGTACGGACTTTCTCGAGGAAGAGATTACAAAATTCGAAGATTATATACAATCCATGGATGTTGCTGCATTTAATAAAATCTAAATAATATTAAAAAAAGAATTGGTTTTTTGGTTCAAACTGTGTGTTCTTCTGATCAATCCTATTTTAACTACGCTCGTGTTTTTATCTAAGGACCAGTAAATCTTGACTCGTGTTTTTATCTAAGGACCAGTAAATCTTGACTCGTGTTTTTATCTAAGGACCAGTAAATCTTGACTCGTGTTTTTATCTAAGGACCAGTAAATCTTGGCTCGTGTTTTTATCTAAGGACCAGTAAATCTTGACTCAGCTTCATCGATTCTTATTTTCCATGAAGCTTTTCACGAGAAATTGACTTTTTCGTGAATGAGTTGATTTCAATTATTATAAACCTTTGCATGGGACATATATGATTAAACAAGAGTCGTATCGAACTTTCTTGTGTCTTGTGATGGTGGCTGAACACAGTTCGAATTAAGGCATTATAAATTAGTTAATTCAACTCCTGTTTCCACCAAACAATTTGTTATTGTACGAATCATTGGTTATCGGCAATTTCAACGTCCCACTTCGTACATATTTCTTTCTCAGAACAGAGAAAGAGAAAGGTTCAATGCATGTTTTAAAAACTTTCCATTAAAAAAAAGGGTAAATTTTCTTTTTTGTATTCTCCGAAAGTCAACTGTTTGTTCCGCACAAGAGGAGATATATGTAGATAAGGGTGTTTAAAGCTTAAATTTATAAGTAAGTAAGTTGAAGGCTGCTTGAATCCTGTGAAATAAACATGAAGTTGATCGTTTTATAAACATGTTATAAGGCTTTGACCATTAACTTTGATTTCGACGTGACGCTTACACAGAAATTTTAAGTCAATAGACCTTTTCAGAAAATACGTCACAGCAGATCTTGCCTCGCTTTCAAGCAGCCATTATAATAATGGCATTTGTATCGTTTTTGAAAAGAATGATCCCGAGGGGAAAATCTTACACGAACTTCTTTAATAGACCTTTCTCGAATTTCTGTTTAAACGATGCATTGTGGCCGAGTTGTCGTATCTAACCTCGCTTTTAATATTCTAACTGCTTCTAATTATTGGAATGGGAATTGAGAATAATAGAGAGTATTACTAAGTTATAAAGTATTGAAATAAGTAGAACAATGAATCGCACAAAAACGAGGTTAGATATGAAACTCCGTCACAGTTTAGAGTTTAAACTGAAATTCGGTAAAGGTCTATTCTTATAATTTACGTAAGTAATTTAAAACATTAGAAACGAGGCAAGATCTGTCGTGACGTAATTTCCGGAAAGGTCTAATAGATGATTATCAAGCAAAAACTATTGTTTGATAAATCCTCAGTCAAAAAAACAACAGCGCGTAGAGAGTTGTCCGAATATACATTTTTTGTAACGGTAAATTATTATGTGTTGGGGATACAGTTCAAATCCGAACAAGTACCGGGTGAAATCCGAACACGTACCGGGTGAGTCAAAAAAAGGTACCGGTATTTCACAACAAATATCTTTAGATTGAAAAAATATGAAAGGTATTTTTTTTTTAATTTCTGATATTAGATGAATCCGTTCCGTTTATTTTGGTGTATTATATTCTTCTAATTTGGTTGAGTAGAAAAAATGTTATGGACAAAAACTGGCAGCGATCCTTGTAAAAATCTTCGAAAAATAGACAAAAACATTTTTACAAGGACCGCTTCCAGTTTTTGCTTTCCAGTTCCATCCAGTTTTAACCTAAACGGAATCCTCTAATCCAGAAATAAAAAGAACTATCTTCCATAATTAGGGATTGTTCACAAATGACGTCAACTGTTAGGGGGGGAGGAGGGGTTATGCTGAAGTTGACGCTGGTTGACGGGGGAGGGGGTGGGGGGTGACACTACTGTTGATGTCAACCTTCACAATTTTCAAACCCTTGATTTTTCTAATTAAGCAAACCTTTCTCATGAAAATGTTTACACTGAATTATGGTCTTGATGTGATCGGTAGAGTGCGAAAGTCCTTCGGTGTTGCAGTGGCTTTTTCATTCGAATCGAAAGTTTTTTCGCTCTCACCTGAAGACAATACATTGCACGAACGTAACACTCGAGCCCTATTCAGTCATCACCAGAGCAGCTAGAGGTAAAGGAAGGAAAATTTGTTTCTCTGTCTCAAAAAGGGGAGGGGGGTCTCTTTCCAAAAGATGACGTCAACTCAGGGGGAGGGGGTAAAGCAAATTTGACGCAGGTTGACAGAGGGGGGAGGGGGGGTCAAAAATCTTGAAAAAATGGTTGACGTCATTTGTGAACAATCCCTTATTCAATCTAAAGATATTTGTTGTAAAACACCGGTACTTTTTTTTACTCACCCGGTAGAATCGTAACAACTGCCTCGATTTAATAATGAAATTTCACAAGTTTCCTTCTGCATGATAAAATTTAACCTCGTTTCCATGTTCCAAAAATAATATCGGGGAAAGGTACTGGTTAGTATGTGTCCTGCTGCTTATTAATCTCACCCAACGAATACCAATTAATTTTCTGATAAATAAGGTCCGATGATGTCCCTGTTTATTCTCCAAAAAAATGAATTGAAAAAGTTTTCAATCAAAGAAATAAGTTCTTCGCCAAAATTTCAAACTTCAAAGGAATGCCGAACGAACTATGACGTAAATGAAATTAAGTTTCAAAAGATCTTTTGTTTAAGGGCTCAGCGTACCTTTCAAAAGTTTTATTTTTCAAATTTTTTTTGACAAATACAATCATTAGAGGTTATTATTATTATATATTTCCCCGTAGGACGAAATATATGTTAAAATCGGTATTTTCCTTCTCCTTCTTCTTCTTCTCCTTCTTCTCCGTTCACTTTTATAGCCGCGGTTCGGTATTGAATTTTCGCCTAGCCAAAGTAGATAAGAATAGAGGCTAGTCTACAGCACGCCATTTTTTTCAGTCAGTGCAGATGAGCAGTGGAAGGTTTTTGCTTTTTTTTCTGCTAGCTCTTAAAATGATTCAACAGATGAAACGTTAAATGATGGAAATGAATCGTTTTAGTTCAGTGTTGTCTTAAAAAGCTTTGTAAAAACTTTTGAATGAACGTGTAAAAACCAGAAAAAATTGATGTATATATCAATAATAATGATGTTTTGTTTTTGTTGATAACAATGTTATGATGATTGGTAATTAATTTGCTTCGAACAGCAAACCATTGAAGCTGTGGTTTCAGTGCAAAGGTGAAAATTCATTATCAATAGCCAGGCTGAAGATTTATTTTTCTTTTATACCCTGATATAATGTAGCCCAACTGAACTGAAAGCACGATGATGGATGTACCAGCCATGAAGGAAATCCTTTTAATGTGGAAACAACCAGTTCAACCAGTTTGTTAATTCAAAAAGTACATACAAAAACAGCAAGTAAAAACATGATGTCGTATATGCAATAAGAAGTTCAGAAAACCATTATTTACGTATAATATTTTAAAACACAGGATTGAGACACATAATAACTTGAAAGAATCTGGTCGAGTGTGCTTCCCTGGATAGTCATTTAATCCAACAACAGAAACATAGTTTACTATGGATGAATTCCATGATCACGTATACTGTTTTGATACTGTATATCATACTTTATTTTGCAAAATTTAATATACTGTCAATTTTCCTGTATGAACAACAAACGTAATTCAAAACACAATACAAATGACAGTCTGTAAATTAAATCAAGCCGGAACACGAACTTCTACTTTCAGCTATGTAGTGATTTGGTTATGGATATGTATTTTCACTACAAAAGTTTTTTTTTTTTCCATTTGGGATTTATATATGAAGGTCATTTTTACCACAGAACAGAGTGTGAACAAATTTTTTTGAACAGAGATGTTTATTGTGAATACTTGAATTTGGTTTTATAAATTGTCACTTCAAGCCCATCTTTTTTTTTTGAAAATAACTATTCTGTCCTAATTTGAAATGTTACACGTAATATTTGTTAGTAGAGATTTTGATTACTTTTGATAGTTATTTGCTTATATGTCTACCCGAAAGTATACTGTGGTATCAAAATTAGGTTTAACAATTTCCTTTTCTTCTTTTGTACAGAAAACCTGTATCAAATTTGATTGTATGATGTTGTAAGATAATTTTATTTGAGTTACAATAGGAAATTTGTCAAGCTTCTGCAATATGATGAAATTGTCTTACACATTGATAGGTTTGTTGAGGTCTTATAATTTTTAGCTACGTGTCCATAGTAACTTCTCAGTCACTTTTTAACTCCACAGCAAAATATTTTAAGAGAAACCTTATCGTTTGACCGTGAACAACTTCATTTCATAATAAGTTCAAAGTAAGTTTTTTGTGGTATTAAATTCAATCTGAGTATCAGGTCGATGGTAGTTATACTGTAACTATTTAATCACACATTTTTCTCATGGCTATCAATGTACACACATTAATTAATAAAATGTTTGCAACTTTGGGGAAATATATAGTCGCATTTTTGCGAATCTTGTTACACTACATTTAAAGTTATAGCAAAAAATAATGGTTTTTGAGAAAGTTATGGGCATTTTTTTGATATTCAACATTTCTAAGTTATGACAACCTTTAATACAATCTGTTATAGACTCAAAAGGCGATTAATTAAATTAGCAGCTCACTTTGTGAATTTATTAAAGGCTGTCATATTGTCGTCTATGTGATGAAAAATTATTAGTGTTCTACCTTTTATTAGCTCCATCTTTCCAGTAAGTGGCTTATTTCCTTTAAAACTTTGCATAGCAGTAGATGAAAGCCTGTTAACGAGAAGTGTGCCCGCGATTTGAGAGAAAATTCCTGATTGGCTCAAAATCCGAGATTGTTTTGAACTATCCAATAGCGCAAAAGTATGGAAAAAACAAAAAACTGTTTTTCTCCTGAACAAAACCGTAAATTGAGATTTCGCGGGCACATTTTGTTTCCACTAATTGTGAGGAATCGCCACAAACAAAAAAAAACATGTAAAAAACCTTTTTCTTCGGGAGTTGGAGCTCAAAGAAGCAAACAAAAGTCCGTATTTTTGATCGTCTTCGCAGACTAATTTCTTCCTTATTATTTATGTAAATATATCCTTTTATACACCGTTGGAAAGAAAATTTATTGCTCTACAGAAAGTCTATGAACACTTTGTATTCCGCTCTCTGTGTTGAACCCAAACTTTATTTTTTTATCAAAGCAAGAGCACATAACATTTTGAAACGGTTTCAAAAAATAAATCCATTTAAGTGGCACGCGCACTTTTACTAAACAGGTGTTTGCGAAATTATTTGGCGACAGAAAAATTCTGTCGCTAAATATATATTTACAAACTTTCTATTTCATTTTATTTCAAAAGTTACCGTAGATTTATAAGCTACACTCATTAAAAGTTTCTTAAAAACTTTAGAGCTCCTCCCTTTAATGAAGATGCTCATCAGCAGATGATGTTTTGCTTGTACTTTAATGGGAGAAACCTTCGCGGGAGAAACTTTCGTGAGGTCAAAAACTCGCGAAATTTATGGGATTTACTTTCGCGAATGCCACATTTTAAACATTTTCGCGGGATTTATTTTCGCGAATGTGGATTTTGGGAAATTTTTGCGAGATAAACTTTCGCGAATTGCCTGAAAATTTCCTTAAACTTAGCCAAAAATACATTTTGAGAGTAACTTTTATCACTTTTTCTTACGTTTAAACCTCAGAATTTCACAAGGCTTTGAAGTTAAAGTTGAATTAACGATAAACCTACGACCAAACAGAAAAAAACCAATGATTATGATAGATATTTTTCTTTTGAACAACTATAGAAACTACTTTATTCATCATCATGTAACTCGTCAAAGAGATCAAATGAAAATCCGGAATTCCTTGGCTCTATTTTTGGTAATGAGATTTCACTTCAAGGTGGTGCGAATGAGAAAACTGAAATTCCCAAGGAAAATTCCCAAATTCTGGAAAAAAGCAAAACACTACACATCCGAGACATGTTTCGACAACCATCGAAACCATCATCAGGGTCTTCAAAAACCAAAATGCCTGATGCTTCGAAGAAAATAACAATTATAAATATAGATGATTAAGAAACAAATTTTGTTAAGCTTGAATTAGTTAAATGTTTCCCTTTATTTTACACGCATGAAATTTCAAATAAACCTCACTGTAACACTTTTTGTCACTTCAATCGGTTCAAAGACAGCACGAATTCTGTGAAATATACGTGTATTCTTTTAGTTCAAGACGTGTTTTTATCAGTTTTCAACCTCGTCGTCGGATACAGTCAAAAACTTGTTTTGTAAACATTTTGAAATTTTTGAATTTTTGAAAAAATCTTTGCGGGATTTATTTTCGCGTGTGGTCGAAATCAAAAATATTTTGGGATTTACTTTCGCGAAAATGTCCAAAATTCGCGAAATTCGCGAAAGTTTCTCTCGAAAAAGTTTCTCCCATTAAAGTAACACCTAAATTTTATATGGGAACTGTTCAATAATACGTCACTCTTTTTTTACACGATTTCAAACAAACTAAAAATGTAAAACAAAACAAAACAGAGAATATTAAAAATGAATATTATTATGACTGTGTAAATGACAAAACTAGAAACTCGTCATGTAAATCCTAATAAGGGAGTAATTGTCATACATTGTGTCATACACAAAAAAGTGCGTCATCAACGGTATTTCTCACTCGAATACTATGTTCCTTCATAGCCTCGCTTTCAATGATAACCAGATGGAACCCCCCGTTGAGATAATGTAAACAGAAAGAATCGATCTCAAGGAAATGAACATATATGTGTCCTTTGCGAAAAGATTTTTTTGGTAAGTGCACCTTTATTTTCAAAGTGAGTGTAAATTTTATCAAATTCTATTCCATATGTTCAGAATCTTGACATCAGTGCTATTAATTCAAGGAAAATCTTGAAACAACCGGGGGTTAGAAACAACGTTTATTTGGTGGGCGGGAATTATATCTCCCATTTCGTGAAGTAAAAGATGGTCGAAGTCGTTGATGTTGCGCCGTTTTATCGGAGAAAAGAACATTCTATTATCTATGATAACTTTAATGTTTATCACTCAAATTGTTGCCAAGATTGTTTTTGTGACGATATTTTCAACAATAAGTGAAAATCTCTCGTGATTTTCCAATATAGGGTCTGCCAAACAGCGTCATATTACTAACATGATGGCCATCATATTCTGCGATGCCGATGGAAATGGCCTAATAATAATACATTGAAGTTACTTTACTTGAAGTCACTGTAATGAATGATGAGTAGAAAGTGTATTGTAAACTGAATTTTAATATTTCTTTAGGTTTAATATATAAGAGATGAGGTCTAACACACTGGTTGTGCTTATTTTCTTCACAGTTTCTCTGGCTTTTTTAATATCAATTGTGTCTAGTCAAAGTGGTAATGGTAGGTTCATGACTTCCTATATAACTTTTTTACCCTAGAGAATGGCATTTTCAGCTAAGTCCACTACTACAGCATACTACCATTATTGGCCAAAAAAAGAGGTTTTGTATTCCCTAACGAAACATCAATAATGTTGTCGTTGTACTATCAAAATGGCTACTCAAACTAGTGTTAAAATATTAACAATATTCCAATTTATATTTTTTTATCCTTGACAAAAACATTGCATATATACTTTTTAATATTGCATTTGATTCAAATTATAGTCAAAATGGTTTCCCTCTAAATTTGTTTTATTTCTGTGTTTACAGATAATCCATGTACGCAAGCAACAAATTGTTCAAGCTGCTTACAAGCTGGAGGGGAATGTTACTGGTGTGCAGATGAGGTAAACTACAGTTCTCTCTAGGGGTTTTAAAAGAATATTGAATGTTTATTTATATCCTTTCTTGTTGGGAGGAGATAGTTTTGAAGATCTAAAAAAGTGGTTCTTTTACCTTTTTTATCCCGATATTTTTATTTATATATGAAGACTTTTATAATCACATGATATCTGGAATAGTAATTACATTTATACATTATGACATTTCTTTCGTCATCAGTGAAACTTATGCTAAAAAATCCTGTTTGATAGTTGTGTCTTTCCTAAAACTGAAAGTTTTTATGTTGTATTCAGGTGTTTAGTTGTGTATTAGATGTATTAATGAAAAATGGTACGAAAATCTGAAAATATTTTAATGAAACAGCAGGAACAGATTTTTCTTAGGAGTATTTTATTTATTTAAATCTAAATTTTATATAAAAATCTGGTCACTATGTTATCATTGTCAGAACCCAATTGTCTTCTTTTTGTTTGTTATGACTGATATTGGTGGTAGTAAATAGAATTCATGAAAGAGCATATCATTTTTGGCATCTAATGATTTTGTTTCTAAGATAATCTTCATCTAGAATTTTTTTTTTTAATTGCTTAGTACTATTTGCAAACTTTTTACCCCTACTGCTAGCAACCTTTTACCTTGCCACACTTTATCCTATTCAGTTTCCATATAAAATTCCCTAAAACTGAAAAACTAATAAAACATGGTTCTATAAAAATGTATTTTGTTTGTTTTTTCAGGTGTGGGGAAAGGGGAAAAACGTGTTTTTGTTCTTTAATTAATCCTCTTGACAGGAATATTTTTATATCGAGTATGATACATTTTTGGAAAGCTTATTTACATCTCTAACAGCTCATGTTAAACTAAAATGAGGTAAACTAAAAATTTTAAATTTTAGAGTGAGTCAAAGAAAATGAACCTTATCGTAGAAACGTAGCTCCATTTACAAAACGAGTTCAGTTTGATTTACGTGTTTTACACTTTTGTAATCACAAGACATAGAGTGGAAAACACTTTTTTTTTGTTTTTACTCAAATAAATTACTTTCAGAGTTATTTTCAGTTTCTCCAAAACCTTGTTTTTTTTTGTTTTCATTTTTTTCGTTCACAAGAGTATAACTCCTGTTCTCTCTGTTCAAAATGAAAAGATACAAAAAAAACTGTTTTTAATTCTATCCTTTAGCTTTTCAGTAAGCCAAATCTAAATATAAGAGCTTTTTTAGTTATGGAACATCAAACGTAAGTTGCTTCTACACGAAAAATGTACACTGAAAAAAAGAGCTTCAAAGATTTTTCTTTTTTGCGTGAACTAATTAATCATTTATGAAATGGAATTTTGAAAGGAAAGGATCAATACGCAACATGATTGATACGTTTTATTTTTTTATGATCTTTCATGCACACAAATTAGCTGCTAATACCATGTTTTTGGAAAATAAACAGACTTCCCAGCCACTTCCTGAAAAAATAGTTTCACCATTGGAAAATTCAGAGCTCCTTTCATCCTTATGTTGTAACTTTCTAAGTGTTAAAGGAAAAATTTATATTTAGAACTTCACAGCTGGTGAAAATGCACAAAGACCTAGATGCAACAAGAAACCTATTTTACAAACAGACGAGAAATGTAAAAAGATTGTCATTAAAGATGGCCAAGTTACAGTAAGAAATTGTTATTGAAGTTTTAAATGCAAATGTCAGCACTTTTATTAAAAACTTATCTTCTAACTTTCAGGCTGTAGAAGATAACCCATTTGATTCAATCACACAAGTTAAGCCACAGAAAATTGAAGTCGAACTCCGTCCAGGTATGACGAAAGTAAATTTGTTTCATTAAAATTGCTATCAGTAAACAAATCCTGCATGAACAATTTGAAAGCTATTATATGCCACACAAAAAATCCATATTATTACTGGATTGACATCAAAAGAAAGTTTACTGCATATAACTACCTTTATTCTTCTGCAACTTATCGTTTGTATTTTGATTTAGACCAGACAAAGACTTTCACCATTCAAGTTCGACCTGCCAAAGATTTTCCAGTCAAATTGTATTATTTGATGGACATGTCAAAATCTATGGATGACGATTTGTTAAAACTTCAGACATTAGGCCAAAAAATTGGTAATGAAAATACATATGACATCTCATTGTAGCGCTTGAACAAGTGTAAACAGTGTGTAATTAATTATGTTACTTATAACAAAAGAGATGTGTGAGCTATAACTATGGATGCTGATGTTCCTTTAAAATTTCATATTAAAGTAACAGCCAAATTAAAACGGAAAAAGAACTAATGCCTTTTTTAAAAAAATGTCAATGAATAAAACAAAAAATCCATCCCAAATAAATTTAATTCAAAACTAGAAAATGTTCAATTAAAAGCAGGAATATTATAAAGCTTTAGAATTAACTTAACTGCTTCAAATTAAGCTTTTTATTATACTCTTAAGCATGAGGTATTTCAACAACAAAATTGTGACTGAAATATTTCAAGGAATAATCTGGAATCAAGTTTTTTTTGTTATTTTAGATTATACTCTTAAGCATGAGGTATTTCAACAACAAAATTGTGACTGAAATATTTCAAGGAATAATCTGGAATCAAGTTTTTTTTGTTATTTTAGCTGATAGTATTAAAACAATCACTGCAAATTATTCATTGGGCTTTGGAACCTTTGTGGACAAGACTGTTTCACCCTTTGTCCAAATTGAAAAGCTGTAAGTTGTTTGAAAATCTAGGCAGTTAAATTTTGCACTTTGAAAATTGTAATCGCCCTAACAAATTCTGATAACCAAGACTGTTCATCATTATTTAGGAATCAACCATGTACTGGTTGCAAACCAACCTTTGGATACAGACATAACTTTAACTTTAACAAAGATGCCTCTAAATTTGAGGTATGGTAATTTTCATCATGTTTCATCAAAGGTTGTTTTTAGGAAGACTAAGTATGAAAACATAACCTTTAGGCAGCAGTAAGAAAGCAGCAGATTTCTGGTAACCTCGACCGTCCTGAAGGTGGTTTTGATGCATTGATGCAAGTTGCAGTGTGCACTGCTGTAAGTTTGTTTTGACTGAGCATTTTGAATTTACAGAAACTTCAGAAGAAGTTACAGAAGGTTTCTGGGAAATTTTGTTTTGAAGATATTGAAACATTACTGAAAGTACTAGGATAAGAACGAATTAATGGAAGAATTAGTTACTCATCAAGTAGTCATTATTTCAGGAACTTGGCTGGGGTGATCCAAAGAAATCCAGAAGATTGGTAGTGTTTGTGACAGATGCAAGTCCACACATTGCAGGTGACGGGAAGGTAAAGTATTTTTGTCCTGTTCTGAAGTTAGTGTGAATTAAGTGTTTTATTGGCAATGTGAATTGGCAAATTTTTATTTGACATGCTGGACAACATTTTACGGGGATATTATCTGCACAACAATGCATTCATCAAACATATTCAACATTTTCTTATGTTTTTCCTCTTGATTCGTGTACTGATTTATCTTATGCAGAGTATGAATTAATGATTCGTGATTCGTGAATCACGAGCCATTTTCATAATTTCATGAAAATTTTTTTCAATATTATAATAAAATCACGAACCACAATGTCCTTATGTACATTGACATCAGACATAATTTTTCCGCTGGAAAGTTAAGTCTCACTGTATTTTTTGGCTAGTTCTTCCCTAAAAACGATCGTCAAATTAGGTGTCACATGCTCGCTACATAAGCCCGCCATATTTGTTTACAAGGACAGACAATCTGCCAACATCCCAATTTTCGCAAGTGAAATGTAATTGTCTCATTTTTGTCTCATTTTTAACAACGAAATTCAAACGACGATTTATTGTCTGATCTGGAAAATGATTCCACAGACAATGATGAAACAGATGAAAATGCACCACTTTCTAATGTTGAAATGTTGAAACGCCTCCACACACGCCAAGATTTATTTACGCGTGTGGCAATTGCACACCTGGCTTGTAATGACAAGTGTAATAACAAATGTTTATTTTAAAGCAACAAAAATCTGTCCCAAAATGTTGAAAGTTTTGCTTTGGAAATTGTTCATGTGCGACGATTAAATCTTAAAATAACAGAATTAAACTTTGCTACGATTTCAGTAGTGAGGCCTCCGATCCCTTTGGAATACGCTAGTGGTTTTGAATTAAAAATCAGTGCTCACCGATTTTCTTCATTTGGTAATAGAAAACAAGTCTACTCAGCGAAATCCGCTGAGGAATGAAGAAGGAGCTTCGTGCAAGCGATTTCTTTTTCTTTTTAACGGTCTTTTAAGTTACAAAAGTATGCGCAAGGTTGCAGTTTCGAAAAAATAATCTTTTATTTAAAAAAATAGCCAGCCAGGTGGTGACGAGTTGATGGAACGGAAACGTCTCTAATTTAATTCAAAAACCATTTGAACTTTAAACCAAAACAAGAGTAATACAAATTTTTTATTTTCAGGTTTTATTTTTCCTCTTTGTTAATTTTTGAATAAATTTTATTTACCGTCAAAGTATATAATCTTTATAGCTAACATTTTACGTTTCGAATCTTCAAAAACATTGTTTTGTTTTATTAAATTCATTCTCCGTGAAAATCTCATTATTTTTACATATATGACACATTTCAAATTTGACTTGATTACCATACAGATTGAAGATCGTTGATCTTAACTGGAAAAAATTGATCGCACATCTGTCAAAAATTAACACGAACGCACACCATAACTGATATCGTCAATTAAGGCGTGCGATGACCACATGTCTGCTAATTTTCTTACGACCAGGCCTGAAATTCTTGACTTAGTATTTATTTATTATTAAACTTCATTCCCAACTTCATGCCTTGATTCTTTTGTTTATTAGAAAGGTTATGAATAGTTTAGTTTTATGCCATTGTTTTTTCTTTATACCCTCACTCTGCCTATTTACGTTCATTTGTTTCTACAGCTTTTAATAATGCCATCGGTAAAATGATTCTCCCTCATTCTGGCTATCATACATTGCTTGCATTGGTGCGCACTTTCTGTTAGTTGAGTTGAATATAAGGCATATCAGTTTTGACTTGTCTGGCTCTTCGTAGTGTCAGGTCCCTGTGGCATGGTTCCAAATGCGGTTGCTGATTCGATCATAAATCAACGAAACGTCAGGGCTTGAAGTGTTAGCATGTAATCTCAATGCCAGAACGAAGAAAATTACACTGTAAAAATCCAACACCAACATTAATTGGCCGCAACTGCATTTTCCACCAATCTGGACATATTTTTCAAAAAAACCACGGTCACTGTCCTATGCAAATCACTAAATTATCACGAATCACTTTCATTTGAACCCTGTTATGCATGATATTGGGATTGTTTTATTATTATTACTGTTCTCGTATTGTAATTATAGATTGGAGGTATAACAGTACCCAATGATGGAGCTTGCCATCTTCAATCAGAAACTAATGGTGACTTAAGTTACTCGAAATCTAACTTATTTGTAAGGAACTTCATTTAATTTAATGACTTAAAAATGTCTATCTGAAGTTGAATGTTAATGTATTTATGTTTTCTTTTTTGTAGGACTACCCTTCCATCTCATTTTTAAAAGCAAAATTGAAGGAAAATAAGATAGTTCCAATCTATGCCGTAACTAGTGATGTCATTGATGTTTACCAGGTACGAAAAAACAAACAAACAAACCAAAACTATTGCTTCCCTTTCATGTTTTTGACAATCATGCAAATAATATTTTTTGAAACATTATTCCAGAAAATTGTCGAGGAATGGCAAGATGTTGGTGCAAAAGTTGGACCTTTGTTAAAAGATTCTAGTAATGTTGTGGAACTCATCAGAAAGAATTATCTTGTACGTAGTCCTAGAAAGACTTTGATGCCATTAATTTCTTTGTGGATTTTTAGTTATCTATAAAAATGTCAGAGTTTAGAAAACTATTGCTTTGTTATCCTAAATTTCATTTAGGCAATTGCCACCACAGCTCGTATGACTGATGACTCTCCAAAGGATATTGTTGTTCGGTATAAAGTTCAACCTGGTTGTCCAAAGGTTGTAGATGATGATGAATGCACTGATCTAAAAATGGAAGAAACAGTTGATTTTGAAGTTGATATCACTGCCCTGAAGTGTAACGCTGATTGGAAAACTGATAGAAAGTAAGGGAAAGCATTTTCAACATTTGTGTTGAGTCAACGAAAACGTCGTCGAGTCTGCTCCTCAAATGACTCACCTGAAAACTTTTGAGTAAAATATTTATTAGAATGCAGGCTATGTGAAATGAGTTTGTGGACGTCAAAATTGAAAGATTCTGATTTTTCAAACTTCATTTCAGCTTTTTAATCACTGTTCCTGGCTTTGGTGACGTTGAAGTGAAAGTGAAAATGATTTGTGATTGTGAATGTGAGACGAATGGGGTTGAAACAAATTCACTTAAGTGTAATGGCACCGGTGATTTTCAATGTGGTATTTGCAAATGTCCACCTGACAGATTTGGCGGACGTTGTCAATGCACCAGTGAAGACCAAGCTGACCAAACTCTGTGTAAACGCAACACGACTGAAGGAGAATCTGATGTTTGTAGTGGTTTCGGAACCTGTATCTGTGGTGAATGCCAGTGTGACAGACGAGAGGTTGGTTTTCCTATCTTCAAACTGCTCAACCAGTTGTCGTTTCACAAACTAAATGCTTTTGTTAAACTTGATCTGTTAGGATTCTTCTGAAGTGATCTCAGGCCGTTATTGTGAATGTAATAATTTCGGGTGTCCAAGATTTGAAGGCCTGTTATGTGGAGGTATAGAATTTTACTTTCTGCTGCTAAATTACCTTCTATGTTCACTCGAAAAATTAGCACTGATATTTTATTTCTTCTGTGGTGCAGGCGAAGAGCGTGGTGTTTGCGATTGCGGGAAGTGCAAGTGCACCGAAGCATATCTTGGTAAGAACTGTGGTTCCAAAAACTGTACTATTGGGGCGAGGAATTGCGTCAAAGATGGAGTAAGTGAACTTTGTTATCTTTATACTTCAATGCAGTTCAACTTTGTCCTTTTACGAAAATCTTTGTTCTTTCTCCCTCTTAGGTGGTTTGTAGTGGAAACGGTAGGTGTGCTTGCGATCGGTGTGCATGTGACACAGGTTACAAAGGAACATACTGCGAAAACTGTGTTGTAAGTCCATCATTTGTTTAATCTCTCCTATATTTTGCGTTATTCCTTGTTATACGTTATACGTTCAGCATTACAGAAAATCAAACCACGCATATATTCAGAAGAAACTGGCTGTAATTATTCTTTTGGATTAAGACACTTGTTGCTGACACAAGTTCATCTGTTTTCCTTTAGTCGTGTCCTGGAAAATGTCAAGACAATAAAGAATGTGTGTTGTGTCAAGTCTTTGACGAACCAAGCAAGGAAGAATGTGCCAAGAAAGATTGCAAACTCAACATTCGAGTTGTAAACGAGACAGATGAGAAATGCGCCTTCAAAGACGATCAAGACTGTTATGTGATCTTCAGTTTTCAACAAGACTTGATTACCCAAAACGAGACAGTTATCGTACAAAGAGAAAAAAGTATGAATCCACGCTATTCTTATTTTGTTTAATCGGCTTCCGTGTTGTTTGAAATCAAAGTGTTGTGATTCTTTCAATTGTTATTTTTCAGGGTGTGTTGTGGTGGTGAAAAAAGATCCCAATATTTTAGCCATTGTGTTAGGGACCATTGGTGGCATAGTGTTGTTAGGTCTTATCTTATTGTTGCTATGGAAATTGCTGATCACTGCTTACGTAAGTTGTTTAGCTTCGTTCTATGTTGTGATTGGATACTCCCAGAAAAGGGTTTGATTCGATATGATGTTTGTTCTGAGTTCAAACGAAACAATTCTTTCTTCTTTCTTCTTGTTTCAGGATAACTATGAATATCACAAATTTGAAAAAGACAGAATGAAATCGAAGTGGGAAAATGTAAGTAGTTCTTCATCTGTTTGTCTGGTTATACAGGTGATGTTTTTTTAGGTTTTCAGTTCAGATATCATTTTTTTTTTTTTTTTTTTTTTTTGCTTCCTTTTAGGCTGAAAATCCGATCTATCGTCCGTCTAAACAACAGTTCCAAAACCCAACTTTCGCTGGAAATAAATAAATGTGTCAAAGCATCATGTTTTTATGAATGCAGAACAAGCCGTACTTCCGGAAGACACCCTTCAACATTTGTGACACACATCTTTTGTTCTTTATCTTCCATCTATTTTTATTTTACAAGCGCCATCCGTGTTCGTTCACACTGTGTGAAGTTAGAACCAGTTTTCCTCTCAATATAAAGTATTTACCGTCAACATGTGAGGGCATACTGAATGATGTTTCGCTTACACTCTAGGAAGCTTTTGTATAGTTTTTTTATTGTAGTTATAAAAGTTTTTTTTGATTAACGATCAACGTGTTATTTAACTTGGACACCAGCATTTCGAACTAGCTGTCCGGATAATAATAGTGATATTAGGGCGCTAAGGCAAGTTACATCAAAAGTGAAGGCGGTAATGAAAAGTTTTGACCAATCCCAGTCCTTTCTTTCTTGTTGTCAAGCTCCTTTTTAACACCTGTTTACACGTGAGTAATTATCACGGTATCTGATGTTAGTTGTGGTTCTGTTTGTTCGGTAGTTTACTAAAAACTACTTTTGTAAATTTGTGAGATATTTGATGAAGTAATTATGTATCCTCTATACTGCGCTGAGATGGTCTTGGAACCGCTTTGAGAAATCACCATAAAGTTACACCTCTTCGATTCAAATGAGCCAAATCTAATTTGTCGTTCCATGTTCGGCAGTTTACACACTTCCTTAAATTTTTACCATTATATTTTTCCATTCATAATTTTTTTAAACTTGAAGTCATAAACCTCGTTGTTAGTGTCTCGGGTAATCTTGTATTTTTAATATCGTAATTAATCATTGTTTATTTTCTAAGGGCGTTGTGCATCATGCGCCTTAGAGAACGTTCACTCAGCCATGAAGTAAGATGTTTATTATGAATTTTGTTTTTTTGTAACTTGTGTAAATTCATACTAGTGTTTTAATTACTAACTTACCAAGTGAGAATTTGTTCTGCTATCCGTTGTTTTTCGAATTTCCTCCCTTCAAACGAGTTTGTGACATTCTGTTTGTGACATTTGATCCACAAGCTTAATACATTCATGAACCTTTGTAGACTCGAAGTAGTCGTCGCACCCAAAAATTACGCCCTTTCACCCTTGCTCGATTTGTCTTGGGGCGCAGCAGAGGTAAAGGGTCAGGCTATGTCTTGATTTTAAAGTGAGATGGGCAGACGTTAAGGGAGCACAAGAGGAAAATTAGCAGTCACTCGAAAAATCTTTTAGCACTGTTCATGTTTAGTGTATGACGTAATCAAAGCATTTTGAACACAGGTTGTACTGCAGATAGAATTTTTTGGCAATTATTCTGTTTTAAGGTGTTAAATGGTGGTTTTCAACTTTGTATACAATGTCGAATTTATAGAAAAAATTTGCATCTCACAGAAAAAGTACTCACGCGTTTTAAACGATCTGTCATCAAAAGTTGCTTCAACAGGGGGTCCATCTGGAAGATATTTTTATTTTAGCGGGTCTCCATTTGTAGCGATATCTCGATACTTTTAGAACGCGGGATATCATTAATTTATTCAAGTATAAAACAAATAAATTACAATATTAAAATCAGTTGGTAGACAATAAGAAATAAAAAATTAGATATTCTTAAAATATAAAACAAAGATTCATAATAGACTGTATCCTATCTATAAGGAGAAGGAACTGACAAATGCGAAAAAGAGAAAGGCGACTTGCTGTGACGAAAACTTTGATAACTCAAAATGGGGGAATAGAGCGATTGGATATCGTGAAACTAATGAAATAAAGGACAAGCAAACAAACACACACACACACACAAAAAAAATAGTTAACATAAATTAAATACACTTAGATTTCATGCATGCAATTTCAAAGTCATTCGTTTCCCTAATAACTTTGGTGCAATGACATCTCGAACCACGAATACACATCAGAGCCACACGAAGTATCATGAAAGATAGTCTGCAACGTATCATTGAATAAACTCTTTCATATCTCTCCCCTGATTTCATAGCGATAACATTAGCCACATGTTTATGGAATTTTGAACATTCGGGACCTACACCTCCTCCGACAGAAAAAACTAATGGTGTGAAGGTTCCATGTTCAATGTTCATTATGCGCTGGTTGTAATTGCGTTTTTTTCTCTCTCGTGATTTTGAAGCACTTTTTCAATTTCTAGATGCTTTTGTGATTGACATTTAGCGTTAGTAATTCTTACATCGAAGTAAGCGTTCTTTCCTTTTCTCCATACACTACGAGCACGAATGTCAGGCAGAGCACTATCTCCTTTCAAACCGTTGATAGTTTCGATTGTAATCGGCTGAAGGGGTGGTTCTAATTCAACATCATGAACAATTCGCTTCAGTAATTCTGCTTCGTAATCCCTGATTTCGTTATGGCGTTGGGTGACAAAACCTCCTTTTTTACAGTTTAAAGCATGGGTAACATCATATGTCTGTCCACATTGACATTTCGAGGGTAGACCTTTCAGATGTTTTGCATATCATATGTTAATGGCATCTCGGAATTCGCCTTTATTAAGAACAAAGTCATAATCCTCGAGGGGCAATACTGACAGCCAGCTTGAAGCACCCTTCTCCTTGCTTTCCATGACAGCTTTCAGGGTTTCTGCTGGTAATTCTCTCTCTATTCTTTCTGATTTAAGTTTCAATAGTTCGTCGTGATCATGTTTTGCTTTTGCTTTCAATTCGTTCACTTTCTTTTCGTCGGGAAGGTTACTCTGCGATATCATAATAGCTACCAGTGGATCAGTAATTTTTAACGAGGTTTGATAGTGTTGCTCAGCTGTCTCTTCGAATATTGGTATACCGAGTCCACCAAAACGAATTGGTAACGAAAATAACTCGTGATCTTGGTGGTTTACTGATAATTCGAACAATGATGGTAAAAATTTGTCTTGAATGATTTGGTCAACTTTCTGCATGTATGATTTCATTTCAGGAATGGTACGGAGAAAATAAGTGAATCTGTGCATTTCGCCGTGTATAAATGCAGCATAAGCCGCTTGGGGTTCAGATTTTGCAATTTCGCTCAAACGCTCTATTTCAACGCACCATTCAAACACTTTTTCTTCACAATACGTCTGCCGAAAATCTTTACTTCCCAGGGCTGCTCCCAAATGTCGTTTTCCGTCGATGGTAATTTTTATGTCTGTATCTTTAAAAAGGTCGGTTGCATACTCGAGCTTTTCAGGGTTCTTTAAGATCAACTATGACTTCATTTCGTTCACGAAGTATCCAAACTTTATACCAGAATCAATAATTTCGATCCACCATTTTTTTTAATCCTCGATCTTGCCTGCTCCTGTTATATCATCTGCTAGACACACCAATAGAACGTTCGGACAAATAATCTTTAACCATCTAAGCAGGGGATCGGTACCGATGGCATAAAACGGCATAGATAGATTATCACCTTGCGTGGTACCTTCTCGTGACAGCAGGTTAGTAGTTCCCAGGATCACCAGACGACTAGGAATGCGATAAGTGTTAATCAAAACAGTTGCAAAGTTTGGGCAAATTACCTGGACATTATGCAATGTCACATTTCGATTAAGCGAGTTAAATGCATTGCTTGCATCCACTAAAATGACGGCCTCGGTATCATCTTGATCAAAAATATTTTTCATGAAATGGATTGCCGCTTCAGCTCCTCCAGAGAGTCCTGTTGCAGATTGCAATGGACCCGCTGCTTCCTGAATGTCAGATTTTAACGTCCATCCTATAACTTTGCAAATGACACGTCTGAGCACCTCACCTACTCCAATAGGCCTGACACCAGGGTATTTGTTTAAGGGTATCAGGCGAGACGCGGTGAATGCTTCCAGAGAAAATGGATCAAGAATTTCTGTCGCTAACTTTCTAGCAAAGGCTGCGCATTGTTCTCTAAGCTCCTTGTTCTCACTTTTAAACTTTGTACTGGTTAGAATGTGGCAAAAACTCTCTGCATCTAGATGAGACGGTCCACTACCTCCTTTTGTCAGTCGTGATGCTTTAAAAATCAAAAGTTCGCTCGTCAATAGAGTCAAAAAAAGCTGGCGAGATATGATTTATAGGACCGTTAAGTAAGGTGTTTTCCAGTATCGGCGCGGGTTGGGGATGTTTCTTTTTCAGATCGGATAACAATTCTTCGCTAATATCATGTACACCATTTTCAGCATCATCTCTAAGAAGTTTCAAGGCTGTGTTTACTTTACCGCTGGATAATGTAATAATCAAAGTGTCTTCCACAGTAATTACAGTTAAATGACATTTTTATAACAACATTACATCGGTATAAGAAACTTCATGAAAGTCTGAGTTTTTAAATAATAATATTCTCAAAATAAGTTCCAACCTCATTCAGGATTCCTTTTCTCTCACATTTGGTATTGTATGAACTAAACTCATTTACTCCAGTGAAAGCGATCAGTTTCCAGTAATTTAAAACTCTTTAATAGAATTTATTAAATAAAACTTAATAATAACTTCTTAAAACTTCATTGCGATTCTTTACGATTTTAGAACACGTCCGTTCACTTCAGCGGTCAACCTCTTGCTGTTATCTGTTATCCTCTTGCTCTTATCTCGATACTCCACTCTGATGCGCTTTAAAAGCAGCGTATCAGCCCATTAGGAGCCATCGACTGAATGCACACTCTGGCGCTAAGTCAACTACTTAGTTGCAAGTCGCGGCGGGCAGAAGAACTAACCATCATTACGGATGGAAGCCCAAGGACTAAAAACTCTCGGTTACTCACTTACTATTCCTTTTCAAGAGAAATTTAAGAATTAAGAAGGAATGTTTAAGGCTCATTAATCAATCAAAAATCATAAGACTTGGGCCGATTTATGTAATTCTTGAATAAAAACACAGTATGTTATGGTTTTAAAATCACGCTGATTGAAATATATTGTAAATATCCCTTCAGAGGCGTAGTTAGGGTCAGTCAAAAAAAGTGGAGGAGTTCAACATTATGATATTTCTTTTCAATCTTAAGTGGCGATTAGGTTACTTGCACGCTTTCCTTTTCTACCCTAAATGACTTAACTCTTCTCCACAAATTTTGACTGACCTCTGGCTACGCCTCTGCCCTTGTTTTACTGACATCCTCGTTGTATGAAGTTTGTTTGATGTTGATATGTGTGAAGTTGTTTTAAGTTTAGTGGTTGTTATGGGAACAGCTATCACAAAACCCGGGGTAATATCTTTTGTAGTTTCTTCTCTACTCCTCGCGCCACCTAGGAGAGATTGAGAGAAATAATGTGAGAAGATGATATGAATGATAAGTGGATTTAAATATTAGACGTAAATTTGACAATTACTTCCACTGAAAGTTGAAAAACAATTGCCTAACAAATTTCGAAACAATGAGCTGAGAACATTTTTCGCTCGAAACCATCAATACTTCCCAGAATTTTTGAAATAAGATTTCATTTTACAAGATGGCGTCGAATATCGGTACCTCATTGGATTGAACGAAATCGAGGTTTGGGCATCAGAGGGGGTTTTCCGAGAATTTCTAAGAACGAAATAATTTTTAACAAACTCTTCTGTGAAACCTTATTACTACTGTAGCTGTGGCCTTGACTGTGATAAGCTACCAGCCACTTCTTTTCTTTAAACGAACGCAGACAAAAGAAGTTTGATATTAACAGTAATTAAATTTAATTGTATGTTATTGACTCACCTATGACTGAGTTTTAAGGCTGTATTTTTGGAATTTTCTTTTCTTGAGAAAAGAAAACTGAAACATTCTCAGCTCTAGCTCTGTCTGTCTTTGTGCCTCTTTGTCCGGATTTTATTTTGCATTCATTAAGTTTTTGCAACTCCCCTAGCAACGTAGGATAATGATGTGGTTGATTATAGCTAAGATAAAATGTATGATTAGTTTGATTTCCTTAAACGAATATCTGCCCTTATAGTTTGTATGTTTTTCTGTTGCTTTTTTGTACTTGTGCAAGAGTAATATGCTTTTTTATTACTTATAGGTGGCCTTATCCTTTAAGAATCTAGAGGGAATCTATCAATAATATAAAGCAAAATGTTGTATGCTATAGAATCTCTGATGGATAAATATTCAAAAAGTGGTTCAGAAACTGACTGTTTTTTGGTAGAGTCTAAGAAATATAATCTGTTATTTTGAACGGCAAATTGAGTTGTTTTACAAAAGAAATGTAAAAAATATTTATCCATCCATAAACGAGGGATAGGTCTGCTGTGAGGTCGTGGAAATATTTGATAGGATATCTTGGTATCAGTTGCCTTCCTGGTGTTTTTTACTGTCAGTTTTGGTATTCAGTATAAAAATGTTAAAATTTCCTAACCATCTATAATAGAAAATAGATTCCTGACCAAAGATGGGAATATGGTCGGAACTTCGATCACTTGGGGAAGAATATTCTGTAAAGTTGATGGAGGTATATAGAAATCGTAAATTTCCTTGGGAAGTAAGAGGAAGTTTTGCAGATTGGTTTGAAGAACAAAACTGGTACTATTTGTATGTTTATCATTTAATCACAAATTGTTGGCCTTAGTAATACTTGTATCTTCACTTCTCAATTTTTCAGGAATTTCGATGAAAAAAGTCCAGAAAACGAATTACATACAAATGAACTTCTCCAGACATTGCTTAAAAAAATCGATGACAAGTGTGCTGTGGTGATTATTATATTCATAACAGTTTAGTCCCTAAGGCTTAAAGCATTTTACATAGTGACAAAAATGTTGAAATTTATATCTTTAGCCACACGAAGATCTCATGACTCAAATGAGATTTTATGAAGTTAGGAAACATTTCTTTGTAAGTTATTTCAATTCCGCCTTACAGTTTTGATTAAAATTGCATTAATGGTATATCAAACATTATTATGTATCAAACTTTCATATTTGTTAGGAGGAATTTGGTGATAAACCACAATATTTTGTTGAAACTGTGAGAAACATTCTAAATGACGAGCAACAATTACTTGCTGTCAAGTCATTGGTTAGAACATTGTTTTTAATATCTTTATAATTGTTAGTCACTTTATTTAACTGAACTCGGCTTCCTTCCTCTCTCAGTTTCCATTACACCAGAATAAATTGATAAAGGATTCATAAATTGATTTTTCTCTTTCAGTTATTTCATAATTTTTGAGAGGAGGTTGTTCTTTTCTCAAAAATGTATCTTGGATCTATGGATATTGCTAGCTTATTTTAACTTTGTTAGCAGATAAACCCACCATCATTATACATTATACATCATTTTTTTCTAATATGCATTCTCTTTTTTTGGTAATGGATGAGGATGACTATTTCAATATAGCAGTAAATTTTATGTACAGTTTTTTAATTCCTCTTAGAGTAATGTTTCGTTGAATCCTACGAATACAATGGGATTGATTGATAACACACTTCCTCCAGCTGCCCCAGTACCCGATATCAACGACTCAATGCAAGAACTTCAAAGTAGAGTGGGAGTAGGTTGCTTAGCCTTTTGATCTGAAATTGTTATCAAAAATCAAGAACTATATAGGTTACCTTTATTACTAATTCCATTTTAAGAATCTTGACATGTTCATCAAAGAATATAGGAACCGTCAAGAAGATTTTATACTGCAGTATCAAGATGTTTGTAAGGTTGATGGTAAGTTATTTGGTTGAGTTGAAGTAGTTGTTTCAGATATCGTTGCCAGACATTTAGAAATAAAACAGATTTAAACTTGCATAAAAATTTTGGTCCATGAGGAAAAGTGTTTTTGATTTATCTGAACATTTTTGTAACTGTTTTATATATATTATAAGATTTTAGATGTCTGGATATGACACCTTGCACATTCTTGAATTTTGATTGATTGTTATATTTCCAGCTGATTTGCAGCAAGTCAGAGCTCAACATCCCAACAACTCACAAAAAGAACAACAGGTAAAGATGGAACGTTGAAATTGAATGCAAATGTTTCCATGTGCATGAACGATATCATAATTTTTATGTACTTACTGAAGTAGTGCAATTTTTTAACTATACATTTTTATGGAATAGATTGAAAATATTTCTGTATGAAATTCTATAAAATGTGACTTCACATCCTCGACATGACAGCATCACTTAACATTTAGCTTTATTGGTTAGATTTTCTAAGTCAGTTAGAAAACTCTTTTTGGTACAGTTATTGAGCTGATGTTATGTTGAATTATAATGAATACCTATGATGAATAAAATATGAAGTTTCTTAAAGGTTCAAATGATGACAAAACGTAAGCAAGATATTGAAGGTATACTTCGGGGAAAAGCAGAACAATTATTGAAAGATCGAGAGGTACGAGATAAAACAATGTATAAATAAATAAAATTCTTCTTTTGTACAAGGCCTCAAAGTTGCATTGTATTGTTACATTGGTTATCTAATTTAGAGGAAAGGTTGTAAAGGATGTAAATATTAGTAATAAAAAGAATTGGTCCCCCAAACAACAAGATCTTTTTCATTAGGAAACCATGTGCAATACCATTCTTTGTTATGCTCTTGCAGAACATTATGAAAAGCTTGTTGAACACCCAAAGTTCTATCCAATTGGTTGGATCTCGTATTGTTGAAGAATTATTACGTTGGAGAATGATGCAGCAAAAGTCTCTTAGTGGTGCTCCTAAACCCGGACCATTAGATGAAATACAAAAGTGGTAAGTTTTGATTTTTTTTTTTCAAAAGTAAACCTCAGTTAAAAGTCTTTCTTTTGAGCTGTCTTTTTGTTTGATTTAGGTTCGAAAATCTCACTGATGTGTTATGGCATTTCTATTCTTTAGCTGCTCAGGTATGTAATCATATGAAGGATTTTCATACAAAAACCTAGTTTCAAATTTTATGGAGCTTCCCATCTTCACAAATGATCTTTGCTTATAGTATAAACTTTTGTTCGATACGCTTCCAATAACCAAGTATGGGATGGAAAAAGAACAAATTGAAAAGTTACTAAAAGATGTTGTCACAAACCTTACAACCTTTATCATGAGGTAAGCACTTGGACAGAAGTCATGGTTCGAAACAACATAATGACTGTAGTGATTTGCAAAAACCTCTGTAGCTCAGGACAGTCAAGAAAATTTCGCATTGGGACAAATCCCGTTTGTTGTTTGTTATTATATACCCAAAATATGATGTTGTCTGCATACATATTTTTCCCAGGTCATTCATTGTGGACAAACAACCACCACAAGTTTTGAAAACACAAACCAAATTTCAAGCTTCAGTCAGGTATTATATTTCAATACAAGACAAAATATCATAAGCACCTATTGTAGTGAAAAGTGTTTTTATGTATGGCCCTGTTCAGGTGAAAATTGAAATGTTTTGTTTTGTTTTGAGACACACTGTTAGTTTTAGGCGATGTTGTAATTAATTTCACACTATTCAATTTCATCACTTTCTAATCATCTTGGTAAAATACAGGTAGAAGGTGAACACTGACTGATGTTGGGTAACACTTGATATAATAAACTTTTAATAGATTGTTGGTTGGTTCAAAGCTAAACCTACAAATGAATTGTCCAGAAGTGACTGTATCTATATTAAGGTGAGTAATGTTAATATAGTCAAGCAATGTGATGATGGAGAATTGGTATGTTATTGAAATACAGTTCTTCCGATCTATTCAAATTTCAAACTTTCTATTCCATAGTGAAAAACAATGCAAAGATTTAGTGCAAGGGAAAAAATTGGAGTAAGTGACTTTTGAATTGATGGATGAATCACGAAGTCATGAAAATAAAATTTGAACTATTTTTAGGGACATTGGAACTTGTGGTGATATCTTGAATGAAAAATGTGTAAGATCTTCGTTCATCGGGACGATATATGTATGTCCGTGAAATTATTTATGCCCAGTTGATTTATTTAGGTGATGGAACACAATAAAGACCGAACAACGCTACAAGCAGAATTCAAAAACCTGGTATCTAAAGAATTTTCTAACTTTGAAATTATGTTTGAGATGTGTTTTATTTTGGTGTTTCTTAACGTTTTGTCGAAGATGTCGGACAGTCTGATTGATCTGTATGTTCTGTTTGATTTGTTAGCAATTGAAGAAAATTAAAAGACAAGATCGGAAAGGCCAAGAGGTAAGTGGTGCAGGATGTTCTTAAGCTCTGAAATAATTGGAAATAATCGACATGAACAATAGAAACCTATTTCAACAGATTTAAAGTATCACTTTAAAGCATGCATCATTCATTGTTCAACGTTATCCTTTTTGTATTTAGTCGGTTCTTGAAGCCAAAAGTGCACTTGTGTTCTCCGCTAAGTTGAACATCAGTGGAGATGAATTGCCTGTTCTGGTAGGTCGAGACTCAAAAATCTATGATGGACCCTTGTTAACTTATAATATATGTCTCCATGCAAATTTATATTTTAGTGTATGTCTGTTCCAGTTGTTGTTGTTGTCCATGGTAACCAAGGGCCTAATTCCGAAGCAACCATTATTTGGGATAACATGTTTTCTAATCCTGTAAGAGTTTCTGTGTTTTGTCTGTCCATAAATGAGAAATGTATCACAATATCTGAATACATGGAACAGATGAGAGAATCAGTCAAATCAATCCAGTCTCAAGCTGTTGTTATTTTTCGGGCCTCTTTCAGCCATCTTGTTCTTAAACTGACTTTGATCAATTTTATGAAATCAGATTGAACACGTGAATGGGTAGTTGACTGGAACTTAAATCATATTCAGGCTAATTTTAGTTTAAAAAATGATTTGATTCTTATGTTGTTGGTTGTTTTTTTTTTGAGGGGTACCTGAGGCTGGTGTTCTCATAGAAAAAAACTTTTTTATATAAAAGTGAAAATTGATCTATTGTAGGACAGGGAACCATTTGATGTTCCTGAAGAGGTGACTTGGAAAGAGATGTCTGTGGCTCTGAATGCTCGTTGGATGATGACCACTGAACATGAACTGCATTACGAACACTTGCTTTATCTAAGAGAAAAGATATTCTCCAACGTTGCAGGTTTCTGTACAAGTCTTATCGTTACTCCTCGGAACAACTCCCTCTGTTTCTGAACTTTTTGTATATTTTTTTTATTCTTTTAGATCAAGATCATATCAACGCTGATGCGAAAATTCCATGGGCACTCTTTAATAAGGTAACCAAAAACGAAAATTATTTTCGAATACTTTGGAACGTGTGAACCTGTACTCCTATTTTGTTGATTGTCAGGAACCACTCAAAAATCGTACATTCACATTCTGGGAGTGGTTTCATGGCGCGATTGAAGTTGTTCGAAAGAATTTAAAGGACCATTGGAAGGACCAGTAAGAATCTTGGATTTTGTGTTGAATACTTTTGCGCATGTTTTCACCGTTTCTTTGTTTACATCATGGCTTTTAGGTGTTTGGAATTCATGTCTCGACAGGCAGCTCACGCGAAACTTCTAGAGAGACCAGCAGGAACGTTTTTAATTCGTTTCAGCGATGGAGAGCTCGGTGCCGTAACAATCGCCTGGTGTTGTGAAAGAAACGGTAGGTTTTATCAAATACGCTCTTTTTTCTCAGAATATATTTTTGTGAGTGTGTTCTACGAATTTTCCTCTCCTGTTTGAGAATTTTGGAAATATTTTCTGTGAGCTCCGAGAACACTGCAATAAATTCTCGGTGTGTATCATGAGATTCTCAGAACGATTATTATTGTTTGAGTATGGTGAAGTGTTTATTATAAAGACCAGAATATAATGAAGGGTTTCATGTTTGTGTTTATGTTGCATTGAACGAAACGTTTGTCAGTAAAATCTGAAAGCAAATCTTAATCTGGTCTGTGGAATAGATTTGAACGCTCTCTCTTTTTTAAAAAATAATACGATGTGAAAACAAGCACTCTGGATAGTAAAGGGCAACTTTGTAAAAATAGAAATCTGATTTTTACGTTTGTATGTGTTTCATTAAAATGATATAATTTTTTTGGCTTCTAGTTCATCAAACAAAAGGCAGTACTTTAACTTCATCTATTCGCACTTACCAAGAATTTTTACTACTTGATTTTATAAGAATCTGATCGAGTGACGCGAGACCAGGGACTCTAATGCTTTGAGTAAGCCTTCTATATGACAATGTTGTTTTGCATCAAGGTCGAAAAGACATTTGGTATTTGCAGCCATGGAGTACAAAAGATTTTAGTATTCGAGGATTGGCTGACAGGTAGCGTATCTCTGAAATAATGTTTCGCTATCTCATCAGCAAGCTGTTTGATGAATCGTCTTATTTCTCATAGGATTTTTGACATTCCTGAGCTGACTCATTTATTTCCCGACATTCCTAAAGAAGCAGCGTTCGGTCGTTTCAAATCCTTAGAAGGTAAACAACATCGAACTTCCATTATATTTATCCTTTCAGTATTTGATTATCACGGATGTACATCTCGTTTGATTTTCTTTCGTTCGACGTGTGATCATGGACAAGTTCAAGACAGATGTGTGTTATGTGGTATTACTATATCACGAATGAGCCTTCTTTCTACTGAGTTAGCTTTCAGTCATTATTCAGGCTGATCAAGTTTTCCGCTTTCGTGACCTTTTCATCATTTTGGTGAACTTTTCGTCATTTTCGTGACCTTTTCATCATTTTCGTGAACTTTTCGTCATTTTCGTAACCTTTTCATCATTTCATTTCTCTCTTATAACCGAAACCACTTAAAATCATCCGTTAAAACGAGGCAAGACTCTTTTCTCTGGATGTCTGAAATAGATTTTAAAATGTTTACATCATCTTCTGTGTTTTAGTGACGCACGATCCTGATCCAACCGGTTATGTGCACGCAGGAATAATCGCCCGCATGTAAGTCGTGATTTCGCTTATCTATCTCACAGATGGAACTTGTTTGAATCCCTCATCATCTGTTTTCAGAATTCCTGCATCATCTGTGGACCAGTTGTCAAATATGAATCAAATGGTGAATTCCCCTAACACAATGATGGTAAGAAAGCTGCGTTGTCACCATTTTAAACGCGTCTTCGTGTCATGGCCTACACACGACATCATACGGTTTTTCGGCCTTTTATTTTTAGGACCATACTTCAGATCCTGAATTTTCACCCAATCAGATTCCATATTCTCCACAAATCTTACCTATCAATCAACAACAGCCAGACCTGAACTTCGATGACGGGTCGTACCAACGTATGTTCGACGACGTAGCGACGAACGGCCCTGGAAATGTCGAGTCCTTTACTCGCTATCTCCTGCAGAATCCGAATTTTAGTATGTGACGTCATTACCTCAGATGAAACGGATGGATACCAACTACCAAAATGTGGTGACTTGTGTGTGTGTGTCGGATCTGATGGTTTATCATAAATTTTGACGGTTTTGTCGCACTCCGTCATACTAACAACATGAAAAATTATCTCGTATTTTGTCCTGTACTTTGCTTGAAATGTGAACATGTTTTTATTTTTTTGCTGTTTACAATTTTATATGTCTTTGTTTCTTAGTTCTGTTTCTATGCATGTGGCGCTCCATACTTTTAACTGCATGATCAACCAGCCTTCTCCTTCATAGAGAATAGTTTTGTACTTGTTTGGTTTTCGGATAATCATGAATATTTTTAATAGTATATATTTTGCTTTTACTGCTGTACGGAAAACTGTGATAAGAGAAAGCAGTTGTGATAATGGTTGATCCTTTTACGGAGTGTCAATTGTATTTCCAAGACAATCAGCAACGTAAAAAGTATTTCGCCCTTTTTACGCTGGACGCCCCTTTTTGGCGTTATTTCGTAAAGTTTGACGCCATTAAGGATAAGCCTATAATAGTTGGTTCATATATATAACGCTTCTGACGTCTACCAAGCGTCGGTGATTCCTGCACAGTGAAACCTTAATAACGCTTACCTCTTAACGGCAAGTACCTGATCTGCCGCCAGTATGGAGTGCCGAGGTCAAACTCATTAAAAAGATTTCCCATAGTGTGTGTGAACCATGATGAGAGGTTTCATTGTACATATCTGGGATTTCATGAGAAAGTAACCGTAACACTAGTATTATTTCAGATGTGAAGGAAAATATGTTTAATAATTTGAAAAATATTTTCGCTTATCTGTTCAGTCATTATAATTGAATAAATCAGAATTTATCATGTCATGAACAAGCAAGTTTGTTTTTGCTACGTTTCGACATCTACAGATATCATCGATGGGTAGAGTTTGAAATTATATTTTGGTTATATGTATGTTCGAGATGATAATTATATGATCGAAATACATAACAACCAACCAATAAACGTAGCCAAAATAAACTGGCTTGTTCATGACATGATAAACTCTGACTTATTCAAAAGAAAATATGTTTATGAGCGCTTTGACTAAAAAATAGAGTTCTTTTCGAAAACTTGTGGAATGGAAAAGAAAATTATCATTGTCTGGTGGTTGTCGAGACAATTTCCTTTAAACCTTTTTTTTCCTCAGTTTTAAAGATTAAAGATTTTAAAGATTATTCTTGTTATTAGAACATGTTTCACCTATCTTTACAGCATGGCCTATCCAAATTTAAATGCACACCCCGTACTTTGAAAGATTGAACTTGTAGTGAGTGTTAAGGAAGAAGTGTGTACCAGGTAGTCATTTTGTAAGCTTTTATATAATCCCTGCAAAGATTTTTTTTTGCATAAGAGGTTTTGTGGAGCCGTGGTCTGTTGCAAAGGCTGAATGAAAGAAGAGGCTGAATCGAACCGTAGGTACCAATCCCTTTTTCGGTTGATGAAGATAAATTTGGAATGTTGTTTTGTTGCAACTGGAATTCAAGGACTGGGGAAAAAATTACTTCATGATGATTCCGAAAACATTTTATTCCAGAAATGAAAATAACAAAACAATACATTGAGTAAAAACAAATTATCTCCGTTTCGAAAATCACACATGAGAAGGATCAACATCAAATTGTGTTTCCACACACAACTTCTAAAATAACCGGTTAAACTCTTCGAAGACTTTCAAACCCGTTGTTTGCAAAAAGAAGTTCAGAATAATTAAGTCAAAATAAAATGGTTCCCACTAAATCCTAACTACTACGTGCATGAATGGATACGCATGCGTACTAGTGTTTAACTAAAATGGCCTCTTCTCAGCAGAGAAGATTTTTTCATTGCCTATATACATTGAAGTATTTAAAAAATGAAGGTAATATTTCCTAAATGATAAATCTTGATCTCCTATACACCAGACTACGATGAGCTGATGGTTAAAATGATTAAAAAGAACATAAGTAGAAAAAAAAAACAAATATGGTAGAACAGTAGTGGAAGATTACAGTTCATCAAAACGCCTTTAAAAAAATCATATATTACGAATAATAATGCTAATAATAATATTAACGTGTTTGGTACAACAGCTTTGTTTACAACTTTTTCTTTTTCGACGGTTCTTTAGAAGTTCCTTGTTCGTCCGCAGAACTTTCATCTTCACTACGAGTATCTCGATCAACCTAGTTGAATGAACAAAGGATGAATGAGTAAGAGTGATTCATTTGAATTCGAATGACCAAATACTCACTGAAGGCAGTCCTTCACTTTACTCTGACGTCATTATTCGGGCATATCCTTTTTAAAAGCAGTAGCAGGGAAAACGCGCTTGAATGCGAGAAAAACAAAAATCGCTCAAAGACTTTCCCATGTGGCGTTTACCTCAACGGTCGTTTCATACGACTCGTTTGAAGCAGGGTAAGGAATACAAACAAGAGAGATTAGACAAGATTTGAAACGTTCTTGCTTCTTTGAGTTTCCTGGTCAACCTCACCGACACAAACACATCAAGCAAAGATTTCTGTTGTTGCTTCATTACCTTTCCTTGAACTAAGAGCTTGTAGACCATATGCAAAATAAGTGAACCCCAGTATAAATGCAATATCTGTAGTGAAAAACGAAAAACGTATGAAAGGAGACGTGCCACAACATGAGTTTCATGAAGGATTAGCAAGTTCAACCTACCTGCAGAGTAATAAGAAGTGTACAGAAGTAATAGTAGGATGAAAAAGGACCTAACATTTTCCAAGTTTTGAATATCATACAATGTAAAACCCTAAACACAATAAATAAATATAACAAATAAATAAATACGTTACGATACTTTAAAAATATAGGGTATGTTGTTAAATACAACTTCGAATCATCTAGAAAGACACCATGAAAGTTGAGACAGAACCTTTGCATAGGTAAGATTTTACTGCATTCAGTAAGCATCACTTGCTAGATGTTTTCTTGTAAGCACGGTCAAGATCGTCATTTAATAAGAGTGGTTTGTTCACCGTACTGGACAACATATTCCAACATTATTTCCGCAGATTCGTTACTTTCGATGCAATGAACCTGAACACTTATTCAACTGCGTCCTGGTTCCAAATAACATCGATAATATTTTTTCCAAGCATCAGATTTATAGCTAGTATATTCTCAGTTAAATATCTCCAAGCACTTTCGATGTTTAGTTTTTGTTCAAAATGTTTGTTTTTGGCCCTCACCCAGGCCCTATTGACCCCAAAACATCTGAAGATTTCACGGGGGAAACAGGCTGGTAGCAGTACGACCAGGGATGTGACCGTCATTTGTGCTCGTCCAGAGGGGGATTTGAACCAGAAACCTCTGGTGTACCAACCAAACACAGCTGCTTAGATTTCTTCATATCTTTTCTGCCATATATCTCACGATGTCATAAAATTTTCTTACCTTTGCATTCGAAAAAGGTATTTAAAGCAAGAGGAGGGGAACAATGACACTCCTCCACTCTGCTTATTCAGGACGTGATATTACTTTCAAAACCGAACGATGAATTTACTTACCAGAACGGATAATATATCCATCTTGTGAGGAAAAACGCCGAAGCAAACATTACAAATAAACTGTCACATAATTTCTGCCATTTTGCATAATTAAAAACTTTGGCTGCCTACAACAACAAAGTATTCATCGTAAATATTCACGTCCTTGTCAAAGGATATTTACAAGAGCGGAAATTCAAACATGTGCTTACTTCGAGCCAATAATCAGCTGCATCATGAAGCAACATAATGGCGACACCAAGCCGATGGTGATTGACGGCGTATGATGAAAATATCAACAAAATCGTCACGACGTGATGGAGAAACATTTGATAAAAATCCTACAACCAAGAATATAAACTCTGATCATCAGAAGCGGCGGCCATCACAGAAGAAGGTTTTCAAAATGTTTTCAATAGAGAGACAAGCATACCTTTCGTTTGGCGTCGATGAACTGTGAAAACAACAGCGATGTATAGAAAGATAACTCCATCAAATAATACCAGCGCAAATAGACATTGAAATCTTGCTGAAAAAAAGAAAGTATCGAAGTGATTGGGATGATAGATCACTGGAAGGAGGTTCAAGTCAACACTGCAATGGTTTCCACAAACAATACAAATATTTTGTCGCCACTTATTATTCCTTTCTTTATTTCAACCATGATTTTTTGATAGACCATCTGGATTTATCCCAAATTTATAACAATAACTTTATTTGCAAACCAACGAACAACCAACTTTCTTTGGTTATAACTGAGAAAAACAAAAAACTTCTTTAAAATCTTGATATTAAATAAATAACAAGATTAAATCCTTACTGATTGATTATATCCTATGACCCATTGATCTGTATCATAAAACCAAGTGGTCGGTAGGAGACAGTACGAACCAAAACAAAACAGCCAAAAGTAAAAAACGCATCTCCAGCAGCTTTCTGTGGCTTTACTTAGAAGCGGCACCTTCAGCAACTTCCTTCGTTTATAAAACCACCGTTCAACCTTTTGTCGTGGCCAACCAAGCTGTTTTACCAGTCCATCAATCTGTTGTTCGTTTGGTTTCTTGGATCCTGTGTTGAACACATGTTCACAAATTTGATTTTTCTCGTATGAAAGTTTTTGGTTTCTGGCGATACCAATCGATAAACAGAATGGTAGAGCTAAGAATCTAGAATGCAGGCCACAACGTTGATATGTTGGCTTTAGATCTGAAGATGGATATAATAATATCCGAAATATATTGTCAATACAATTAAAAAATTACATTGTCAATCTTGTTTTTGGTCAAATTAAAGGGAAGAAAATATAACTTTAGACTTTTGATCTATTTCATACTAAAATGACCCAGTAGGTTCTTTTCACATGGCAACGAGTGTCTAGTGCCTGATGAAGGTCATTATGGCTGAAATGATGATGTGATTGAAACCTGATCCCTTTGTTGTCAAATCAGTAAGGGACCCAATTGTATGAGGACTACATGAGGAACACATGAGGCTGGGCACGTGAATTGTACAGCTTGTCAAAAAAAACAAAGCAACGCTGAGGCTTGTGGGCGGAGATGAAATGAAAAGCCTTTTTGACCACGTTGGTCTGGTGGAGGCAGATACATTTGAGGAGGCACTACACAAGATGGTATCAAAAAAACAAACCAACCAAGCAACAGCAAGATTCAAATTTTCCAAGTGATGCCGCAAGTTTTGCTGAATGGTATATCAAGGTAAAGGAGCAAGCAGACAGATGTGCTTGGATGGGATGATGTTAAATCTGCAGCCAAAAATGTTATTTTATATCCAACTGACTTTATGTGGATGATAATCCAGCAGGGTTGGCTGCCACAGTTGCGCAACTGCACCACATACAGCATGGAAGCCTGTTACACACACAAGTCGAGCAAAGACCCAAGCAGAAATAAATTACGGAAATGTTGATGTTGAATCATTGGCAGTCATCACCGGAATTCACAGATCATCAGATTTGAGTTGATAGTAGACCATCAGCCCTTGGTATCGATGTAGAACTCAATTTCGAAAATCCTACTAGTGAGGGTAGCAAAGCACAAATCAAGGTTGCAAGGCTTTCTGCAATAATGTTTCCCTCACTTATGAAGCTGGCACCACCACACCAGCTGATTATGATTATTGTCACTGAAAGAATACAGTCCAGAAGATAGGACAACCCTTGATGTGGAAGACGAGGATGAAGACTCCAAGATAATGGTCAACCAGATCAATGCTGAGCACCCAGAAGCCAATGGCATTGCAGAGTGATTCATGGCTGTGATTGAAAAGATGCAAACATTGTTTAAAGAAAGTACATGCAGCCAACGCTGAAAGAAAGGATCCGAAATTAGAGGTACAACAGCGAGAAATGAATAACTGTAATACACCTCACCCAAGTGAATCATGGCCACCTTCTTAAAATCAAAAATGCTGATAGTGATCAAACCAGCCACTGGCAAGATACACAGAGAAGCCCAAGCAAAAGACTGGCTAACTCAAGCCAACTGCAATGATACACGAAAAGAAGGGCAACACTTAAAATTATCACACCTATTATCATCAAGTAGCAAAAGACCTCAACAAAACTACCCTTTGACTCCAAGCCTTACACAGTCACCAAAGTCAAAGGCACACAAACAACAGCAAATCCAGGAGAGCAGGTAAAAATGCATAATGTAGCAAAAATGTAAGCTCCTCAAAGAACAACCAACACACCTGAAAACCCAGCATGGTACAGGGAGTAAACGATCAGTCCAGCCTGCATAGAACCCAGCGATCCATACCGACAATTAACCACCTGGAGATTACCCAAGAAGTCACTTACATGATACATTCCTAAGTGAAGTTATAACATGGCCATGGCCAGTTTTTCAAGCTCTACAACATGGATACTTTTTCCTTTTTAGTAACCGAGTTACTAGTGTTTAAATTATAATATCCGATTTGAAGTAGTAATGCTGGTTAACAAACACTATACTAACCCTTTTGGTTGTTCTGTCCCGGGAAATACACTCTTTGATTCCAGGCGGTATTTCCCGGTACAGAACATCAAAATGGTTAGTAATTGCATTAATACGAAATTATCTAGATTGTGATTTTGTTGGGTCTACCAATCAATAAGTTTTATCCAGTCCTGAAATAAAGGAGTCCCTAGAAATACACACTTCCAGATACTTAACAGATAATGAAAGAAAGAAAATTGTTCATAGAAGATTAGACTAATTTAAATGAAATGTTTTCAAAGCCTACAGTTCAATTTTACGAAGTCCAGTATAACATGATTTAACATTAAATATCAGTTAACAGAACATTTTATAATGGCTAAGAGAAGATATTATCAGAAATGTGGAAATTCTACGTAAAAAGTTTGTGACACAAAAAAACCTATTCATACCTTTCAAATGTATAACGAACTATCAGAATAAAAATGGCAATTATCGGGACATAAAGCATATCAGTAAATTCTGGCCTTCCAATTTTAGCATTTTCCAAACTTTTCCAGGTGTGTCCTTCCGGAAACCAGAATTTTTCACTCCAAATGATTTTGTTGATTTGATCAAGCATTTTGAATGTTTACTAAAAGAAATAAAAGACCTGCAAAGTATTTTGTAAGATTCGAAGAAGCAAGGTAGACAAATTGAAAGGATGAAGCAACACAGATATTAAGAATAACAACTCTTCAACATTTTTTTGTAACTATGGCATTGATCAGATACTCTGTTTTTCAGTTTTTTCATTTTCTTCTTCTTCATATATAGTTAAGAACGTATTAGAACAAAACATATAAAATATATAATTTTGCTTTCATTCAAAAATATTAGTTTAAAATGATGTGAAAAAGTTGTTCTTTAAAAATGAAAGTATTTAGGCTTTAGAATACTTTCACAAATAACTACCAATATTCTCTTAATGATACAAATTGAAGCAGAATTACAGAACAATAACACTTGAAAATATTCAAAAAAGAAATCAAATCATCAGTTCTAAAAAACAATTTAAATTTACAACTACAGACAATTAAGCTGGTGAGTTTAACTTCCACTATCAAATTCTATTCCACTAAATCCGAGAATAGTTTTTGTTTGTGTCTATACAATAAAGGGATTTCTTTTTCTGATCGGATCATCATTCTCTGAAATAAACTTTGAAATAAACTACCAAGCTTTTACAATAAAAATGTCTTGATTTTAATGTTGTTGAAGGCTCCTCTGTTGAGAACCTCCTTTCCTTGAAAAGAACATTGTCTTATGGATCAAAGTAGAATAGAGACAAGTAACAAATATTGAAAGATGTCTTTTTAACAAAAGTAACATGCTGTGTGAATAGTATAGTGTTTAATATTACAAAACAAAAACCATATGAATAGCATATGAATTATAAATACATTTAAAACAGTTTTCAAGTAGAAAGTGAGGATTGTTAAAACATTTCTTTCATGAGAACATTATCTTGTGGAATGAATTATGTATAATGCTTGAGTGGAACAAAAAAGAAGTGTGCAGCTCATTCAATAACATGCTTTTTTTTGATCAAACAACTATCTCTGTTGTGGTGACAACCTAAAATTTGAAATATTATAATATCATTTATTTCTAGAAAACTGATATGTGTGTATTTGAGAACCACACAAAATAATCTTAAAGAAACACATACAGAGAAAATGGCAAGGATGTCACCATATCTAATCAGTTAAAAAAGCAATCAAGTAAAGCTATTTATTGATTTGAACTGATTCGTCACTAAGAAATTCATCATTAACAGTCTGTAGTTAGTGACTATGACAGAACTTACTGCAGTCAAGTGACTACCTCTTGGTAAATGAAAAAACTGTCATCCTAGCAGATTTACTCATAAGCATCCAACACAGTCAACTATGAAATACTTCTGAAATGATTGAAATAAACTATTCAAAAGTTACTTAACAGGTAGAAAGCAATTGAAGTTTCAAAAGCAGTACAGGTTATCTATGGCATTTGTCAAGGCATACTGCACTACTCAACCTTTACATCTGTGATGTTGTATAATTCCAATGCAACCTGTCTTCAATATGCTAATGGCACCAACAACTACCATTATTGCTTGTAAGTCAACACCATAGTATAGTGTTGCCATAGCATAATTATCACTCTCAGAATTCATGTGAGAGGTCAGGGTTCAATTCCCCTTGGCAGCGATTTACCATGTGCAAGTGAATGCACCACAGCGTTGGGAAGACCCATAACCAGGGGGTAATACAGAATAAAATTTTGGGCATTGGTAGCAAAAAATCAGCAGGGAGGTGTACAAAGGTTTGGAGCTGTTTAAAGTATCTAAATAGGCTGAAACTATCTGCTGATCTTTGCATTATTTAATAGGTTGTGGATTTTGTGAAATAACAATAACAATGATAAGTTACCACAGTTTCGTTTATAATTTGTGATGACTTGCATTATTTGTGAACATTTATTTTTGGGGGGCTGATTGTTTTATGCCCAAAAGCGGTTATCGATGTCAAAATCAGTCTGTATTAGCCCCTGGCATGTGAGGGAAATTGGGTAGATGACATGTCGGGTGTTGCAGGAGGTCATCCAGAAGTTTGTGTCACTCACAAGAGTGTCAAATTACTTCAGAGCCTCTAACCTAAGCTGTGGCCCCACCTGGAAAACAGATGCAATAGCTACTGAGTGTGGCCAGCCATGTAAAATATCTAACAATAATAATAATGATGGTGATATCAACTTAAACACAAATCTACAATATTCGTCTGCAAGTTTTGTTAACAGACTATTTATTTACAAATATTAAATTAATGGCTGCCTGTGAAAGAGGATGCTTCCTTAGTAATTCCAACACTGAATTCAAGGCTTATTGTGGTACAATAAAGCCACATTCAAATCACTCTATGGCAATACCTGACCAAAATACTTGAAGAACAATTTCCATTAACAACCATGATCATTAAAGCACACAAATCACAATACTGCCATATGCAGAAACCAAAAAGGCTACACACTTTGAATTGGGACAGAATGAACGAATTCTACAGACCAGCACAGAGCTGCCTCATAGGTAAAGTTCTAGATAGGAATGGTAACATTGTTTTGTAAAAAATTTTAAATAGCTGGTAGCGTTTTGGTAGAGTGCTTGCTTCCTGTTCATGAGGTCGTGGGTTCAATATCCTTGACGAAGTCATGCCAGCAAAACAGTGTGAATCACTTACGTATAGAGATGAATCCAGACATATGCCAACTCTCCCGATTTCGGCGAAATACTTCTGATTATGAGCGTTAAAAAGACCTCCCGCATGATTATGGAAATATCCTATTTTTCTCCCGATTTCTGAAACTATGAACTGTGAAAATATTTTAGGTCTTCAGCTCTTTTTAATTCCACTTCTTGTTGTTTGTTGTCAGCTAATTTCACCCTATGTAAAGTTTATATGCAGGTCTGCATATGCCCACAGGTTTGATATCATGCCCCTGATATCATGCGGTGGGCATCATCACAACAAAGCTGTGCATCCAAAATGAGGGCCCTGCTTGTTTAGCCTTCACTCCTTCTTCCATCATCACATGATATAGTATAGAGGAGGGGAACTTCTCATCACCACCATCTATTAATGAACTGCTCATCTGTAATGAAGAAGCCATTCTGGGTAATTAGGAATGCACAAAAAAGAGAAAACACTGGAAATTGACAAAAACATCTTCAAAAGCAAGCTTCTATTTTTATTAGCGTTAATGGAAATATTAGTGGCCAAAAAGCCACTATCTAGAACCAAAATTACTGAGATCAATCTATAACAGTGCAGAATTCAATGAACTTAAAATGGAAACGTATATCAGTTATATAATATTATAGCTATATTCTATATATATATTTACACATTTCTTTTAAAGGATTTCGCTTGATTTCACCCTTGAACCACACAGTTATGCGTAATCGAGGCAACTATAAGCGGGATTTAGAAATTTTTCTCTCGTTGGTACTTCGTATATGGTGTCATGAATTTTATTTTATTTTTGAAGAAGAGAAATTTTATTCTCTCAAACGCTAGCCAAAATATAAAACACTACCGTAATGCTTCGATTAAACGCCCCCTTCTTTTAAACGCCCCCCCCCCCCTCGAATAGACGCCTCCCCTTTTCAGGAGATTTTTAAATAAACGCCCTCCTCTATTAGACGCCCCCTCGAATAGACGCCCCTCTCTAGAGAGGGGCGTTTATTAGAGACACACTAATTAAGGCATGTAGTAGAACTACTACATTTGCATTGTTTTAGCTTCAATGTTTTCATTTTGTATAAAAATATGGAAATTTGCGATAGACGCCTTTCTTTTTAAATTTTAAACTAACAGTTGGAAATTTTGTCTTTCTTTTCAAAAGTTCCTTTTCTAAAACTTCAGAATAACGTTTATTTTTCGTCGTAAAGATAAGTTTTGCAGGAGGAACAACAAGTCCGATTTCCCCTTGACGTTTGCCAGTTATTACTGCTTTTATCTTGTTCTCGAGATTTTGATTAATAAAATGGAAGCATAAACTTGAAATTTCTATGGGGATGTGTCCAACGAGAAGATTTTTTTTGTACATGCCAACAGCATATTTATCATACTCTCTTGCTTCCTCTCGCTTATCTGGAGCAGCTTCAAGTATTTCTCCAATCGTAGCATCCCACACTTCTTTGTAGACATGATTACACAATTTATATTTACGAAAAAGAAGAGTTTCAGAAAATTCAATAGACGCCCCCCTCTTTTAAACGCCCCCTCGAATAGACGCCCCCCAAAATATTTAATAAACGCCCCGGGCGTCTAATCGAAGCATTACGGTATATGGGGCGGTTCTAGGACACCCCCCCCCCCCCCTGGACAATTTCCCCCCGGATGATTACCCCCTAGTAAATTGAATTCGAGCGTTACAATCAGCGTATCTCCGTCTTTGAGGAGGTGGTGGATGTCCTGATAGATTTTGAAGCAGGGGTGGGTGCATATCTATATGGTGCATATCAGCCAACGAACGGTTGTAGAAAAAGTTGATAAAAAAAGATCACACCTTAAGAATGAGTCGATCCAGAGATACTGTCGATCAAAAGTTTTGCGATAACCCTCGTGGACCAAACAAAATGTCAGTTTTCCCCGAGGAGGATATTTGCCCATAATGAATGTGTTATATATGGCTTTAATAGTTAAAAAATCCAGTCACAGATTATAGACGAAAGAACTAGCAGAAGAACAATCGAGAGATAAGAGTGTACAATACCGGGTGAGTCAAAAAAAGTACCACTGTTTCACAAACAATATCTTTCGATTGAATAATAGTGGTGTTCGCGGAAAGGTCTTTAAAATCATTGAATCTTTTCCGCATGATCGGCAGCTGAAAGTTGTCTTGGATGACCAAGCCTCTTCTACTTTCACCATTAATGCAATAGTGTCTTGTTTTCCTAATGATTATGATCTTTTCACTTTTAAGAAGAGCATCAATCGTTTCCTTCTATCTTAATTCTTCTATCTATCTTTTCTTCTTTTCTTTTTCATTTTTTCAGCGTTAATTAATTTTTGTGTAATAGCCCATGTTGTGTTAATTCAAATAATTATGTACAAAAGCATGGTAAAGTTGTTCACAAAAGTTTCAGCAGGTGTTTGTTTTTGTTTGGTTCACTCCAATTCCTTCCACAGCAGGTGATGATATATACATGTTAATATAGTGAATTTCGTCTAAATTAAATTTTCATTTGCTAACATATCAAGAACGTTTGTGTCTGTGTCTCTTTTTAATTCGGTGTCCCCTATTGATAAAATTGGGAAGTTAATTTGGAACTAAATTTTAAGCGATTTCTCATGAACAGTACTTGAGAGACCTCTACATAGCCGACACCTGGTTATAGCGCACCTTTCAGGAACGGCTTAAGAAGACAGTTAGCGAGACAGGTTTGACTGCAGTCATTCCCATGGGAACGGATTCGATCCTGTCGAGCTGCCGTAACAAAAATTTGTTTTATCCAAATTCAAGATGGTGGACTTCAATGTATACAAGAAATCGAATGCGAAAGTTCTCCAAACAAATGAATGTGAACACAAACAGTCGTTCAGAAGAAATTCCAATGTTTATGCGATCGAATTTCTTAGATTTGTTTACACTACGAGACTTTTGGTTATATTGCTGATTTTAGCTGTATTTGGAAATGGTTTTCTCTAATGGTGAGAAGTCAGCGTAGCAATAAACAATAAGTGGCTACCCTAAAAACATCGAAAAATTAGTAGATTGTCAAAAGATAAATATCTGGAACAGGCCTGAAATCTGTTTAAAGATCTGGTCAGAACAAAAAGGGTGATCGTCACTTCAATGTATACAAGAAATAGAAAGTGAAAGGTCTTTATGAGCGATCGAGTTTCTTAGATCTATTTGCGGAACAACGTCTTCACCTTTATAGTGGCTAGCCAAAAATAAAGTCGAAAAGTTAGCTGTCAGAGAGAAGAGTAATCGGATAAGAACAAAAGGGTAGTCGTCACTTAAAGAATGCAAGAATGATATGGTGCAAAACGGTAGCAAGGTTATAAAACTCTTTATAATATAAAATATATAATATCATTAACGCTTGCTTGCCGTCACAAACATGTCATAAGTGTTATAAACATCAAGATCGTTTCGCTCATACCGAACCTGCCATAGGAGTGGGAATTGCCCTGGGGCAGTTTTTGCATTGAGATTATATTATCTGTCCGCCGGGACGGGTGATTTATTTTTCCATATTATCAGAAAAATAAATCTAGTGAAAATTTCAGAAAAATTAGAATCTCGTCATAATGTCTTGTCTCGCACTGCGGGTATGAAAAGAAATATTCAAACTGTAGCATTCATGTTTAAACATAAAATGGAAGGCATCACCTGTCTATGACCTCTACAAGAACAAAATATACCATTCGAATGATTAAAACGTTCATCAAACTAATGTTTAAAAATCAACTAATTTTACAATGCGTAACGAAAGAAGAAAAAATGAAAAAGAAAAGAAGAAAAGATAGATAGAAGAGTTAAGATAGAAGGAAACGATTGATGCTCTTCTTAAAAGTGAAAACTATCAGGAAAGCAAGACAATGGAAGAGCATTCCAAGCAGCCGAGGTGCGAGGAATGAAACTATCCTGGTAGAATTTATGGTTGCTTTTAGATAAAGCAATAGTGTAAGGATAAGACTTAGAAGAAAGACGAGTATTCCGTGTATACGTATTCAGGGGAGGTATGAGTTCCGAAAGCACTAATGAGCAGTGACGGTGAAAAGCTACAAGGCGACGATGAGACAGAGAATGAAGCTGAGCAGAGAGCTCAAGTCCAATGAGATTCTGAACACGCTTCTGAATTCTATCAAGCAAGGAAAGAGTTAAGGCAGGTGTACCAGGCCAGATAGCACGAAACAAGGAGTCAACCTTCATAGAAGCTATGTTTGCAATAGAAGTGATGTAATCAGTCCAAAAGAGATCCTGAGAAAAAGAAAGACCAAACAAACGAAACGAGGGAGATTCAGGGAGATCACTGCCATCCATTCTATCAGACAAGTCATTAACAATGTTGTAAACACGCCAGTCAGGGCCATGCTCCAGAGAACCAGCTAGTTCAGTCTGATCAAATAGATCAGGTTTACCATTAGAGCACTCATAGATTCCCTCAAAAGACTCTATGATTTTAAAGACCTTTCCGCGAACACCATAGGCCGACAACTTACACAGAATGTCTGCATACAAGACCCTATCGAAAGCCTTCGAAATGTCAAGAGCAACAGTAGCCATTCTTGTCTAGCGCACGATAGATTCTTTCGGTGAAGACCAGTAAATCAGCAGTGCAACGTGCCTTACGAAAATCATAATGATGATCTGAGAAAAGACAGGGAAGTGCCAGATGAGATAGTAGGGTGAAATTAATGAGAGATTCAAAGACCTTACTAACGACTGAAAGCAAACTAAAAGGACGATAAATGATATAATCAGATCGGTTGCCAGACTTCTTAAAAACAGGAACAACAGAAGTACATTTCCAACAAGAGATAAAGAAGAGTTAAGCAGACAAACAAGAGCTTCGAATGGATAAAAGACAACTCTTGAGAGCAATGCTTCAGGACAGTAACTGGGATGTAGTCAAGAGGGGCGGAAGAAGAAGGGTCAAGTTTGGAAATGACCTAAGCCACTTTCTAAGGTCTAATATAGATGTCCTGGAGATCACCATCACAACGAGGGGAACTCAGGAAGATGTTGACCAGAGTATGACAACGAGCAGTTGCAAGTGGAAGTGCGAGCAAAGAGCTCCGACTTCTCTCGGGCAGATGAGATTACATTCAGGCCATCAAAAAGATGCTGTTGAAGATCTTCCAAAAGTATCGAGAACCAAGTTTTTGTGTGCAAATCTTGGTTTTAATCGATTCCTGATAGCAGTTCTTAGCAGTTTGCAGAATGTTTCTACAGCCGCTACAAGCGACAGAAAAGTGCCTCTTATTTTCAGAAGAGTTATCTCACCGAAAGAGGTGAATATAGTGTTTACGATTAGCAATGGCTGCTACACAAATAGGAGAGAACCAAGGAGCAGAATGTTGCCTGACCAGGTGTTTTTGATGAGGCACAATAGCATCGATGCTTGCCTGGATACACTCAGTGACAGCTGCAACACAACACTCGACCGGAAAAGAAAAGACATCAAGCCCGGGAGCATCATGAACAAAATGCCAGAAGGAATCCCAGTCAGCAAGCTGGAAGCTGTAGGAAGTTCGATGAGAGGGATGGTCAGCAGTATGACTACCCTTCTGCTGTAAGGAGATGGAAACCACAACATGATTGGAACTACCGAAAAAAGGCCTCAGGGGAAGCTTTACAACTGCTAGAGTCAGAAACCAGACAAAGATCGAGTAAAGAAGGAGAGTGGGCATCATTGTGGGGAAAATGAATAAGGAAGGTTACACTCTGAGAGAGATTCTGAGATATGGTAAAGCTGTAAGCTTCCACACCAGCATCATCTGTGTAATTTGATCCTAGCAATTCTGAACGATGGATATTCAAATCGCCACAGACAACAATGTTTGCCGTGGAAAAAATGCATCAAAGAATGGAGCAATCCTGGGTAGAAGGAGATCGAATCAATTCTGCATCGGATATCGTCTATCAAAACAGGATGAAATTTGAAAACCTATCACAATTCTTTTAAATCAACAACCCTGGTTTATCACTACACTCTTTAACATTCGTAACTAATTCGTAACAAAGTAACGTATCCTTAATTTGTTTTGAAAAAACTTCGGATAAGTGGAACGAATTCCCTAAAAGTAGAACAATTTTTTCTGGTCCCTGCGCTGAAAGTTCCACTTATCGAGCGCCAAACTGAATTAAATCGGAACGATTTTTGAAGCTAGTTTTGTGGTATAAAAACCGGACTTAATAAAAAAATAATTTTACAGAAATATTTTATTTATAATTGATTATAAAAAATATTGCAAATTTTATTTAACTTACATGTAAATTTAACTTATATGTAAATTTTATGTAACTTATATGCATAAATAGTTTTAAGTAATTGACATTTGTAAGGGTGGTTTCGTTTTTTTTATAATAAGATGAATAGTCTGTAATATTTATCACCAGCGATGTAAACATTTTTATGGCGGGAGGGTTGAGTTAGTCGATGGAAAGGAAAAAAGGGCTTCAGGGTTCAGGCGTTGTTGTTGTTTTAATTCAATTCATTTATATAGTATTTCCAGAATTTTTTAATAAAAAGTTCTCAACTGTAAAGGATAGTGATAGCTTTTAGGGTGCTATTTCATTTTCACTGCCCCCACTCTCCGTTAGGGTTAGAGGGTTATAGGGTTAGGATACACGCTTTTCTTTTTATAAGAACGATTTTATAAGAACACGAGCCTCTGATTTGGCCAAAAAATAAGAACAAAATAAGAACAACCTGAGGCTCAAATCATTGTTCCAAAAATTAAGAACAGTGTGAGCCTCAATTTTCTTGTAGAATAAGAACAATTCATGATGTGAATTCTCTCACTGGTAAATGGTTAAGAAGTTTTGTTATTTTTTCACCTTCAATAAATGTGCGAATGAGTTATTACCGAACTGCAACCATCCTTTTTATCAGTTGCTTTAAAAAAGATTTATTCTTATTTTGCTGGAAGTTCCATAAATAAGAACAAAATAAGGCTAAAATTTGAAACTGTGTTCTAAAAGATAAGAACAAAATAAGAACAATTCAGGCTGAAAAAGGCTAAAAAAATAAGAACAGCCAGCCTCAGTTCAGATTTTACTGGTTCTTATAAAAAAAAAGCGTGTATCAGATACATTTTAGGGGGTTGGGGGAGGGGGTAGGAAATAGCGCCAGCTTTTAGTAGGTCTGGGTGATGATGTTAGATGATTCTGATTCAGAATCATTCACTCGCTGATTACGTGAACCTGGGTGGTGAATCATACACGCGCTGATTACCTGAACCTGGTGGTGGTGGGTCTCAAAATCAACAGGGTTATGTTTAACATTAGGCTTAGATATCAATCAGCATGTAATTCTGCATCAGATAATCATCAATAATATTAGGAAGTACCAAAGTGCAATAATGCTTAATCACACTCTATTTTCGGTGTATCATGCGCCGCCTTTAGTGTTAGTAACAAATTCAAAATGTCTTTCTTCAAGTTGGCCTTGAAACGGAGAATGTGAATATATGCTCTTTCAAAACGTAATTTGGCCTCTTTGGTCGCGCTAATTTTGTTTTTATTTGCAATGTTAGTTAGTCATTGATAGATTTTCTTAACTTCAGTTCAGGACCAACTCACTTGACCAGAAGCAAGGAGTGAGATTTTAATAATATTTTAATATATCAACAACGAGTTGAACACAATTATATTTTGTATTTCAAGGTAACATATTTCTTCTGGGTCACGAAAGAACAGGGTTCATACAGAGCCTGTTTTCCTGTTTTTTTTAGTTTTTTTCTTGTTTTCCTGTTTTTTTGTCAGTTTTCAATGATATCCTGTTTTTTTCTAATTTTCAGGTAAATCAATTTTTTTTGCCTTAAATAATTCGATTATGGCAGTAATTTCTTGCCAGTTTCTACAATTGCATAAGTATCAAAATTATTTAGGCAGATTTTCTCTTGTGATATATGGAATAGTTTGTATATTTACTTCTTTTGTATGACTTCACTTTTGTCTTATAATATAACATAATATACAAAGTACTAAAATAAAAAGTTTTAAGAAATCCTATAATAAAGGGAAAAACAAAATATCAGCATAGTTGGCAGACAAGCTATCAATTGGTTTTTCTTTTGTTTTTTTAGTCTTGATTCACATCACAGGATTTTATCACAATTAAAGATTTTTGACCTTTCTAACCAGTTTTTATCTTAATCATGTTATGTCAGGATGATAATGGATATTGATTGTTTTTATTTTCCCTGATTCTTTAGTTTTATTTAATAGATTATATGTACATCATTTTTAGTAGTTTTATTTTGTGCGAACTTCTTTCTTTTAAACAGATTGAGTACAAAACTGCTCAGCCACCCCAATCAAAGTCACTTAATTGCCTCTAAAACGTATGATTCTGTTTTATTGTCAGACATCTTTCCATATATCTCTTGCCACAACATTTTTATTATAGCTTGATAGTAATCTGCATGATGTAAATAGGAAACAATACAATACAATACAGAAAACAAAAAATGTCAAGCTGTCTCAGTGCAGATTTAAGTCTGCATACTTTTGAAAAAGAAATAATTGAGCCTTGGTATGGGAATTCTGTATTGAAAATTGAAAATTGCCAAGCCAAGAGAACCGAAACTGAAAAGGATGTTACAGGTTAGTTTAATCTGTGCCTACTTTTTATTTGAATACCTTTATACATGAGTTATACTGGAAATATTTCTATGGACTGCGTGAACTGCAGAAATTTTCATAATCAGAGCTGTTCAGTTTCAAATAAGTTTAAAATTTCTGCCACAGTAAAAGATTTTTACCATGGATACTGATATATTTTATTCAATTTCTCTCATTCTGTAACTTTTTTTCTCAAATTTTCCTTTAGGAAAGATACATGAATTGCAAAGTAAATTAAAAAGTTACCAGGAAGAATGTCGTGAACTATCAGAATGTAAGTAACAAAAGTTAAGTTACAATATTTTTTTAATGACTCAGTTGGTAAAATTGTCAAAAACAGTGTGCATATTTCTTTAGAAATGTACTCCTTTGAAGCTCGACATATTTGTCCACTGAGAAAGTCGTACTTAGTTTGAAAGTTACTTTTTCAATGCATTGACATTAGCATACGGTGCCACTTTATGTAGTTCTCTGTTTTTATTTATATTGTATGCATCATGTTCTTAGTAACAACGCCTCAAAGAGGTGAACTGGATTCATTGGCTGAGGAAATCCAAAAGCTATCAGTGAATGCGACTGAGCAATCATCAAGATTGGATGATGAGAAAGAGAATATTGCAACAATAAAAAACTCTAATGCCAAAATGCAAACTAGTAAGTGAGAAGAGAACATGTCTGCTGTTAAGGACAGTCCTTGTTATTGAGAAACTGTCATATTTTCTTATTGTTCAGCATTGCAGTCAAAAGAGTCTGAAGTTAATTTCAAACTGGAAAAATTAAACAAAGGTATCCTGTTTTTTGAAGAAAATCTTGGACTTAAAGTGGATCATGAAGCAAGTAAGTAATAGCAAAGGTTGTTTACACAACATGAAATACTTAATGTAGCTGTGTTGAAACAAAATGAAACCCTTATTACAGTAACACCTATTTCGTTTAGGTATTTGATCAGTACTTATTAAAGAGAATCTATGTATATTCCTCAATGAGATTACATTGTAGGATAAGTAAAGATCCGTGTCGACTTAGCATGGCACAAAAATAGAAAACTACTTCAGCAAAATACACTTTTGCATTTTGCAGTTTCGTGTGTGTGGTTGAGTGGTCACCAGCCTTTAGATTGATCTTCAGATCTGTTGTCATTACACGTTTATTTTCTGTTAAGTAGTTGCACAGCACAAGCAGTCACAGATTACATATTATACTATCAGCTTATGATGAGTCAGTAGATCATCTTTCTTGGGCAACTGATCAACACTAAGGGGCATTGTAACACTGTCCATTTTGCCTTGTTTATGGGCAAGCAAACATACTAGCATATTATATGTATTTTGAAATGGTTTTCATTTGCAATAATATATTTTCCTCACACCTTTCAATGTTTAATTGAAACCATCGAACAGCATGTTGTTGCATGCAGGTTTTTATTGTTTGGTTTTTGGTATGCATTGGTCTCAGACAAACTTGTTTACTTTCTTCAACTCTTTTCAATCTATTACTTGACTTTGCTATGGATGAATTTTCAACAAGGTGATCTTACATCTACCACAACTAAATAAAAAAAACAATTCCAGACATAACTGCTTAAGCTTTCTATAAAATAATTTGAATGCCGTAATAATTTGAATGTCGCATGGATCTCATTCTATTTTTGTTTACAAATGCTTGTGCTTATGTTCAGGCTGTATTATTGCTTTGCAAAATTAGCATCTTCATGTTTTATGTTCTCATCTTTCCAGATTCTCATTTGAAATTCACATTTTCATGCATTGATGAGAAAGACGAGGATAAAACGTTTTCGTTATCCATTATGGTTGAAGGGACGCCTGGAATTTACCAAGGTGAACAACGGTTGTCTTTTAAGTTTCCATGTAGATGCGTAATGAGAAGAGTTCAACAAACATAACAGATGTGTATGTTAGTCATTTGTTGCAAGGATAACATTACGAACACCAGCTTGAAAAATATTTCTTTTAGATTTATTCAAAAACCTAAAAAAAAAAATCCTTTTCTCTCCAAATCTATTCAAACAAATTTATTTAAGTTTTGTTTTGTGGATAGTTCAAGCACGTAAGAGCATACAGTAATCTCCCTAGTAGCAGTTGCTATGTTTTTTTTTTAGTTGTGGAATGTACACCTATGGTGGACGACTTAGACAGCTTGCTGATAGACTTGAACCGAACCAATGACTTGAAAATATTTCTTTGTGGATTAAGGAAAGCTTTCAAGTGTACTGTAAATACATAAATATAATCCATGCTTGTTAAATATTGTCTAAAACCTTTTCTACAACCAATCAGCAACCCGAACCATCTGTATGGTGCGTGGAACCGCCAAGAAATACTTTCTATTCAAAAATAGCAATTTCTATCGCTAGGTATATTTGATCTTACCGAATGAGCTCCACCTGAGAAGCATTATGTTTGCTTGCGAATAATATTAGTAACCAAGAGTTTTTAGTCCTTGGGCTACCAACTCAGGAAAGGTTGGTTCTTCTGCCCGCCGACTTGCCACCAGAGTTACGTATAGCATTGCTCTAACTTGCCCGAAGGCCAGTGTGCAGTCAGTCGATGGCTCCCATAATGGGCTGATACGCTGCTTTTAAAGCGCATCGGAGTGGAGTATTAAGATACGACGCGACTGGGACTCGAACACGGGTCACAGCGGTCGCGTTCAAAGGTACTAACCACTACACCATCGCTGCACATAATATTTGGCGATTTACTGTCTCTGACACTTCAGTTGAAGAAAGTCCATCCACTAAAACTGTAGCTACGAAAAAGATTGTTCTAGATGCAAGAAGCGGATCCTGCAAGTTCCTGACCAAGATTCAACATTACAGGACTGACAACTCCCCAGAACTTCTCTAATTTTCTCTAATTCTAATGTTACTATGACTCACCAAAAGTCATCCTATGTTTTGCAAGATGTTATAGATCCGTGACTTTCTAAGTGGTTGTGTAAAATGGTCAGTTGATGAGACTATTACAGGAAAGGATCCGAACTGAAATAGGATCCTAAAGAAAGTGTGCTTTTCACAAATTCGTGATGAGTTACAAAAAGAAGTAGAGCTACTATTTCATGTTTTCTATATGAGTTTCAGGAACATTTGGATTATCTTTTAAATATTTCCTTGTTACTTTAATGGGAGAAACCTTCGCGGGAGAAACTTTCGCGAGGTCAAAAACTCGCGAAATTTATGGGATTTACTTTCGCGAATGCCACATTTTAAACATTTTCGCGGGATTTATTTTCGCGAATGTGGATTTTGGGAAATTTTTGCGAGATAAACTTTCGCGAATTGCCTGAAAATTTCCTTAAACTTAGCCAAAAATACATTTTGAGAGTAACTTTTATCACTTTTTCTTACGTTTAAACCTGAGAATTTCACAAGGCTTTGAAGTTAAAGTTGAATTAACGATAAATCTACGACCAAACAGAAAAAAATCAATGATTATGATAGATATTTTTCTTTTGAACAACTATAGAAACTACTTTATTCATCATCATGTAACTCGTCAAAGAGATCAAATGAAAATCCGGAATTCCTTGGCTCTATTTTTGGTAATGAGATTTCACTTCAAGGTGGTGCGAATGAGAAAACTGAAATTCCCAAGGAAAATTCCCAAATTCTGGAAAAAAGCAAAACACTACACATCCGAGACATGTTTCGACAACCATCGGAACCATCATCAGGGTCTTCAAAAACCAAAATGCCTGATGCTTCGAAGAAAATAACAATTATCAGTGGCGTAACTGAGTTAAACTTAGGGTAGGTGCGTTTTTGACAAATTTGGGCAATATTAACACTTCATGCCATAGTAACAAATGCACAAAGCTAATTTATGCAACTTTGTTGACAAATAATTAATTTAAGGGCAGAAAGTTTCGCGGGCAGAAAGTTTCGCAAGGATGGAAAATCGCAAAATTTCGCGAATTTAACTTTCGCTAATGACAGTTTTAAAATAAATTTTACTGATAAAACTGTCGCGAATCCTCCAAAAACTTTACTTTCGGGGGAAAAAACTTTCGTGAATGACAATGAATAAAGAAATTTTTTTTTGAATTATTTTAAAAATTCTTAACTTTCTTTCAAAAAAACTGTATTAGTTCATTTTAGAGCGAGTCATTCATTTCTTCCCACTCCGAATCTTCATTACTACTATCCTCGATAAAATCAGACCTTCTCCCACACAAAATCTCGAATTCTTCCAGATCATATGTCGGTGATTGACAATAGATGTTGATTACCAGTGTCGTTTTCTTGTTCAAAATTGGGTGGAGATCATGAAAAGGGGGTCGATCGGATTTTTTGTTGTTCAAAAAACTTTAGCAACTTTTAGAAAAACTTGACTTTTCGCGAATTTTGAATTTACTTTCTTACATGGCAGAACTTTCGCGAAAAAAGGCAAAAATCGCGAAAGTTTCCGCCCTTAAAAGTAATGATTTATATAACTTTAGTGAAAAGAATATCGTATGAAATATTACTTGGTCAGAAAAAAGGGCAAGCTAAATCAGAGGGCGGTGCGATCGCACCCAACGCACCCCGCCAGTTACGCCACTGATTATAAATATAGATGATTAAGAAACAAATTTTGTTAAGCTTGAATTAGTTAAATGCTTCCCTTTATTTTACACGCACGAAATTTCAAATAAACCTCACTGTAACACTTTTTGTCACTTCAATCGGTGCAAAGACAGCACGAATTCTGTGAAATATACGTGTATTCTTTTAGTTCAAGACGTGTTTTTATCAGTTTTCAACCTCGTCGTCGGATACCAGTCAAAAACTTGTTTTGTAAACATTTTGAAATTTTTGAAATTTTGAAAAAATCTTTGCGGGATTTATTTTCGCGAATGCCACTTTTTGTAAATTTTTATGGGATTTATTTTCGCGTGTGGTCGAAATCAAAAATATTTTGGGATTTACTTTCGCGAAAATGTCCAAAATTCGCGAAATTCGCGAAAGTTTCTCTTGCAAAAGTTTCTCCCATTAAAGTAACAGATTTAAGGAAAGGGTAAAATTGTACAGAAAGAGTCTAGTTTTTGCCTTCTTTGAAACATTTTCATTAATATACAATTTCAAATACAAAATCTTGACATGACCTTGAAAATTCATTTTTGATTTTTGATTGTTTTGTTTTGTTTTCATTCCTTACTACCTGCATAATAATTACAAAGGAGTGCCTTTCAGATTTACAAGGTTTCATTTTGTTTAGAATTATACTTTGTGCTATGTTAGAACGAACTACACATCAGGAACGAAAATTTTCGGCAGGCAAACTTTCAGACGCTTTTTTGAATTTCGGACGGAAAACTTTTCGGACAACGTTGCATTTCATACTTTTTTATTAATCTGTAATATAATGAACTAATTTATGCAAGAAAAGGGCGCCTTTACTGAATTCCTTGGATATAAAAACTCAACCTCTCCCTATCTCGACACCCGCCTAACTCGACGTAATTCCGTCGTCGGTCCTGCCGCCAGATTCGACATTTTGAATGGAATTTTCCCCTGCTATCTCGACATTTCTAACTCGACACCCGCCTATCTTGACGTGAATATTTCGGTCCCTTGACAAAAAACTCGACATTCTTGAACCCTCTAGAAACTATGAAACTGTATCAATTGGTATCAATTGTAATCAACTGGTCAATTTTGTGTGTTTTGGGGGACGTACAAAGTAAGTTTTATGATATCAAATAAAAAATAGAGATGAGCAACCTGGAACCCAGGGTCTCTTGCCTTTTCGATCAAGAGACCCTGAGTTCGAGGTTATAGGAATAAAGTCACGTACTTGGGTAATTTTCCCTAAAATTTCTAGGTATCCTTGAAAGGCGATGGTTGTGAAAGGAGATTTTTCTCTATCACTGCAACAGGTGTTGTACAACATATCTTTTGTTGTTTTCATTATACGCAAGCCGTTGTGCAACAAAATAAATTTTATTGGAAACCAAGCTTAACAGAACAGCCTTTTGGCAGAAAACCCTCGACTGACTGCTTCTGTACTCTGGAGCCGTACGCGTTGTAATGCTTTGAGAGCCTAATTGGTCTCGTAGCTTTGACACAACGCGAGACATAATGCGAGACATAGTGCGAGACACTGTAGAGCCATTTTTGGAGCGAGTACTTCCTCATGTAGTTTTAGTGGGACTTAGTTATGACTTGGACTTAAGCACCACTTCATGGTTCTGACGCCTGTAAAATGATCTAATGTAGAAATTTTTATTCTCTGTAAGTTCGTGATATATTTCACTTCCAAAATAAGTGAAACTTTTCCCCTAATTTTCCTCACCTACGAATTTTAATCATGATCATGTGTGTGTATTTAAAAGCAGTCTCTCGTGTATGACCTTCATGTAAGACCTTCATGTATGACCTTCATGTATGACCTTCATGTATGACCTTCATGTATGCTTCCACAAGCAGAATGTTAATGATGTTAACGCGAAAATGTAAAAAAAATTTCTTTAATGACCAATTTCACTTTACGAGAAAATAATTAGTATATAACTGCAAAGGCATTAAAAATCTTGACAAAAAAACTGAGATTTTTGAATGAAACATCCTAAAAAATCGTTTCAAAAATTTATTCGCATTCCCGGTATTATACAATTCACGTTTATCCGCGAAAATAAATTTCCTCAAAATCCACCTTGCCTTTCAAACCACTAGAATTGTTAATAGACATTTTCGGAAAATACATCACAGCAGATCTTGCCTCGCTTTCAACCCATACAGTAATGGTCATACATGTTAGTGTATGGTGTAGTGCTTAGTACTTTCGAGTGCGACCGCTGCGACCCGTGTTTTAGTCCCAGTTATGTCGTCTTTCGATATTTCCCTCCTCGGATGCGCTTTAAAGCCCTGGTTCAAACTTGACGATTAAAAAGATGATTTATCATCATTCACATTAGACGATTACGACGATTATGACGATTATGACGATTACGACGATTATGACGATTACACTGAATTTTAGTCATCGTAACCGTCATAATCGCAATGCTATACGCATCTGTGGCGGTAAGTCAACTACTAGTTGCAAGTCGGCGAGCATGGTCGCAAAAACTGGCAGTTAGTTACTTTCTCATTTAGTTGTGCTAGCCTGACAGATAAAGCTCTTAATAATTGCTGGCTTAGATGTCAGATTCTCTCTAATAAAAGTTTGGAAATAAATAAAACTTCATACAGGAGAGGAAATGTTTTGGAGAAAATAAAATGTTTTGGAGAAGATAAAATGTTTTGTAGAAAATAAAATGTTCTGGAGAAGATAAAATGTTTGTTCGATAAGATAAATAAAGTAAACCACCTCATAACTTCATATAAGGCTAACACAAAAAAAACATTCTGAAATCAAACAAAACTGATTACCATCAAATAGACTTTTTCATGAATACGTGCTGTTTAAAAAGAGAACGACACCTCAGGGAAAAATATTAAAACGTAATAATCCATAAGCTTAGAAACGAAGCAATGTGTACAATGATGCAATCTAAGAAGGGGACTATCTGATCAAAATTTCTAAAATATTGAGCAAAAATTTTGACACTATCCCTTCTGATATGTTTTCTTTTTAATGTATACGAATTGTATTCTGAAGTTCGTGCAGTTTTCCAAAAAAGCTCTTAAGGATGTGGAAGTAGCTCTTGACAAAAATAAACGAATATTTATTTTGGCGAACGTTGAAAATTGTAAACAAGCTTACCATTGAGAACACAATCATTTCTGAATTTCAACCCAAAAAAAACCCCCAAAATTTGTACTAGTAATAACATGACTTTGAGGGAACTTTTACCAAATTTCACGACTAAACATGTTTTTCCAGGTTAATCACGTGGTTAGTTGAAATTTGATTGGCGATTGTGCTTTTGGGGGAAATTTCAAATCGGCGGGAAATTTCAAATTGGCGGGAAATTTCAGATTGTTTTCCTGAAAACGTCAATCAACCATGTGATTACATATGAAATTTTAAGAAGATAATTGTTTTTTTTAAGACCGTGGTCATATTCACAAACATAAACTTCGTTTTAGGCTTTCTTAGAAATATAGTTCAGTTAGGCCATTTTCCGATACACATCCCAGATATTTGTATGTATCACCATAGCGACGGTTGCGTTGTCGTTTTGTTATTTACATTTTTATTTTTAGAGTGACGTTCAAAAGAGTCCATATTTAAACGCTTTTAGTTTTCTCAATTTTCGTTCATAAAAATCCGTGGATCTTCTTCGTTTTTATCAACTCGCTTTTTGTCTTCATTCGAACGTTCAATTTCTTCAGTGGTGATTATACTTGTGTCCAGTCTTTTCTCGGAATAGGGCGTCATTTGCAGGAAAGAATTGCATTCTGGGTTGATGTGACCCATCCTTTCCCTCAAACTTTCGACTTGGTTTTGCAACATTTCTAAGGCCTCTTTTATATCCCTCATTGAAATTAGCAAATCCAGATTATCCTGTGACGCTTTTTCCATCATATCCTGCAAGTTGACGTAAGGATATCGTACCGCCCTGAACACCCTGATACAACGCCAATATTTGAGCCTCATGAAAAACTTCAAAGCACCTCGATATTTTGCACAAATTTCTAACCTTCCTTTATTCAAACGCTTACTGTCTCGCTCTTCATAACCATCCATCAGCAACTCATCCCTTGTAAGAACTTCAACAGGGATATAATTACACGCAGTTAGAACTCGAAACGATTTTAGATTAGTTGTATTCCGTGTCTTCATATTGGACTGTTTCTCTCTTGAGTTGTTAGCATTTACAATCAGAGGATTATACCTGTACTCCCCGTGTTGGGTGGTTTTGTCCCCTGAAAACTCAACTCTCAGTAAGTCCTTCAAACACTGCGGTTGATGTTTCGGTGAAGGAGCAGAACCTTTCAGTTGAGGCAGGAGATAGTACCAAGTTGGTCCGTTGGTGGATTTTCGGATGGCGCGATTTCTCCAAAAGGTTTGAAGCACCAATGCAGCCGGATGGCGAACTTTAATAAAACGTTTCTCTTTTTTCTGTTTGTCTACTTGCAAAGCAAAACCGGAACCAAGTATTCCGGCAGGCAATGCAAAAAACGCGCATCCCGTCAGTGCAAAAATGCCAGTTGCAAATTTTCCTGGCCATGTTTTTGGACTAAAGTCACCATACCCTACTGAAGTAACAGTTATCATGGCCCAATACAATCCATCCGCCATATTTGATATTCGTGAATCGTCCTCAGAAAGTCTTTCACAAATATAAACAATATATGTGCCGACGAACAGGATTATAAATCCGACAAAGTAGCAGGTGATGAGTTCTTTGCTGTGTTGACGTACGACGTTTCGCATGAATTGCAAGTCACCTCTCTGTCGATCAATTCGAAGTATTCGTAAGATCTGCATGAAGCGCGTTATCCGTAAAATTGTAAAATACGACGCGTTGATTTGTAAAATTGCCGTCACCAGTGTTGACGTGATGACGAAGGCGTCGACGATCATATAAAAAGATTTCATGAATCTTAACCTTCCACGAAACCCTTGATAACGACTCATGTAACTGCAAGACCATAGCCTCATAAGAAATTCAGTGATGAAGATGGCCAGTAGTGTTAACTCGTAACCCAGCATCATTCCCCTGAGGAGAGTGTCGTCGTGGAAGTCCTCCATTGTCGATAGCACACTGATACATAAACTTCCGAGGATCAATAGGAACGACAGAAGATGATAGATCATCGCACTTCGACTCTCAGGACGCTCAAGAAATAAGTAAATACCCCGCTTATAGTTTTGCTGCTCACACTCATTCTTATCCGATTCTTTCCACAAATTCGTAGCTTCGGTTACCATCTTGTTTTCTGTTTGACATTCGTCGATGAGACACACTTGGAGTTGGTAAGTTGTGGCTTCATATAGTGGGCTTTGTTTTGCTTTTTCGATGGGCTATCGAGTTGGAATTTTTACTGTGATTCGAGCAAACAGAAATTGAAACGATGACGTCATGTCAACACACATGAGACAGATTTGAAGGTGGTACATGAAAAGTGACTTCCGTTTTGGGCGTTTTTCAAAGACAAAGTAATGTTTATTTATTGGCCAACATCCAGCGCACCATTATTCTAGGTACTTTATTGATTTCAATTTTCAATATCTTACTAATTGCATTTCTCATTAAAAAAAATACATGTGGAAAGATCTTTTATCTTAACCGTGCACCATGACACAACCACCTACCAATAAAATTCATAAAATTAATTTTAGTCCCTATATTATTACAGTTGACAGGTTTATAATCAATTGCAACAAGCGCTTCTGTGCTGGTAAAATATGGAAATATTTTATCAATGACAATGAATATCGATTATATACATTGAGTCTGCAAAATCTTGTGTCAAATGTGCCTGATACCTTTACATGGCTATTATATTTTTATATATATTTTGCAGACCAGACACTAAAACATTTAAACACTGAACTCCCCTTTCCATACACCGTCCGTACTTTTGCATAACAGGTTTAGTGTTTATGATATATCAGTAACCATTATTTACCGTTGGATAATAAACAGACCCCGAGTTTCAGAGTTAAAGCATTTCATTGTGGTCTAATGAAAAACACCCGCCTCATATTCATTATCAAAATTTATATTAGTACTGTGAGTGTGAATGGCATAAAAAGAGGCTGGTAGGTTTGGTTAGGCCATAATCTGCCATCTGTTCTGTACCATACGTTTCGTTTCCGCTATTAAAGTTGGTGTTAATTTTATTGTTAGGAATTAGAATATTAGAGACCGTTGAAGGGTTGTCACAAAACTAGTAGAGAGACTTCTTAATATTTTTTGTTAATTTTCAAGCAGGAGATCTTATCACTTAAACTATTATACAGCCAAGTTAAGTTTTGACAGCCGAAGCCGCGGAGTTTTTTTTTTTCAGAATCTATAACCGGTGAGTGGAATGGAAGTGACCGCTGGCAAACTAGAGCGACCGTGCGAATACATTATATATTTGTGGTGTAAGCATTTCGGCTGGATCGAATGTTGCTATGTGAAGAAACTGTATAGATCTACTTTCATTCAAAGGTCTTCTTCCAAAGCGTGTAGGAGCTGTTAATGGTGTAAAAGAACACGAATGTGAGTGAGGTACTGCTTGTTCGTAATTTCGATAAGATGTGACCCGTCAGAAATGTTCTTTTGCTTTAACTGTCAGCTGGGGGGAAATTACTCATAAGCCCATACATTTGAAACGAAAACAAAATTATTGTGAAGTTCTAAAGCCTCCTTATTCGGCTCTTTAAAAGTTAAACTCGCTCTTTAAGAGTATTGCGAAATGATTGCACTTCACTGATATCGTCTCAAAGTAAGTCCTTCAACAGAATAATAATACATTCTAAACAAAGCTTAAGCAAGAAAAAGTTCATTAAGACTTTCCTATACTTTGAAAGGATTTTGGTAAGATATTGTCAATCCATTTTATATCATTTTATATCTAAAACAAGGGAATTAGGGGGTTGTTATCGTATCCCAAGTGAAAGACAAACTGGCGTGTAATTTGACGCTGGTGTGAATTTCCTTTATGTTACAAGTGAGTTTCACTTCACCTCACTTCGCTTTCACTTCGGATCAAAAGTCCATAAAGAAAAAGATGGACTAGCGTAACCACTTTGATCTTATGTAGCTATGTCGAGTATTTTAACCATCGCCATGTCAGGGCCCGCGCTACCGGGGTGGCCAGAGGGGCCATGCCCCCCCCCCCCCCCCCCCCCCCCCACCACTTTTTTGCTAAGTAAAAAATTTTTTTTACACATGAATTTAAAAATTAAAAAAAAAATTGGGTGTGGCTATGCAACTGAAAAAGGAACAGCCAAAAGCTATTATTATGCACTCACCGAATCATTTACTTGGATGCAATCGACATCGTAGTCATGGCCATTAAGGACCGTTTTGAGCAACCAAGCGCTACCAATTCTTTTCAAGCATCGAGCAGTTTTTTTGGTATCCATTAACGCCGACGACCCCTACCAGACAGAGATAGGCGCTCTTGAAAAGTACTCGGATGACCATGACATCTCTGCACTGCCTGCCAAAATCTTAGTTCTGCGCTCCCGTTTTTAAAAATGAAAAGGTTGCTCACTTCGAGGAGATAACAGACAATATAGTCAAATCAAGTGGCGCACTAGAAAGAAATCTCTTTGGAAACATCATCAAGTTGATGAAGCTAGTCAATGTTGGTGCAGCTACAAGTGCAACACCCGAGCGATCATTCTCTCTTGCACGCAGATTGAAAACTTGGCTTCGAGCAACAATGACTCAAAAGTGTTTCAACTCTTTGGCAGCTTTCTTTTCACAAAGAACTTACGGATAACATTTCTTTGGTAAATATAGCCAACGAATTTGTTGCCTTGAAACCATCCGGAAAAAATATTTTTGGAAAATTTGTGGATTCTGATTTATGGTATATGTACTATATTATTATAGTTTTAATTACTTTGGAGTTCTCTTTAAAAATGATTTAAAGATTATTGTAGGTGTATAAATCTTTAGGAATCAGTACACTGTTAGGCAATCTAGAGCTGTCAAAATTGCAAAAACTTTCCTTGCCCTCCGGCGCCAACCATGGTGGCGCCTTCACTCTAAATTGCCGATTTCAAAATTAATCAGTATAAAATGTGGCCCCTCCACTTTCAAATTCATAGCGCGGGCCCTGCATGTTGATATTAAAACTTCAACAAGCACAGCAGCAACATCATTTGTCTTCATTTGTTTCCAAATGATATTGTAGATTATTAATAGTTCATAAAAAGACCTGAAAAATTCTTACGATTTTGTAATCTTGGCCATTTTCAACGTATTTTACAGGGATTGCCAAAATGATTTTCATATGAAGACATGTTAGCATCGTTTTCTGTATATTTTTCCTTCCATAAAACATACATAAAGTTGAAATTTTACTTTTCACTTCGGCTTATGGACAAATGTTTTGGGATACACGCATTTTTCACACCAGCGTGAAATTTCACTTCACCTGGAACGTGTGAACAGAGTTCACTTCACTTCACTTCTGAAGTGAAATCGCAGGTGTGACCAGCCCCTTACAATAATAAAATCTTTCGAGATATAAAAAAACACTTAGTTCGAAAGTAGGAATTGAAGTCATCGTGTGTTTATTATGCTTGAAACTGGAATGTTTATATAGAAAATTTGTGGTTGTTCTACTCTGATAGACTTTATCAAGGGGGACCTAACATAAGTAAGTGAGTCGATAAAGTATAAAATAACTGACCAGCATAAAATTTCGTCGTGAAGTGGTATATTTGATATAATGGAACATCGTGAAATTTACATGACATTTTCTTTCATACCTCTGTAAATGCTATTTACTTAATATACATATTCCCGTTGTATATTGTATTGACAATAAAACGCGAAATATTTGATAAAAACTTTCCCGTTGGTTTTTGGGTCAAATTTTATAGGGAAACTTTCCCGAAAAGAAAAACATTTGTGTTTGAAAAAAAACGAGCAAGCTTCGAAAAGAAGGGTTGTATTATGGAACAAAAATTCATTCCCAGTCTTCTTTCAGACTCATCATCATTACCATCATCACTATCATTGTAGTCTGCATGTTTTTAGGTGAAAGGTCAAAGGTCAAAGTTTCTGCTCGTAAAAGCAAGCACTCATCATTTAGTAGCACTCAAAACAAAAACAACAACAGTGTGTTTCGAAAGGTTATGTAATTTTAATGGAGCGCTGATTTGACGATATTTGATGGAGCGCTGATTTAACAACATATAGGTTGAAACTTAAGTGCTCAATCGAGTAGACTCTTAAGGCGATAAATCTTCCTTGTTATCTTATTTTGAAGTGATGGTGGTGAATGGCTATTAAAAAGTCATGAGACGATATGTCTAACTGACGTCATACGATATTTATAACAGTATTATTTGCAAGTCGGTGGGCAAAGAACCAACCCTTGTGGATGAAAGCATAACCTGGTGACCGAAATTGCAAAAAATGTCACTGCAATGAAGAGCATATTTAGTGAAATATATTTTTATAGGAACTCCCCGTTTCCAGAAATTCACCCACTGGGGGAAAGACTCAAAACTCCCATTTACTGACTTGGACAATATGTGAAATCATACAATCGTGTACGATTTGGAAGTCATGTAGGTTTCGGAAACTAAAAAGAATTCGTAATAAAAAATGCATGTGTGTTTCTTGGCGACAAAGCTTCATGATGATGAATCTCAACAAGTGGAAGAAAATTCTCGAAACAACTTCGCATGGTTAGATAGAGGAGAACAGCTGACATGTTTGTTTCTTGAAAGCTGTTTGGATATCCACTTAAATAAAAGTGAAAAATTCTTATCGATGATAGTGGGAAAACGCAGAAGAAAAAAAAGATGAAACATATGGAACTGTAGCAGCAAGACTACAGCATCTACATGATGTAGCATCTACATGATGTAGCATCTACATGATGAAGTGCTACATTTCATGGATGGGTTATCAAACGATCATCGTGCAGTAGAATTTTAAAGCTATTCTTACGATGTGATCACGTGATCAAATGAGAATGGCTCGCATGGATAATTATTTGAGATCCTTTACATGAAATCATTATACGAAATCATTACATATATCCACTGTTTACATAAACTGTTTTCGTGTAGCCTTATATGAAGTAATCTTTACAATTCTTTATTTTCTGTATTACGTAAGCAAGGTTTATCGTGCAATAGGTATTCATACCGGTATAATTATCGTAATTTTCGTTCCTTTGGCATCGCAGATTAAACCGACCACACTTCAATAACCGGTTGAGATGTTTACAGTTATAAATAGCCGATATTGACTAAGTCCAACCCAAGTTACATTCCAAGCTAACAAGTCTTGTGGTCTTTGGCTCATTTTATTCGGTCCGCCTTTTAATCCATAAAAAACATTAATAAAAAAATGTTTGTTTAAAGCCAATATCAAGCCGATATTTAACCGGACGACTTCGGATTGTCTGAAACTATTTCCGCTTTATTTCGACTTTCCAAGTTACTAACTTGAAGGTTTTGAACAATGACTTTCATTACATGAAGTTCTTGTTGGACTTTTTCAAACGAATCTTTCATTTCTTTAATGGCTGTCAATAAATCGACATGGTTTTGAGAAGCTTTCTCCACAATATCCTGCATGTTGATGAATGGATAACGGGTAGTTTTGAACTTTTTCACTACAAGCCAACATTTCATCTTCATAATTAAACGTATTGCGATGCGGTACTTTGGTGTGATCACTGTTTCTTCTGAGCCTTTCAGACAAGCGGGAATACAACACTTCGTTGCGTTGCCATGGGCTTGGCAATAAGCTGGAATCATTAATTCCTCTTTACTTAAGACTTGCTGCAACTCCGATCTTCCTTTCTCCTTAGTTGGGAGTGCTTTCGGTAAATTTAACATTTCCGGTTTCTTTCCCGCAATACTCGGATTATAATAAAATGTTCCCGGCATCTCATTAGTACCCTTCAGTTTTTTGGAAAATTCGACACGCATTAAGTCATTCAGCGATGATAACTCCTTGTTGCTACTGGCAACTAATCCAGATCCCTGAAGTTGCGGTAAGAGATAAAACCAAGTTGGTCCACTGTTTGATTTTTGGGTAGCATAATTTCTCCAAAAGGTTTGAAGCACCAATGCAGCTGGATGGCGAACTTTAACAAAACGCTTCTCTTTTTTCTGTTTGTCCACTTGTAAAGCAAAACCGGAACCAATAATCCCAGCAGGCAATGCAAAGAATGCACATCCAATCAACGCAAAGATACCAGACACGAATTTTCCTGGCCAAGTTTTTGGACTAAAGTCACCATACCCTACTGAAGTAACAGTTATCATGGCCCAATACAATCCATCCGCCATATTTGATATTCGTGAATCGTCGTCGGAGAGTTTTTCGCAAATGTAAACAAGATATGATCCAGAAAATAAGAGAATAAAACCGACAAAATAACACGTCACCAATTCTTTACTATGTTGACGTACGACATTTACCATGAATTGCAAGTCACCTCTCTGTCGATCAATTCGAAGTATTCGTAAGATCTGCATGAAGCGCGTTATCCGTAAAATTGTAAAATACGACGCGTTGATTTGTAAAATTGCCGTCACCAGTGTTGACGTGATGACGAAGGCGTCGACCATCATATAAAAAGATTTCATGAATCTTAACCTTCCACGAAACCCTTGAAATCGACTTATGTAGCTACAAGACCATAACCGCAGACAAAACTCGGTGATAAATATAGAAAGCAACGTCAACTCATACACCAGAATCACTTTGATGATAACGTCATTGTCTTCGAATTCATTCAATGTCGACAGTACACTGACGGTGAGACTACCAAGGATCAAAGCAAATGACGAAATATGATAGATCATGGCGCTTTTTGTTTCCGGACGTTCAAGGAACAAATATACAAGCCGCTTGCATTTTTTATAGTTCCACCAAATGGAGAACTTTCGTTTTGATTCCACCACACCTTCTGTCTCCATGTTGGTGTTTGTTTTTCTTGCTGTGTAAGACATTTTGTAATCAATCCTTTTAAAAAAGTTCACAAAGGAATTCTTTCGACATTAAAGATATTAACAACATCAATAACCAAATATGTTCTCGGAGATGTAAACGAAGAAACTTTCAAAATCAAGTTATCAACTGCTTAGATAAGTTGATGTTTATGACAAAGTTCTCTGTAAAACCTCTTCTGCTTGTCAATGTAAAGAGAAAACACAAGAAAACGTTTTCCTTGATTGGTGATTTCTCGGACATGAAACTATCATGTGGTTTCATGCATTGACTTAAGATGCCATTATAAAACTAACGAGGAATTTAATCTTTTGTAATTTTCTCGTTGTGGGACATTCCCAATATAAAGACTAATATGGTTAGTGTTACAAAACAAGGGCTGGAAGTTTTGGTAATAGAGTCAGTTGTTATCTGTTTTTACAAAACTCTCAACTTTCTAACACTTCCGCAGAACTTGTACCCTTGCTTTCATCTCTGGATTCTAAAGGTCTTTCTATCCATGGATAGACATAAAGAGAAGGACACATTTACTAAATCTAAAATGAGAGGCGAAGTTTATATAAAAAAAATTGGTCAACATAAAAGACGTTAGAATAGAAAGGTTTTAGAAGTTATTTGTCCTTTTCTTTATGCGTTCATGTCCTATTTTATTTTTCAACTTGGTCACCTTGCTTTAAATACAGCATCGATGCTGCTGATCATAGGTGGTTTCAGAGTATAACCTTCTAACGCTCCAAAGTGAATAGAATAAGAATAAGTTTGAGGGACTATATATTGATATTGCGCTATGATTTCAAAATGGACGAAAATGCTGACCTATCATCATCGAGACACGATATTTTGGATGACAGAGAAATAGGTCCGATGTCATTCACAATCTTCAAATGTTAGCTTATAAATCCAAGCTGATTATGAATTCATTATGAATTCTTTCTGTAACCACTTATTCACCGCAATGACCTCCAATATTACTTATGGCAAAATCATTTCAATGGATGCAATTTGACAGACGTAACTGTGTCAATCTACCTTGATAACGACATACCAACTTCTTTTGCAGTTCCCTTCAAGAAGTTAATAAAATTTTGAAGCCAGTAGTTCAAGGTTGCTTCCGAACTAAAACTAAAATACCCTCTAGTACAGCCTCTATAAACAAGCCGCGCATTTCGACTCCTGTTATGAAATTAACACAGGAGTATGTGATGGTTTAAGCTGGAAAATTTATTTAAAAGGGATGCTGAAAACTTGTTGGTCAGCATTTTGTACTGGCGCACAGTTGCTAGGTACCTTAATAACATTCCTTTCGTAACAGCATCATTTTTGTTAATTGTACGGAAGAATACAATGTTTTAAATTACACAGTTACATAAATGATGTGAAATATTCAATCATTCCCACTAGTACTTTCATCATATTCTGACAGTCATAGTGCTTACCCGGAGAATTGCTTCCAGAACCTTTCTCTAGAATTTATCCAGGTCGGTCAGCCCTTGTTCTACGATCAATGGTAATGATAAACATCAAACAAAGAATGATCAATGGGAAAAAATTGAAAAAATAATTATTCTCAATAAAATTGGTCAAGTAATACCACTGGTCTGCAAAATGTAGTTGGTCAAAACGTCTTCACTCAGTCAGATCCAGTCTAGTGACTCTTACTTCAATTGATTACGTACAGACTTCACTAGAATAATTTTGAATAAGTGAGTAAAATTTGTCAGCGTTCAGTGTAGTCTGTTCGAAACATTGTCATTATAATATCGAATAATTTCTAGAATCTTTCAAATGACCTTCCATGATGTTTTGGCTTGAGGACATCATTTCCAAGAAATCATTGCCAGTCATAAAAAATGCCAACCGATTCCGTTTCGTTTTCTGGAGAGTGTGTGAGAGAGAATTTAATTTCAAATAATAGGTGGCTGCGATACAGAAGAATCAGCTTTGTTGAAATTTCCAAAGAAGAATTTTTTAATACCTCTTGCTGTTTATACCTATTCTTGTTTGTCATAGAAATCGTTACTAAAACAATAATTATGGAGTATTTACTATTTCATTTCAAATATTAAAATCAATGATCAATATCTGTAAGATTTAGCCTCATTTCCAAACCATCATTCTGGCTTTACAGTGTAACACTTTGATTTGATACATATCAATGTAGTCATTATAATTCGCACAATCTTGTATGAGAAACATCGTCGAGATGGTTTTTAATAGTCAATAACGGTGACATAATCTTTCCAGAGAGCTCAAGGAAAATGTTCTAAGCGAAATGTCAAGATCATACGCCGCAGTTGAAATGGGACCATATTCATCAACATTGACTTCAGCTGTTTAACTTTCTTATAATGTTCTTAAAACCAATGTAAATGGAGCAGCTAGTATACACGAAGAAGAGCTTTTGCAGCTTACTTATCTGTAACCAAAAAATTGAAGTCTGTCCTAAAGCTTATTTCCTAAAACGAGCACAGGAATGTAAATATTTCATTAGAAGCCTTCACGCCATACTCGCAACGCCCCCGCCCCTGTAGGGCCACACCTGTCAGTTCATAAATACACAAATTTTACACATCTTGTTTGAAACAGTCTTCACTTTGTATGTCACTGCCAACACGTCGTCTCTTAAACTAGCAAGTTCAAAAGGTGCCCAAATGTTGATTGAGTAAAATAATGTAAATGTTCAAGTACATATGCAGTTGGTTCACTTTTATCATATGGGTCCTTATTAGAATTGCTTACAAAATTTATGTTGACCTGATGCTGCTGAATAGTACTTTTGCACCGTCATTTCCAAGAAAGGTCAACAAAACCTCCATGCTTCCTCATGTAGCCTTTAATAGTTTACTTACTCCTGATGGAGATTCTAAATACATTTATAGGTTTCTTTTATTTCTCTAAGGTTCACTCTGCGTAGGTCTTAGCTACTAAAGCAAAGGGATCGTGATAATAATAAATGTCATTTCTAACAAGTTTCAAATCCGGGAAACTGGAATTCACACTTATTCAAACTATCTTCCATGTTCCCTGATTTATTTATTTATTTATTCTTTATTTATGGTTGGAGTGTAAAAATAGTACAAAAAGACTAATAAATTCCAACATCAATGGCAAAATATAAAAAAAGGAAATGTATATATATAAAAACAAACAAGCAAACAGGTATTAGTTGCAATATTTGCATTTGCAATAAATTGCAAATGATTTAAGTTTACATTTAAATTTAGACAAGGACTTCTCTTGCTTTAAATCTGAAGGAAGATGATTCCAGGCTAGTGCAGCACGAAAATCAAAGGAAGATTTGTTCTAGCTCGTGGAATAACCAAAGAGAGTCCCTGTCTAAGACAATAAGCTTCAGGCTTGAGAACAAAAGAATCCCACATAAATTCTGGATTTAAATGGTTCAAAGATTTAAAGATTTCAATAACCAGAAGTTGGAGGTTATTAGCATGTACTGTGATGGAGTTAGATGACGATAAAAGCTCCTCAAAGGTTGCATCGAACCTGTTAAATCTTGCACAAAGAGCTTTATGATGAGTTCTATCAATCAAGTTATGCGCCATCTTACTACAAAACATCCACGCCAATGGACAGTAATTAAAAGGTGACATTATGTACGCCTTATACAAATGATCTGCCTGATTTTGTGTAAGAAAACCTCTTATCCTCATCAAAGCCTTTATTTTAGAGGAGGCTTTCTTGCACATACTAGCAACATGAGGATAAAAAGACAACTCACGATCTATTGTGACTCCAAGGAGGGTGACGCTATTGGAGCCAACAATTTTGGCTGGACCTAAGTCTAAACAGATATTATTATCTTCAGTCCCTAGAAAAATTGCCTGAAATTTTTCAGGATTTGCTACCATGCCGTTACTTGAGAACCAATCTAACACAGAACTTAGGTCACTGTTAATTCGGCGAATGATATCTGTGATATCTGAGCCGCAAGCATATAAGGTGTTATCATCGGCAAAGTTGCATATGTTTTCTTGGACTGAAAATAATAAATCTCATCTCTGACAGATGAGATATAAATATAGCTCATCACTTGAGTGCATATCTGCAAAATTTGAGTTTGTTGTTACATACTTCAAATACTTCAACAGCATTGTGGAAAGAATCGAAGAATTTCCATTTCTACTCGTTTGTGAACCCAAAATTTCATGAATTTGATAATCACAGCAGAAATCTATGAAATTAAAAAATGTGTGGAAAAATCTAGATGCTAAAGCCTTAGTATCTAGACTTTTCCCTAGACGTGGGAATTTTGTGTTTACAAATTTGAAGAAACAGTGAAAAAATTACGCCCTGGGGGCTTTTGAACCATTAAAGGAGGAGAAAGGAGGAGGCTCGGAATTCCCGAGTTACAAAACCGAGTTACAAAACCGAGTTACGCCTTTTGACGTCACAAACCGAGTTACTAACTCGGAAATTTTTAAGTTTTAATTTTTCTTGAGTTACTAACTCGGCCGAGTTCGTGACGTCATAAGGCGTAACTCGGTTTTGTAACTCGGTTTTGTAACTCGGGAACCGAGCCTCCTCCCAGAAATTTTATTTTGTTTTATTTTTCCCGAGTTAATAACTCGGAAAATTTTATCTGCTATACGTTTTTAATTTTTAGTTTGCTTTTTTTTCGAGTTAGTGGCTAAAAACTAAATCACAAAATGACTTGAAATGAAAGTGAAATTAAAAGAGAATTTCGGACCAAATTTTCAAACAATTCATTATGAGCCTAAATTTTCCACAAAAAAAATTGAAAATTTGACTATGAATTTGCTATTTGTGCCTGTGTGAAGGTGCACTTAATTTTCAAAGTGCTTCAGCTTCAAATTTCGCACTTGTATTGACTATGTGTAGCATAACTACAAATGGGGACCTATATCAACGAAGTGATATATCATCGCATTATATGTTATCACCAAATTGAAGGTGAAAAAAAAAGAGTTTGTGACGTCATAATACGTAACTCGGTTTTGTAACTCGGGAATTCCGAAAGGAGGAGTACACCGCCCAATGATATATATAAGCGAAGCGCTAGATGTCCGACTACAATTCCCGTAGTGAGGCCAAAAAAAATATTGGCAGCCATTATAAATAGTGGCAAGAGTGAAAACGAAAGTGAATTTGTTTAAACACAAATAGAAAAATAAAACCATGTTTTTAAGTCTTATGTTCCAGTAGATGCACAAATCAATTTCAGAACAGTTGTAGTATCCATTTTATGCGTTTCCGATCGAAAATTATGTGCCAAATGGATAAATGAGCTTTATTTAAGAGAAAGATTCACCAACAAAACATTCCTGTATGTGCAGTAAACACTTTCTCCCAAGAGATTATATACTCTTCAGTATGGTGATTCAAAACCATATTGGAAATCTAATGCCATTCCGTCTATCTTCAAATTCCCGATACCACATTCATTAAACACCACCAAAAGGCCCCAGGAAACTTCCCACAAAAAAGAACTGCAGATTTACTGCTTTCGAACAAATATATTTCAACACTTGTAAACAAGACATAGAAAAACAACTAAATAATATGTATATCTCAATCAATCATAAAATATAAACCAAACTGTGGGCATGGGTAGAAAAACATGATTAGCATATGACGAGAAAACCATGACTAGACAAAGATAAACTGGATAAATGCTACATAAATAAACCAAGGTAGAAGCTGAGTAAAATGATACAAAACTCAAAATAAATAAACAAATTGGTAGTTGCAAAATTTCCAAATCAAAACAAACCATGCATAAAATATTCTATCAGGAAACATATGGCTCTTCTCAGGTGGACACATGGAAAATTTCATCACATGCATTTATGTTAATGTTTCAACACAGCAGCTTCTCGTTGGGAATTGTTTCAATCTTCTTAACATAGTTCTCAAACAAACAACCAATATATTGACAAAATGTGAATTCCCATCCCCCATTGGAAATTATGACCAATCTTAATTTGTTGTTTCCATATCTTTTGATTCTGCAAATCGATACTGGGAACTAAAGCATCAATATTGCTAACATAGATCGTCAGATTTAATTATGTATGTTGGGCTAATCACAACATTGTCATAGTGAACCACAGGAAACACGCATCCAAGCCAAGGGTTTTGTAAATTTTGGTTTTGTAAACCAGCATCACAACTTTTTATTCACTTGCAAAAGAGGTTTATAAATTAGTATTCAGTAATCAGTAATCTGATAGGCCACAGCATCACATGTGATGGAACAGGGGCACATTTTGACAAAAAGTATCAGATTTGTCATCAATAAAAATGCAATTTTGATTTTGAAGATGAGAGCTTGTTTTTATGCCTGACATGCCATATGCTGAAGTTAGCCAAGAACATTTATATACACATCAGTTTCTTCTAGAACGAACTTACAAAAGACATTGAAACAGCCAAATATAAAAAAAGATACTGTGTTCGTTATATTTCCAAACGTAGTTTAATTGTTTAGAATAATATAGACATGAAAATAACGACAGCTGCATAATTTTCGAACTTATTGCCTTTTGTTTTTATAATCGTAGTTCGTATTAAGTTCAATAACTATTTTTTCATCAAAATAAATAAACATACAAGATCATAACTCATGTTATTGCTAATTATTTCACTTTTTCGCCCATTACACTGCACACTGTTTACATTTTTTGCCACTATTTATAATGGCTGCCAATTTTTTTTTCGGCCTCACTCTTTTGATAGCGTTTTTACGGGAGTTAGACATCTAGTGAAATATATATATCATTGACACCGCCACACATCTCGTGATCTCTCACATTCATGATGGTACATACAGCTGTGTTAGAAGTGACTGCGATTTGACTGATCAAGTACGAAAGTGCAATAGCCTAGCTTCTTCCGCGAATAATTCTTTTGTCCAATTTAAAGAGTAAGAAGTATTACTAACCATGTGACCATCATAGAAGAGAGCGTCAATTTGACGTTGTGTGGTGCAATTTGAGCAGAGATGTCCCCTCCTCAAATAGATCATAATTTTAATGTTTTTAGCGTCATTTTGAGCATAGATTTTGAGCATAGTTAATACCTAATGTGAATGTCAGTTATAAAGCAAGCTAATTTGAGTTAAAATATCAGAAGTCTTTGATATTTAAATTCTGGGTTAATTGGGTGCTAATCTCTGACAAAATTGAAACACTACCGTAAAGCGGGGTGACTTCGATCAATTTTGCCACTATTTTAAAAGTAACTTCCGAAATACTGAACCATTACTTCTGAAACTTTGGAATCATTACATTACATATTTCTTCTATTTCAGTGCAAAATTTCACATTAACTTAAGTTGTAATTCCAGAGAAAAAACCTGATCTTTCCAAGAAAACGACAATATCGATTATGGGGTGACTTCGATCAGCTTATGAGAAGCGCCAAATTACTTATAATTATATTTGACAATGTTTTTAAAGCGCCATTATTACAATATCAACAGACCACCATTTCTCATCCGCGGTAAATGTTTGACCATAAAAAATCAGCGAATGTTGATAAAACAAAAGATATTTACGACGTTCACACATGTGTGACCCTTGTTAATACGAAACGAAATTAACATTTAAATTTCATTGTATCTCAAACAAAATTTTTGAGATCTATCATCATGGGGAAAGAGCACGCTTATTAAAATTTCTTCGGTAAGTCATTAAATCTCCCATGAGATACAACGACTTTTCACGAAGTTCTTGGGAACATGTAACTTATAGCGATATAAAACATTCGGTTTTTTCGTGTTTTTATAAACACGATATTATCGATAAAGGAATAAGGAAAAGAAAAACAGAATATAGCGGTGAAGAACAGAATTTCTTTCAGACATATTATAATTTTCTTTACATTCAGCCTCTATACTTCACATATGTAGCTAAAATGTCCAGGCTAAACTCTTGAATACGACGTAGAGCGATGACCAATGTGAGCCGTGAAAATTTTGATGTTTTTCGTCGTTAATTTCGGAAGAAATTAATTGTTTCGCTTGAAGACGATTCTGACGATATTTTACAATAGGAATCTAAATGAAAATCTTAAAAAATGAGAAAAACGCACTTTAATTTCAGACTTTAAACAGTTTATTTTTACTGATCGAAGTCACCCCGCTGATCGAAGTCACCCCGCTTTACGGTAAATGACTTATCATTTTCACCACACACACAGCCATAAATTTTATCTCGATTTAACCCACTTGTTTAACGTCAGGCCTTGACATAAAGCAGTTAGGACCACTCGACCAGAATTCGTCGCTAAAATATAATCGTGATTTATTATAAAGAATTGCCTCGATAATTTTATTTTACTCTCCTATTTGAATACATCCGATTGAATGATGACGATCACGCTGGCAACCGCATAGAAACATAGCTCTAGGGAAAATTCGACACGGTAAATTTTTTTTATTTTTGGGGTGGTGAAACGTTATGCAAAATCAAAATTTTTTACCGTGTCAAAATTTCCCTTTCGGCTTAGTTCTTCAGAAAATGAAGAAAGAAAAAAACGAGCAATTTCTACATCTTCGGAGGAGTACCGCTTTTCTAGCGATACATTAGCATAAGTTTCAATAATGGTCGTAAGATTGAATTTGCGCTATTGTGTGGCGTATCGACAAAATGATTATTAAAATCATTAACATAACAATATCAAACATTGCGATAATAAATTTTAGGGAAGCATTTGGAATGAATAATTCAAACGAAAGAATGGTTATCACATGCTTCACAAGAACATATATTTCATATATATATGCTCAGTCCTCCCCTTAGCTTAAACTTAGTGTTCTAGAAACGTTTGGTAGTATATCGCTTGAAAAATTGCTTGGTAAAAAAAGCAACCCCCGAGAGTAGTTACGCCACTGCCTACTTATTTTGGGGATCTGGATATTCAATCTGAATACGAAAATAAATAACATAAAGTCACGAGCACCCTTCAACCTTCAAAAAAATGGCTGCAAATCTGTGAAATGTTTTTTTGTGAAAATATTTAAAAGTCGCCAGCATATTAAGTTGTGAATCCTAAAAAAGCAAAATGTCGCGAAAGTCGCGATAATTCTTGTGTTCCCGATCTTTTGTACCTACGATGAACTTCGTCTGTATCTCGACGAATTCTATTCACATATTATCGGGCTTCATAGAAAAAACACAAATAATTTGTTCTGGACAATTTATTTATATCAACGTGAATGTACAAAGTAAAGAGTCCTAAGTTACAAATTAAATCAGATTGATATATAATTACTTCTTTCATGATTTTACAATACATTTCTCAATCTTGTATTCTCAAATCAGTAGAAAACGTTGTGAACGCACTTCGTCGTGTGGCTGTCATAAAGTAGTATGAAATGCTTTTTATTGCAAGTTTTGGTCGAGTGGTCCTAACTGTAAAGAAATCTCTCCCACGCGACTAATCGCGCGCCTAAATTGACAACAACTAATTGGCCTGCGCGATTCCAAATTTCGTTACAAATGATGGAATTTTACTTATTGAAGTAGGGGGACGATTTAACCAGTGAACCCCAGACACTGGAGGTATTGCAGCCCTTATCTTTGACTTCAGTGCTTTCTTTTTTTAACTACGAGTTCTTTGTGTTTTATTGATGTAACACGTGAAGATTCAATTAACAAAATACATCTTTGTTAGTTAACGGAAAACAACTCTATAAAATAACAATCACCCAGCATAATTTAATCTTCATAACTATATTTAGAATGAATTAACAAAATTTCCTGAATTGATCTGTGTACAGGTGTTGTTTGCAAAAATGTTTTGAATTAACAAAACCCTTTGTTTGAAAGGCTTTTGAAAGTTACTATGATTTTTGAACATTATTTCCTATCAAAATGAAGTAAGAATATTGTTTTTCTATATATATTTTTCTATAATCCAATTGTTGTAATTTCAATAATATAGATCTTGCTCAATAACTTTTTGAACTTGATCATGAAAAGATCTGGTAATAAAGTTGTTTTTAAGTTTTCGTTTCGTTTCGTATGAAATTAACAAAGCTATTCATGACGTTTTTGTTATGCATGTTTTCTGAGAAAGAGGTAAGAGAAAACCACTCTAAAATATATAATCATTCCTTTTGATAGATATTAACTATGAATCGCTCAGACAAATTGTTGTTTATCAAAGCTGGGCGAGTGAATCATCGCTCGGGTGATGCAAGAAATATTGAGCTTGGGCGCGTGTTTGCGTGCGCGCGAGCGATCGCACGCCTGTGATGATAAGGCCTGAACGTGATTTAAAGGGATAGTTTGATTGATAGTTTGGCACATGATAGATTTCAAAAAAGCTGCATAAGTGCTCAGTGTACCTTGAAACGGGGTGACTTCCATCAATTTTGCCACTATTTTAAAAATAACTTCTGAGATACTAAACCATTACTTCTTAAACTTTGGATCATTACTTTATGTATGTTTTATATTTCAGTGCAAAATTTCACAAAACCTAATCTTGTAATTCCAGAGAAATAACTTGATCCTTCCAACAGAACGACAGTATATCGATTATGGGATGACTTCGATCAGCTTATAAGGAGCGCCAAGTTACTTATAACAGGGACCTATCCAGGCACAATTTGATAGCGTTTGAACGCTATGGGTGCCCAAAAAATTACGCCCAAAAAAACTTTTTTAATACTAAGAAAGTACTTCCTTTTCACACGGAGACTGCTGCACTGTATATGCAGATGATGTAACTTCATTATAGCAATAATATTCTTTCCTTAAACAGTATGCTAAAGCTGTCTTATTAACCAGTTGAGGTGTGTGACTCTGTCTTGTCATTATGAGGCTCGTGATCCGCGCTAGCGCTCGCTATAACGCGCCTTGAGTTATTTAGTTAAGATATGATTTTAATTGCACCTGTAGATATTGTTTAAAAACATGCGGAACGTTGGTGCTCAATTGACAACGAATCACTGAGATACATTAAGTGATTTTTCGTTGTTGCTAGGGAGAACGACCACCGTGCTAAGGTGATTTAGTTCTTTGTTCACCTAACGAAAGAATAAGAAAGCATAAGTGGTACCAGTAGGACTCATTTTCGTGTTATTCAATGAAATTAAAAAGCATCTTAGTTTCCAACTCCCTTTAAAATATGATTTATCTTGACTAACGATTGCAGACACGATGTTCCCCAGTGAAGATGTTTCTGATTGGTCAATATTTCTGTACTCGTCAGCAAATTTCGTCAGAATAGACTTTCTCGATATGAAGAAGTGAAGAAAATTTGAGTGCCGCTTTATGTGGACACCGTCTTGCAAACAGTTGCTACGTTGAGTCAAAATAGAAAACGCTATCCCCAAAAAATCTCAGGATACATCACTGTATAATTACATTTGGCAATGTTTTTAAAGCACTATTTCTACAATATTAACAGACCACCATTTCTCATTTGTGATAAATGTTCGACTGTAAAAGGTCAGTGAATTAGTAAAACAAAAAATATTTATGACGGTAACATGTGTGACCCTCATTAATACAAAATGAAATTAACATTGAAATTTAATTGAATCTCAAACGAAATTTTTGAGACCTATCATCATGGGAAAAAGCAAGCTTATTAAAATTTCTTCGGATAAGTCATTAAACCTCCCATGAGATACAGCGACTTTTTATGAAGTCCTTGCGAACATGTAATTAACAGTTTTTTCGTGTTTTTAAAAACACGATATTATCAATAAAGGAAAAAGGAAAAGAAAAACAGAAATAACAGTGAAGAACATAATTTTTTTTAGACATATTTTAATTTTCTTTACATTCAGCCTCTATACTTCACGTATGAACCAAAAATGTCCAGGCTAGACTCTTGAATATGATGTAGAGCCATGACCAATGTGAGCTGTGAATTTTTTATGTTTTTCGTCGTTTGTTTCGGAAGAAATTGATCGTTTCTTTTGAAGTCGATTCAGGTGATATTTTACAATTAGGAATCTAAATGAAAATCTTGAAAAATTTGAAAAACACAGTTTAGTTTCAGAGTTTTAACAGTTTATTTTTACTGATCGAAGTCACCCCACATTACGGTACATTTCAAAAGTCAAAATTTTCTTTGTTCAACATTTCTCAGTTATGAGAACCTTTAATACAATTTGTTATTTACTCAAAAAGCATCTAATTCAATTGGCAGCTCCTTTTCTGAATTTATTAGATTTCTGCGAAAGCAAGAAAACTATTAAAACCCGCTTTGGTTTTTCGTTTTTTCTTACTGTCCAAACCTAGCGGGTTTTTGAAAATTCATGCGTGCGTTTACATGAAACCAAAACGTCGTGCAACGCATGTCACCCAGCGAAGAAACCCTTTTAGATTTTCTTTGGACAATATTAAATGGATTTTTAAGAGCATATACATATTTTAAGATGAAAACAAAATCTATAGAAGAAACTTCGATTTTTTTTGAACTGTGATCATTCTTTTCTAAAGAAGATTTCAACATTTTGTAAACAGAAGAGTGAAAAGGTATACATTTGTTGTTTGTTTTTAGTGAAAACACAAAACATCTTCGTTTGTTTCATCTTCGGCTGTTATTCTTTTTAAGCTGTGGATACTGAAGCTCAGCTTAGAGTCCTCCTCAGCTCCAACAATGTGGGTCTACTGATGCTTTAATGTAATGTTTTAATGTTTGATGATAATTTTTTAATGTTTTAATGTTTGATTTGTTTTTAATTCATATATATTGTCAATGTCCTTTATTACAAATGGCTTTCCTAATTACAGTAGCGAATTCAAACATCTCCCAATTGCCTGTAAACTCAATACACAGCAAATCATGTAACAACCCAAAATTTTCCTTTCAGTCATATAAATATGTGTGTGTGGTGACTTCATTCTCGCGTCCGAGCTAAAAATCGGATTCTCTCTTGTTGCCATAGCAACTCGTGCTGAGGTGAAAACAAACATCATTTCATCGGAGGAAGCTCACTGATGAACGGGTGTTTATAGCTTTGAGGTACTTTAAAATGCCTTTAAGTTGTGCTGCATATGGATGCACAAACTACAACATGATGGAAAACAAGCCTGGCTTCTATCGTTTTCCAAATAAAGATCCAGAAAGGAGAAAAAGATGGATAACTGCATGCAAACGTGTCAACAAAGGATGGTACCCCCTGGAATCCAACCAGTGTAGATGTTTACCTTTGTAGAGACCACTTTGTGTCAAAAAAAAGCCATCTAATGAGGATTGCTGGTAGAGAAGGATCAAGAAAAGATGCATTTAGCGTTCTAGAAACCTTGAAAGTTTGCCATAGGGTTAGCAAAGCTGTATACTATGGAGATCTTTCTTCTGAGATGATGGCTATATTATTTGTAAATAAATTACTCACTTTCTGCAGTTTTATTATATATATATATTTTTTCATGATGTATCTAAATGTTAGTGAAACACCCAATTTTAGTTTTGCAAGTGCTTCATAGATATAAAAACAGACTCAACATTCATTTGATGTTGTAGCAGTCCAGAACATTCCATGATAACCCAAATGGGGATTTTTGCACCTTGTTTTTTTCTGGACACCCTTAATAGCTCAATAAGAACTAAAACAATGCCATGCCAGGTAAATATAAAATGAAGTTTTAAGTATTTTCTGATCATCTGGCAGTACACAGTTTTTTTATAAGCAAAAACTTACCTAAAAGCGCCTGAAAATAAAAAAATAAGAACTGAAAAATCTGTTCATATTTTTAAATTGAAAGTCAATGAATATTTTAAATCTTAAGTGTTTATATGGGCATACAATAAAATATCTTTTATTTCATTCTTTAGATTATGTATTTTAATGCTTGTATTCTTGTACATAAACAGGACCTATATGATAGGAGTATTTTAGTACTGGAATTGTCATCCTGTATAAATATTTATTTTAATAATAATAATAAAACCTACATGTAAAATCTTCAAAAAACCAAGACTTTGAGAATTATTTTTAAATGATTGTATATTTCTCTAAATTTTTTTTAACCTAGAGCTACGTGGTAAAAATAGAATTTCACAACAAAATGTTCTGTTTTTCATTTTTCTCGAAACCTGCTATTATTAAACCTACATTATTATAAAAAGAATTGATAAAGTAAATGCAAACTTTAATAAATAAAAACATACTTTCAGAAACATTTAGAACTAGACATTTCGGTAGATTTCTTATTCAAAAGATATATGATAGACAACAAGAGAAAAGCCATTTTTTTTGTCAAGATATTATTTCATTTCCCACTAATTTTTCCATGATAAGAATATAACTGTACTCCCTATATGATTGGAGTGCATGCATATAAACATATGGGAGAAAGTGAGAATTGAGGAATTATCTTTTATACGTAACATGTATATTACGTGTCTTGGGTTGTGATAATCATCCAGCAGGTAGACCGTATTGCTGTGCATATCCTACCCCCATTGATTAAACACTAACATGCACTGCACAATAGTACAGTCAAGTGCACAAGAGTACTGATACAGTACATTCAGGATCATAGAACCACGACACAAAAAGTCAAAGTCAAAATGACATCAAATACAAACGGCAGTAGCTAGGTAATCTGTCTATTTCTATCCTTTTTATGTACCAATAATTTTTTATCACCTCATATATAAAATGCCAGCAGAAAAAGTGCCAGAGATAGGTTTTCTAGCAAGAACAGCGCTCGTTTTCTAGGAAATTCACTGCAGTGAATCGGTTTGTTTTCACTGCAGCAACTTGCGCATGCGTATGAGTGACTCCGATTCTTCCAATTTTCTCCCTTTGTTTGGTTTTTGTGTTTGCAATATTGGGAATTACGTTTGTAATTAAGGAGATTGATAGTACATATAAAATGTACTCCCAAAAGAAGGGATGTTTTATGTCATTCAGATGCAATTAAGTTTATCGCTTTTGTATACGTATATGCAATGAAGTTTTGCGTAGTGTCAGTTACAGTTTTGCAATGCCTTTGGGTGCATATCAATGTAGTCAGAAATGTATGTTATGTTGTAAAAATCATCATGCACTGATGATGGTTTTATACCGAAAAGCTTTTGCTTAATTTTAAACTTGTTGTTTGTTATTTTCTTTATCTACTGTTGTAAAAATCATTCAACCTTTCTTAAACTTCCTACAGATTTTCTTTAAACTGATCATGAATTTTAACTTTGATGAAGAATGTAAGTGCATGCAATATTGTTAATCAAACTGGATATGAGTTAACTATATTATGTATGTTGATTTTAGTCGATTATAAATGTATTTTGCATGACCAAAATTTATTTTTGGAAAAATGTTTTGAGTTTATGAGTTTTGATCATACTCATTAAGATATCTGAAAGGATCCATGTATCCTTTATATTATTTTGTATCAACAAACATGTTGTTCAGTGTATTGGCAGTTACATACATTATAATAAAGTTTCGCATTGTGTCAATTATGCCTTCAAAATGTCCTGAGAAGTATGTAATTAGGAATGTAATATATTGTAGAAATTATTCAACCATTCAATGATTCAAAATCATTCAAGTTTCAAGAATGCTATTATAGTAGTTCATTTTTTTATATTTTCAGTTTCCAACTGATTTTGCAGAAATCTTTCTGCCCGTAAGGGCATCTTGTTACAGGTTGTCATGTTGTTATGTATGTGATGGTAAATAATAAGTGTTCTACCTTCTTTGAGCTCCATTTTTCCAGCAAGTGGCTCATTTCCTTTAAAGCTTTAAGTGTGCCCGTGATTTGAGAGAAAATTCCTGATTGGCTCAAAATCCACAATTATTTTCAACTATCCAATAGCGCAGAAGTATGGAAAAAACAAAACCTGTTTTTCTCCTGAACAAAACCATTAATCAGATTCGGTGGCACACTTTGTTTCCACTGATTGTGAGGAATCGTCACAACCAAAAAAACATGTAAAAAAACTTTTTTCGGGAGTTGGAGCTCAAAGAAGCAAACAAAAGTCCGTATTTTTTATCCTTTTCACAGACTAATTTCTAAAATAGATTTCTATTTATGCATTAGTTGCTTTTATTTACACGACATTGATTGTGCATTTTTGAACGATCCAGTGGAACTTCTATCTATTTGAGATATCATTGGTGAATTTCTTAAACCCAATGGTGAAAATATAGATTTTCTCATGATTAATAGCTTTTCAGTTGCAGAAATGTCCATGAAATGAATATAAAGTCTCTGAATGTGGCAATCATTGCAAAAATATTTAACTGTAATGTTTGATAAGAATAGCCATTTTCATATAGCGACCCAGATTGGGAACTGTTAAATGTTGGTGTTTTAGGTTCGAATACATGAAGATGAAGAGATTAAACGAAATACTGCTATTGTTTTGGATCAATCTGTCCTTGACACTTGCTCGTGAATGTAAACAAATAGATTCATGTAGTTGTGTTTGGGATGATACCAATGTAAGAATATCATTAAAGAATTTGGATGGAGGAAATGAAATAAGGTAACTCTCTTTGTCTCTATGTTAAGTTCATACTGTGTATAATTGTGAAAATATTTTCAATGATCTGATCAGAAGTGAGTCCAATCAATATCTAATATCAGGGTGTTTGCCATGCTTAAGACGCTCCATTGTTTCCAATGCAATATAACATAAGACTTTCCCAAATTTATTGACCAAAGGAAAAAAAGTTTTTATGAATGAAAGTGAAGAGATAAAATTGATATAGAAACTTAATATTAGTTAAAGAAGAGAGACATTATTAAAACCAAAACCTTTTTGATAAAGAATGTTACTTTTTAACATTTTTAATTGTTTGGAGTTTATTGTTGCATTTTATTACTTTAAATTTTGCTTATCTCCAAAGAGATGTTTCATTATGCAGGGTTTTTTTGAGGACATTTTTGCTTGTTGCTCTATAAAAAGTTATCCTAAATAGGTTTACTCAAAGTTCTTACTGAACTTAGGCTATAACGAAATACAAAAAGATCTATAGATAAAACAAAACTAGAAAAACTCAACTAAAAATGACTGACAAGCAAAATAAATGTAAAGTTCAAATGCAGAAACAAGGACTACGTAAATAAAAAACAAACAAGACATAATAACTTCAAACTGCTACCACAACTACCACACGTCACTAACATATGACAAAAAACATTGCAAACGCACTACCGGGTGAGTCAAAAAAAAGTACCGGTGTTTCACAAAAGATATCTTTCGATTGAATAACTATAAAAGATTGCTATTTTTATTTCTAAATAGAGGAATCCTTTACCTATATTTTGGTGTATCACTTTTCTAATTTGGTTGAGCAGAAAGAAAGTTATGAACAAAAAACTGGAAACTGTCCTTGTAAAAATCTTTGAAAAATGGACAAAAAAGCCGAACAAGATATTCCTGCGAGATTCTTTGATTAAATTCAATAATGTTAATGATAAGGCTATGGGAATTGAAAGAAAATACACAATTTGCCTAACCACTTATTTAGTAATATCACCCTACCAAACTGGATCCATACCCAAACTCTTTGTTGCATGGAGTTGTGGCATTTTTCAATATTTCATACAAGACAGTCTTTATAAAAGGTTTCAGTGGATAAAGTTTTAAGAAAATGTTGAAAAACGTTTGAACTTTTTACTTCACTTGATTATTGCAGGGCTGGTTGTGAGAGGCGTGCGATCGCAAAAATATTGGAAGATAAGCTCGTTTAGCTCAAGTTAACTGGCGGTCGGGCCGCCATTTTAATAATTGAGTCGGCAGTTACACTGGTACTGTTGTCGTTTGGCTGCCGGTTCTAGTCAACCACGAGGTCGCCTACCATGTGACCTTCTCCGTGCAACACTCGTGAAGCTAAGACAAATATTTTCTGTGTTTCTTAAGACACAGAAAATACAACTAAAGACATTTAAAAAGCCATAACACATCTTACAATGATCTAGCACAACTTACGTATGGCATTCCTTAAAACAAAAACGTATGCCCAAAATTTAACAAGGCGTGCAAACAAAATGGCACGTCTGGAAAATATAGACGTGCGACCCATCGCATGCAGGTCTAAAATCTTACGACCAGGCCTGTATTGGTAATAAGGAAAATAAGTTTAATTAATTAATAACATTTAATTTTGTATACTCCCTTCTGGTTTGCAATAAAAACTTGTCTTGTTTTGAGACATGTTGCTTGGCTTTTTTGTATATATCTTTTGTTTCTAGAAGAGAATGGATGTCTGGGGGTGCATTTGCTAAGCCTTAAGTAGTTGTGTTAGGGCGTCTGTCCTTGTTGACAACGCCCGGTCGTCCTGGTTGATGATTGTAGGATATATATTTGTGTGTTATAGTCTGTTCTTGTGGACAGCTACCAGTTCGTGTGAGTGATACACTGTTCTTGTTGACAGTTATAGTCGTAAGCTTGTCTGTCCTTGATGACAGCAATATATTTTGGTCTAAGTTAGTCTGTCCTTGTTGACAGCTATATCATTTAAGTCACGAGTTTGTCTGTCCTTGTTGACAGCAGTATATTAGTCATTCGTTATCTGTCCTTGTTGACAGCAGTACTATTAACATAATCCTGTCCTAGTTGACAGTTCCTTGGTGTGACAGTCCTTGTTGACTTATCGTATACGTCCTGGTTGACGTCTGTCCTTGTTGACAATCAGTCTTTGTTGACTTACTATTATATTTTACTTATGCACCACCTAGATATTCCCCAGTTCGTCCAAATACTTGTTCTTATTGTGTCTTAGCCCATGCCAGTTAACCATATTTCATAGTTATTCAATCAAAATATATTTTTTGTGAAATGCCGGTACTTTTTTCTGACTCACCCGGTATATATATCTATACAGATGACGAGAGAAAAGAAACAATACGAATGACATGAGAAATTAACTACTATAATGAAATAACGGATAAGTACAATATAACAAAGAAACGTGAACTACACAATATAATACGCAAGGGGCAAACTCAAATACATGCACAGACTAGTAAAAACGTAACAATTAACTATTTAACAAACAAAACACACAACGAAGGAGAGCACACTTTGCTGCAGCCTCTCTGCTGCCTACACAGGGCAGCAACAGCTATGTTGCATTAGGTATGTTACAGTGGGCCACATAAATGACTTCTTTATGTGAAATTAAGCTGAAAAATGCTGACGGAATGAACATTTCACAATGTTTCTGTATAACTGTTTTGTATGGTTATTATGTTGCATACTGAATAGATCTGGAAAATATAAGGACATAGTATGGCTTTTGTATTTTGTAATTCATTTATTTGCCCTAGTTTACTGTTGTTTCAATTTTTTTTACAGATTCAAGAACATGGAACTAACAAAATCCGAAACAGGAAAAAAAACTGGATATAAATTGGATTACAACCCCTGCACTCCATTTAATGAAGGTTCAGGAGATCAAGTCTGCACGGATGTTATCGTAAGTGAAATTTTGATAAGGTGGGGAATTTGAGAGACTGTAGGTCTTAAATTTGTCAGAACTTCTCTTTATCAAGTTTTAATGGTTTTATTGTTTTTATATTGGTTGTTGGGTAGTTTTTATCTCAAATAAGACTTTGAATGAAAAAATGTAATGATTTACATAGAGCTATGTGAGCAGTTTTTGCATCTGTCAATGAAAAATGATTGAAAGGTAAGTTTAAAATGAGTTAGGTTTTTAATGTTTTCCCAAGCAGTAAAAAGGGTAAAAAGATTTTTTTCTTTTTGTTTCATTCAATCGCAATTTCTAACTAATCCCTCACCCAGTCCTATTGACTCCCCTAGCAGTTCCACTAGGGACGTGGCTGGTAGAATTTTGTGTTCATCCAGAGGGAGACTTGAACCCAGAACCTCTGTTGGGCCAACCATAAACGTTACCTTTATGCCACTGCTTAAAATGAAAACAAGGAAATATTTTTTACGATATCCAACCACCCTTATTATTCCAACCCCTCCTATCATTGGGGACAAGAGAGTAACGAATGATATGAATTCTTTTACATCTTTTATAGGCATGCCAGGCCAGTGATGACAACAATGTGCATTATAGCGCTGGTAAACCGAAACAAATGACAACCACAACTGTAAATAATAATTTAGTTTTCAAATATGATGGCGGAATACAGTCTGGTTATTCAAGGTTTGTGCTGCTTTAATTAATTATATGTTTTGTTTGTAAATGCAAAGGTTTTTATAATAAACCAATCATTTTTTGGTGTTTAAAAAACCATCATACTTTATTTTGTTATTATGGGTTTTGGTGTTTAAGGATAGCCATGGACCAGTCATATTTTTGAGAATGTGAAAAGTTGATTATAGAATATATTTCAACCTATCATTGGTCAGCGTGTTAAGCAGCTGACCTTTCATTAGTGTTTGTCTTTCTGTCCTATGTCCACAGTTCTAGCCTGGATTCAAGCTAATACCACTTAAAAATAAGGGTAATATAGAGGCTATTTGTTAATCATGGGTTAATTCAGATTTTTCAGATAATTTATAATTACAGCTATTTTATCAGAGTGAGTGCCGCCTCAAATTAAAACATGAGTTTTACAGTTTGCCGATCACACAGATAACGTTTTGGAAATAAAAGCTTAAGGAAAGGGTTATTTTTCACCAAAGTAAAGAAATTCGGAATATTATCCCCGTATATTATAATTGAACCTGTTATTATATACTGTTCAGTTAGCTAGGCTGATTTTGTGTTTTGTGCTATATATTATTGGTCAGACCTTGAGATAGAGAGAGCTCTGATGCCTCCAAAAGGACCTATATTACATTGGATATGTATATGTTATTTTTTATGAATTCATACAAATGTGTCCATCAATTAGGCAAGTTTTCAATATCACTTTATCCTGTCTAAAATAAGAATTTGTAGAAATCTATCTAGTCGTCATCCATAAAAATAAACAGACAACATCTTGAAGTTTGTAAATAAAGCATTTAGTTACCTGTGAAAGTGCATGGTGCCCTAATCCAAAATGACTCTAGCAATGATATTCTGTGTTTGTTGTAATGTAATGTTGTAATTATCAAGCAAAAGAACAAAATAATGTTTGTAAACTCTACAATCACTATCGACATGAATGTTGTCTTTTCAAACAATATTTTAATGAACAAATTACTTATGTGGAGTCATTATAAGTGTCTTCACTTATTTATAGTCTTGTCATTTTTTTTAATTTCATAAATTGTTCATAATTGTTCTAAAACAATCATAAATTGTTTTTTACTGTCTCTGCATGACCAGCAGTTTCTTTGTTTTCTTAATCTTAAATAGTCGGCAGTTCTTCTTTGTAACGTGTGTGAGAATTTTGCTTTTGAACTCATTGTAATCATTAGAATAAAGATCTGCATGAAATTTTGTGAAATTATACCTTAAGGGGATTTTTTTTGTGTGGACTAATTTTTGCGAGCCAAGGTTTGAGAGTATTTTGCGTGGATTAATTTTTTTTCCAAGTCAGAGCTTCTCAAAGAAAATGTTTGGATTTATTTTTGCGAATGTGCACAAAGTGCACTGCATGAGCAAAAATCACCATTTCCATGCCTGCCACATTGCAAAACCTATAGGTGCTTGATAAGTACAAGGAAATAGTTAATATACACAGAGCCAAAAAATGAGCAAATAAAATCATCAAATTTTGTGTGGATTGTTTTTTGCGAATTTGGACAAAAGTCGCAAAATGGAAAAAAATATCTTTGTCTATCATATTATAAGAACAGTTTTTAATTTGGAAATTTAATTTCACAAAGTTAAAATGATTCCTTTGTCTTCCTGAAAAGTTTTTTTCACTCTGAATTTTATAATGAATGAAAAACAACCTTAAGAAAACTGGATGAACAAGGCACTTTTTATATTGTAAGATATTCATGTATGTTTTTTCTATTTCTCTGATTTGAATCTTTGAAATGGAAAGCATCTAATGTCTCCCATCATCCTTATCTTGTCAGAGCAACATGGGTTACCTTGAAATGCTCAGAATCTGCAACAACGCCTTCAGTAAGCCAAGCTATTGAGTATGTTCAGATGGGTGGTTCGATATATGTAAGTATTTAATTTTTTGTTGGAATAAGTTTCAATGAATGAACTACTCTCAAACCATTTCTTGCCTAATTTATCTCCATCATACACAGTTAATAAATTACCATAAATAGCGATTACTATTTTCATATTCAGAAATTCACACTGACTACAGCATGTGCATGTGACAGTGGTTGCAAAGGTGGTTCTTCTGGCGGGTCTCATGGATTGAGTACAGGATCCCTTCTTTGTATTTTGTAAGTGAAATAGATTTCTTTTGCTAATACTATCACAATTTCATCTGTGAAGTAACGCGTTTCTCATTCCTTTAGATTCTTCGTGTTTTTAATTGTTTATTTTGTTGGGGGGTTTCTCTTCTTGAAATTCTACAAACACAACGAAGGAACAGATGCTATCCCACAGTATGAGTTCTGGAAAGATTTTCCTGCAAAAGTTAAGGTTGGTGTACTTATATCTCCCTAATTTCATATGTTCATTATCTCCATAATTTTATTGCTTTTTCTTAAGACTAGAGTCCACCAAAGCGTTTACAATAAATGCAAATAATTAGATTTAAGAGCGACTTTTTGTAAGAGTTAGAACCAGTGATAGTGACCATCTCAAAATTATCGAGATATTTTGTTCCTGATGTTGTGATTAGTAACTGTGCCAAATATTTTGCTCTAAATTCGTCTTGGCTCTGAGTTACAGCCTCATGAAATTGGAGCCACAGGACCAGTAAATCATGAAAACAAAATCTGGACAGTTTTCGAAGATCATTATTTTTAAGAAGAAACACATACACAAAGTTTTTAGAATTAATATTACTTGTGTTGCTCATACTTAGATAATGCCGTAATAGATAAACTGATTTTCTCATAATATTCTTGTCACAGAAATTGTATAGAAATTGTCAGATTCTTACAAATAGTTGCTCTTAAAAATTCCATGCAGACGCTAGTATGTCTAGCGCAAAAGCCTAGGTGCTAATGTGTCCATTAAATATTATTAAAACATTTTGAAATAATCAAGTATATAGAGAAACATATCAGAAATAGATTGTGAAGAAGATGTACTTAATATTTTGCTAGTAATATTTCTACGAAATTTTTCTAAAGAAAAAATGCTCTTAAAAAAAGGGCCTTTTATCAACTGCACTCCAAGCGTTTCTGTTCTCTATACCCCTAGTCTGACTTATCATATAAGTATGCATACTTTCTTACTTCCTCAGCTAAAGCTTCTTCTTTTTTTCTTCCTATCTTCTCTTTTGGTGTGATTCTTTGACTCAACAGCATTATTTTATCTGACATTTCCATGATTTGTAAAAATGTCTTAAACACATTTCCCTAACGCAGAATTTTTTATATAAAGTAGTAACACATGCTAAAGATCATCAGTGTTTCTTTGATGTTTGAACACATCTGCTTTTGTAATGTCAACCACCTATATACCGAATCTCTCTCAGAAATATTTTTCAGACCTTTCTTATTATTTTGTTTATGTTTTAAAACAGGATGGCTTTGTTTTCACCAAAGAAAAAATCTGCAACAAGGACAATCAGTACCAAGAGATCTGAAGTCACGTGATGTTTTCGTCGAATGTCATTGGTTGTCTTGTTGGGTTTTGTTTTGTTTGTTAATTTACATAGTTTTTTTATGATGAATTTCATGGACATTATTGAATGATTTTTTTTATATTTGCCGTCAGTGTTCATTATTTTTGACGATTTTTTAAAAAAATAAGAAGAACACTGTAAATGTTTGTTTTAGCACCGAGGTTGTTTAAAAATGATTAACTGATATGCGAAGCCCTCCTTAATTCATATATAGCCTATCATTGCTTAGAAGAATTTGTGAGAACGTTACGTATAAAAAAGAGTAGAAAATGTATCACCCTCATGCATTGTTGTGGATCAAGCTGTATATTTTATTTATGATGATTAAGTAGCTCATTTGACTATAACCTGAAATCATATATGTGCATCATGAAAAAAGTCTTCAGTACGTAACTAGTCTAGTAACTTTTATAAAAAAATTGTACATGTGGAGATCTCTCGGATTTTGAAACATTGAAATTTGTAAGTTAAGTAGTTGCTAAATAAATAATCCAACACTGAGGGTGTTTTGATAAAGGAGCCGATTTCCCATTCCCATAATTCAGTCTGCTTATACAACATCCAGCTGCTATAAAAAGGTTGCTTTGGGATTAGTTGAAGCAATGCTATTTATTTTTCCATACCACATAACGATATTTGATTAATAAAGCTGAATAAAGGTAACACACAATTTGTGAATGCCAGAATTATTGTGTCTAGATTAAGGATGTGAAGATGAAGTGAAGAGAAATGAAAATCTTCTTTATCTTCGATAAAATGATTTAATTTTTTGCTTTACATGATGAACACTCGAATTTGTATCATATTCATGTACCTAATCAGTATTTTTATGATAAAACAACTTTGTACCTAGTTCTCCTGATGAATTTTATGTGAAACATGATATATGACAAGATTAAACTTAACATTTCAATTTGAAACAAGACAATGTCAATTGAAGGTGACATGAAAACCTTCGGTTATGTCTTCATCTTACATAAAAAGCAACCACAATGTCAGGTAAAATCAAAATTCTGCCATGGTACATTTGTTGATTCACTCCACATTATAGCTGCACATCTACTGTATAAACTGTTAAATTTTGTTGTGTTCCTGCATATAAGGGATACTGCCCGTTTTTTCAAAAAATGTATGAGAGAAGGAAAGTGAGGGAGAGTGTTGTCTTAATAGTTTTTATGCTTGAGTTCTTTCTTTTTAAACCGTCAGGGTTTATTTAATTCGATAAACTCTCATGAAGTTCCAAAGCATTTAATTTGACTTAGTGGGCAAGTTTGCTAAATTTCACTGTGGAGGAATGCATTTCTATAGAAACTTGCACACTATTTCAATAAAAATGCTCTTCATCACAGTGAAAAACAAGTTTTTCGCACTGGGACATATCATTACATGTTTATTTGGAAGGCTTAAGGTATGCTTACTTTTTTAACATAATTTGAATGTTTTTCTAGCAATAAAGGTATGTTTACACAAGGGAAAGTCTGGACCAGTTTCAGTGTTGAATAAAGCCATGGTCTTATTGAGAATAGAACTAGGCTGTGTCTAAGTAAACTATCTACTACAAAAGCTAATACACATCATGAAAAAGATTTAACATTATGCTCAAAAAATTTCTTTTCCTATTCTGTATTGTTATGCTTATGAAAGCAGCAGGAGTGCTGTCAGGTCGTTCTTGGTGAAAACAATGCATTCACTCGTGCATGCATTCACATTGTCTGATTGTTTGACTTGCAAAAAGAACAATTAAAATGGTAGGTGTGTGTGAGTGGTAAATAGGAAACAGGAGAGTAGGATGCAAATTAGTTATACATCATTGCTGAAAAATTTCAACTGCCAATTGGTGTTTAAGGTTCAAATACATGAAGATGAAGAGATTTAATGAAATACTGCTATTGTTTTGGATCAATCTGTCCTTGACACTTGCTCGTGAATGTAAACAAAAAGATTCATGTAGTTGCGTGTGGGATGATACCAATGTTGAAATATCATTAAGAACTTTGGACAATCCAATTGGAATAAGGTAACTCCCTTCGCCTCCATCATGTATATACTAAGTATATACGTTATAAATAGTTTTGTTAAAATATTTTTAATGATCAGAAATAAGTTCTATCGAATATCAGGGTGTTAGCCCTGCTTGAGATGCTGCATTATTTCCAATGCAATATAAAATAGTACTTTTCAAATTGACTGAAGGAAAAGAAGAATTTTTAATAAATGAAAGTGAAAGTGAAAGTGAAAGTGAAGAGGTCCGTCACAAAATTAACATAGAAAATATTAGTTTAGAGAAGAAAAATCGTTTTGATAAAGAAAGTTACTTTTTTAACATTTTTTAGAGTTTATTGTTTCACTTGGTTCCTGTAAATTTTGAGAATGTTTCATTATGCCATTATGTCATTATGCAGGGTTTTTTTTGCTTGTTGCACTGTAGAAAGTTATCCTATGTTGCTCTAGGTATGCTACATTGGGCCACATGAATGACTCCACTAATGTGAAATTAAGCTGACAAATGTATACAGACAGAATAGATCTGGAAAATATAAGGACATAGTTTGGCTTTTGTATTTTGTAATTCATTTATTTTCCCTAATTTTCTATTCTGTTTCAATTTTTTTACAGGTTCAAGAATATGGAACTAGCAGACTCCGTAACAGGAACAAAAACTGGATATAAATTGGATTACAACCCCTGCACCCCATTTAATGAAGGTTTAAGAAATCAAGTCTGCACGGATGTTATCGTAGGTGAAATTTTGATAAGATGGAGAATTTGAGAAACTAGGTCTTAAATTTGTCAGAACTGCTCTTTATCAAGTTTTAATGATTTTATTGTTTTTATATTGGTTGTTGGGTAGTTTTTATCTCGAATAAGTCTTCGAATGAAAAAAATGTAATGATCTACATACAGCTATGTGAGCAGTTTTTGTCTCTGTCATTGATGTAAAATGATTGAAAGTTAAGTTTAAAAAGAGTTAGGTTTTTAATGTTTTCCTAAGCAGTAAAAAGGGTAAAAAGATTTTTTTCTTTTTGTTTCATTCAATTGGAATTTCTAACTAATTCCTCACCCAGCCCTATTGACTTCCCTTCCACTAGGGATGTGGCTGGTAGAATTTTGTGTTTATCCAGAGGGAGACTTGAACCCAGAACCTCTGTTGGGCCAACCATAAACGTTACCTTTATGCCACTGCTTAAAGTGAAAACAAGGAAACAAGGAAATATTTTTTACAATATCCAACCACCCTTATTATTCCAATCCCTCCTATTATTGGGAACAAGAGAGTAACGAATGATATGAATTCTTTTACATCTTTTATAGGCATGTCAGGCTAGTGACGACAACAAAGTGCATTATAACGCTGGTAATCCGAAACAAATGACCATTGCAACTGAAAATAATAATTTAGTTTTCAAATGATGGCGGAACACAGCTCGGTTATTCAAGGTTTGTGCTGCTTTAATTAATTATATGTTTAGTTTGTAAATGCACGGGTTTGTAATAAATCGATCATTTTTAATATTTCAAATACAATCTTACTTTCTTTGTTATGTTGAGTTTTGTGTTTAAGAATAGTCATGGATCAGTCATATTTTTGAGAATGGGAAAAGTTGATTATAGAGTTATATTTCAATCTGCTATTCTGATTGGTGTTCTGATGTGTCCTCTTGTTCTGATTGGTGTTCTGAAGTATGATGGTCCACCAATGGCATAATATGTTTGAAAACAGCTTATTTGAAATTGCTATTTTTCAAGTGATATCTGTGTCTATTGTAGCATTATAAAGACATTATATAACATTATATTTCCCATTTGGAATTTAATTCTTCAAATATAAAATGATTCCTTTGTTCTCCTAAGAAAGGTGAATAATTTTTTTTTCACTCCAAAGTTTTATAATGAATGAAAAACAACCTTAAGAAAGTTGGATGAACAAGGTACTTTTTATATTGTAAGATGTTCATGTATGTATTTTTCTGTTTTTCTAGTTTGAATTTTTGAAATGGAGGAAGAAAAGTTTCCATTTTCTGCAATATCTTATGTCTATGGTTCTCTCATTGTTTTTGGTCAGTGTGATAGCAACTGATCTTACACCAGCATTTTGTTTGTCCACAAATGTTTGTCTGATACCACTAAAAACACAAGCTCATAGTTTTGAGGCTGGAAGAGAGGCTCTTACTTAATTATGGCTTAATTGGAAAATGTTTTTTGGAAACAAGAATCAATATTATCTATTTATTTTTATAAGTGATAGGGTTATTATATACTGCTGAGTTTCTTGCTAGCTAGGGCTGATTTTGTGTTATGTGTTATCATATTGATCAGGCCTTTATGGAGATATGAGAGCTCTGCTACCAAGGGCCTGGTGTTATATTGCATATGCAAATATGTTATTTTGTATCTGCTTATAGAGTTGCCTCCATCAATTTAGATGCGTTTTCAATTTTACTTTTCATACTCTGTTCAAACAAAAAGCTAAATAAGATGCACACAAGCATATAGAATGTGTAGAAAATAAACAGACAGCATCTTGAGGTAAATCTTTGAGTGAATTGTGAAGGTGCATTATGCTACTCAATATTGACTTAATCAGTGATATTCTGTTGTTTTTTGGAAATATTATCAAGCAATGAAGCAATGATGTTTGTAAACATCACATTGTCTATTCATTCAATATTTTAATGAACAAATTCCCTATATGGAATCATTAAAAGTGTCTTCACTTATTTGTGGTCTTGCCATTCGTTTTTGTAATTTCGTTATTTAATTTTTGTATTGTCTATCTCTCTGAATGGCAAGCAGTCTCTGAACAATTTCAGCTACAGCCCTAGAAGAAACTGCTTCACGCTAATTTGAGGTATCTGAATGATATCTGAATGGCTTTGTCAATTTTATTCTTGTTGGAAATATAGAATAGGTCCAACACAATTGCAAAAATATGAATTATTGTTCATATGAAGCTGAAAAGCATTTGGTAGAAGTGAATCAAAATCAGTTGAATAAAAAAGCTGCATAGATTGCAGACTTTTACAATTTTTCTGTTTTTTCTTTATTCCTCAAGTCTTTCACAACATAAAAATTTTTTGTTTTATGGCTAAATCTGAAAAAGTGACTGCCAAATTCGAAAACAGCACTTTTCAATTCTTAAAATTTGGTCAAAATTTGGCCCGAATTGTTAGTTTACGCAAACATTGCAGGGAATTGTTCCGAACATAATATTAGTAGTAGGATTAGAAACTTTTTGAAGATTTTACTCCACAACAAGCAATAGGATAACAAGAGATACAATTATATTTTACATAACCTAAATCAACATAGCATATGATTATATAAAGTTAAATAAAATCAGTAAACTAGTATTTCACCACTTCAATCTTTCTTGAAGCTTAAGTGTGAACAAAAAGACAAATGACACAAAACTTTCTTTCGATCGTTCTTTTGAAACACCATTTTTGTAGAGAGTTTTTAGATGCCTGGTATCACCATTATGGCTTATATGTGACAGTTTTAGGGAAAAGGATACAATCGTTGAATTGATTCTGCTGAAATCAATTTATGTATTAAATTTAGCAATTCAATGAAATTGATTAAATGGGGTTTCAATCGAATGTTTAACATTTCAAAGAATCGATTCATTGGGTTTTTTAATCCTTTAATCCTTTTAAATTCCAATTCCGGGATTTGCAGAATCGATTTTGGGATTATGAATTTGTAAAAATCAATTAAGATAGTATAGAGAAAACCATACATGAAAGTCTTTTTTTTATAAAATTAATTTTACATGGACCCAGGTACAAATGAGGCATTGATAAGTATTTGACTGTATGCTTTGAATCTTTAATTGCTTTGATAAAGATTTTATTGAATTAAGTTTTGTTCCAATAATACTGGTACTCAATTTTGAGAGGGCACCTGTCTGCTTTTTTTTAACCTGGAATGTCTGATTTCCTTAATCACTGTCACTTTACCTTATTACATGAAATGTGTCAAGCAAGTAATTAACGCGAATTTGAAAATTTCGCGTTAATTAATGTACTGTTAATTAATGTATTGCGTAATGTCAATTTTATCAAACCTTAGCTTTCAGTGATTATTTCATATCTTCTATCATGGAGGCTCTGAAAATCGATCCTAATCGTGACGTTACATCTACTCAATTTGATCTACGCTTCTCTACGCTAAAACCCCGACATGCAAAAGTGATGAAGGAGATATATCAGCACCTCCAATCACCTGACGGAATAGCTATTATAAAGTCGGGATTTAAGGCTGCAGGTATAACCGATGCTTTAGAAGAGGCCAAGAAACAGAAGAAGAACATTATCAAGGATAACCCTTTCATATAACTTCATGTAGAGTTTTCACTTTAACTTAAAGAAACGTTTGTATGTACACGGAAAAAGAAAAATTCTTGTCTTTTACTCTTTTTGAAATTTCCAGTTTACTCAAAATCATACTGCTAAGAGAATTCGCGTTAATTTCTGCACACTTTTAAATCTTGACGACGATTCGCGTTAATTTCTGATCTCGTTAATTTTTTGACCGTTAATTACTTGCTTGACACATTTCATGTAATAAGGTAGTTATCTCTCAGGAATTCCTATGTTTACCAAAAATGTTTTTCGATTTTTCTTCAAAGTCCAACATTTTTGCAACTTTTCTCCTTTCAGAGCAACATGGGTTACCTTGAAATGCTCAGAATCTGCAACATCGCCTTCAGTAAGCCAAGCTATTGATGAAGTTCAGTTGAGTGGAACTGGTTCGATATATGTAAGTATTTAATTTTTTATCAGAATAAATTTCGATGAATGATATGTCCCTCAATTTCTGAAGCCGGTCTGCTGTTGTCAGCATTTCATTGTTTTTAGCCTTCCATTCACCCGTCCTGAAGTAGTTTTTGTCAGTTTATGACTGGTTTCTTCGTGTAATGTGATAGCAGTGTTTTGCACAACTAAGGATTTATCCTGTTTAAATATTAAGTAAATGTAAATATAAAAATAAAGATTTCTCATAAACCACTTCTTGCCTGATCATCACCATACACAGATAATAAATTACGATGGCCCAGAAGGGTCAAACTGCGGGCACGTCAAGAAATACTGCGCGCTTCCCTTTAACTGCGCGCTTCTCCCTTTTACTGCGCGCTCTTGTGTAACCTTACACTGCGCGCTGTCATCGACTATTCTGCGCGCTCTTCATAATACTGCGCGCTTCCCTACGACCACACTACTACGACCATATCAAAATTCGTGTTTTCGAATGGTGTGATTAAAGGAAATATGCGTGATTTTTTAATTAGTCCATTTGACAGAAATATGTTTACATCAAGTATGATACATTTTTGGAAAGCTTATTTACATCTCTAAAAGTCCATGTTAAAAATTTTGAGGTAAAGCAAAAATTTTAAATATTCAAAATGAGTTCTAGAAATTGAACTTTGTTGTAAAAACGTAGCTCCATTTACAAAACGAGTTAAGTTTGACTTGTGTGTTTTACACTAGTAATCACAAGACATAGAGTGAAACACGCTTTGTTTTTTTTAGTCAAATAAAGTATTTTCAGAGTTATTTTCAATTTCTGTAAAACATCAAGAGAACAACTGTTCAAAATTAAACGTTTTTAGATCTATCCTTCAGCTTCTCAGTAAGAGCTTTAAGTGGCTCTGCACACGAAAAATGAACACTGAAAAAAAAGCTTTAAAGATTTTTAAAGATCAACTTTTTTTTTTGCGTGAACTAATTAATCACTATTAAATTTTGAAAAACTCATTTTTTGAGTTTTTCTAAGGGCTATATAAAGTAAAACAGACATAATTTTCAATCATTTTTTGCGAAATTTAAAAATTGTAGTTATCAACAGAAGTCTTTCTCTGTTGATAAATACAATTTTTAATCAATTTCTATTGTATTATCTCCTTGGTTAAATGTACTTTCACATTTCTTTTATTATGCAATAAATTGCTCTTGGGATAAGAGAAGCGCGCAGTATTACGAAGAGCGTGCAGTGTTACGAAGAGCGCGCAGAAAGGTCGGTGACAGTGCGCAGTGTAAGTTTACACAAGAGCGCGCAGTAAAATGGAGAAGCGCGCAGTATTTCTTGACGTGCGCGCAGTTTGACCCTTCTGGGCCATTGTAATAAATAGTTCTTATTATCGTTTTTTTATTCAGAAATTCACACTTACAACAGCATGTGCGTGCGACGCTAGATGCAGTGGTAGTGCCACTATTCGATTGAATGCAAGCTTCTTCCTTTGTATTTTGTAAGTGAAATAGATCATGTGTTGATCGCAGTATTAATGTCCTTCTTGCAACTTCATCAGCGAATCAATTTTCATTATGTCCTTTAGATTCTTTTCGATTTTGATCGTCTTACTTTAAGGTGAGTGTGTACAAGTATTAAAAATTTACCCATTACTGCTTCAGCTTATATTTGTATCTTTCGCCTTATGTATCCACCAAGTCCCATCCGAAGTATTTAATTGTACCATCCACTTGATTTGTATATTCTCTCAGGATTGGTTTGTTTTCACCAAAGAAAAATAAGTAACAAGAACTCTGAACTCACGTGATATTTTCGTTGCACATCATTGGTTGCCTTGTTGCGTTCTGTTTTTATCGATATTGGCCAATACGCGCTTTATGTAATTTTCCAATTTTATAAGGCCGCGCAGCGGCCGAAATGAAATTAAGATGTTATGAATGGAGTCCGAAGTACGATCTAACACTGCATATCATCCCGTTCCTCAAAACACACAAGTGCGGAGCGCCAGTGAACAAACGAATCTATTATATTAAGTAGACTTTAAACATAACCCGGAATAAGTAGGAAGGAAAAACGCATTTTCTATGATAACTAATGTTATATTTCAGAAAAAGTTAGTTACCATAACCACGACCACGACCACGTCCGCAACCACGAAAAGAGCCTGAAACAAAATTACTTTATTAATATGATGTTAGGTGAAGAGGAGGGTGGGAACGCATTCATAAAATCTTAATTTCATTTCGGCCGCTGAGCGCAAGCTCACTACCTCCTTGTTCAAAGCGTATTATTAGACAAAATTGTTTTCTGAAACTTTTCTGCATCCGAAACGACAAACTTATGATAATGCCGTTGCCAAACTGACTTGCTCGACCAATTAACCCGATTCAGTATTTCCTGTAAACCAAGTCCTAAAACTTTAGCCTTCGATGTGGAAGCTGATCGTGTAGAGTGTGCCTTGAATAAGTTTGTGTCAATATCTGCCAATCCAAGAAAGTCTTTTACCCAGTTGGCCACTGAACACTTTTTTAAGGAATGATGAGGCTTGGTCAAACTAATTATTTAAGTGTCTGTTTCTTTATTACGCCATTCCTTTGTGTGATCAAAATAACAATCAATAGCTGAGAGGACACACAGCTTCCTGTTTTCAGGAAAGCCCACATACTCAAGTACTGGCGGAGGTTTTCCTTGACGCCAACTTTTAAAAAGTTTATCAAAATGAAAAAAGTATTTATTCTCAGTTTTAATCAAATACTTGGTGTTCAGAATATTTATTTCTGAGCAACGTGAAGCTGCTGTTAAAGCCAATAAAGTTGCTAGCTTCTTTGATAGTAGTTTGATTGGCAGCTCAGAGTTATTTAGCAGGCTAGTCATATAGTTTAAAACTTTTTGAACATCCCAAACAAAAACATAACGTGGTTTTGGAGGTCTTAGATTGAATGTACCAGAAAGTAAAGAGCACACCAAGGGATGCTTCCCCACCTTACACCCGTCAACTTCATCATGGTATGCTGAAATGGCTGACCTGTAGTTATTTATTGTTCTGTATTCTAGACCTTTGTCAAATAACTCTGAGAGGAAGTTACATACATCCTTTATATCACATCGAATGGGATCAATTTCCCGTGCACCACACCAGCTAACCCAGATTCCCCAGGACGATTGGTAAGCAGAAATCGTACCCGGTCTTCTGCAATTTGAGATAATTCTTGCAGCTGATCCTGATAGGCCTTTGGACACCAAGGCAGACCTGAAAGTGTCCATGCTGATAGCTGAAGTTGACCTTGAAGTACTAGAGGGTGAAATCCTCCTGAGGGGTTTCTTAATAGGTCTTTCTGCCTTGGTAAGAGAATTGGATTTCTTATTGATGTTTGGAGTAACATGGAATACCACGTCTGGGTCTGCAATGTTGGAGCTATGACAATCATTTTTCTTACACGGTCCTTGCACATTTTCTGAATCACTTTGCCTAGGAGGGAGAATGGTGGGAAGGCATATGGAAGCAGATGTGACCAACTGTGCTGAAATGCATCCACTTTTTTGCACTGAGGATCTGGTCTCCAAGACATGTAACTTTGTATCTGATGACTTGTTCTGGACGCAAAGAGGTCCATGTCTATCATTATTCCTGATCTCTTTACAAGTTGATTGAAGAGACCCTGGTTTAACTTCCACTCGCTTGAGTCTGGCTTTTGGCGAGACTCGTAATCTGCTACTGGGTTTAACTTGCTGGGCAACCACTCTGCAGTAATCGTGATCTTGTTTGTAATGGCATAATCCCAGATTTCCTTTGCTATACTTAGCAAATGAGAGTTGTGAAGTCCCCCCATTTTTAGCAGGTAAGACAGAGCAACCCTGTTGTCCACCTGAAAATGGACTGGTTTGAGAAACCCTGATTTTGTGTAGGTTTGAAGGGCTATGTTTATTGCCATTAGCTCTTGAATGTTTATATGTAAATCTTTCTCTTGGAATGACCAAGGGCCCCTGGACCTTATCCCTTGACATACCATCCCCCACCCCATTGGCGAAGCATCTGTTTGGATTATGGCTTGAGGAGGGGTTGTTTGAATAGGGCGGCCATTGTACAGAGTTAAATTCTCCTTCCACCATTCTAGTTCCAAAAGTGAGTCCTTGTCCAATAAGATCAGGGATTCGTAGGATTTTGTATTCTTTAATTCCCTTACCTTAAGGGAAGAAATTTTCGCAGGAAGAAATTTTCGCGGAATTTAATTTCGCGGTTGAAATGGTAAAAATGGCCGATTTTCGCGGAATTTAATTTCGCGATTGACCAATTTTAACATGTTTTTCGGAATTAAATTTCGCGGTTTTCGATTTTCAAACAAATACTTAACAGAGAAAATGCCTCCTTTTTTGCGTTGTGAATCGTTTTTTTCTTTTATTATTTAACATATAAAACTAAAATCGAATTTTCGCGGTATTTAATTTCGCGATTGAGCAATTTTGACGTGCTTCGCGGAATTTAATTTCGCGGTTAGGGGCCAAAATCGCGAAATTAAATTCCGCGAAAATTTCTGCCGCGAAAATTTCTTCCCGCGAAAATTTCTTCCCTTAAGGTATCTGTTGTATTTGTAAATAGCGATGGTGTAGCCGACCTGGTAGCACTGCTTGTGCTGAAAACGAGAGTTTTCCTATCAACTTTGTTAGGTCCATTATTGAGACCTTCTGATTTGCAAGAAACTTTGTGCAAGTCTGAATAATATTTGTCACTTTCTCCATAGGCAGAGACACTTCCAACAACTTTGAGTTTATATGAATCCCTAGAAACTCTATTTCCTGTACTGGGTCCAACTGAGATTTTTTCAGATTGATCACTAGTCCTAGTTGCTGAAAAAGAAAGATGGCTGTGTCCCTTGCTATTTCCAATTCTGTCTTTGACTTTGCCATCATTAAGAGATCGTCCAGATATATTATTACCCGGATATTCAATCGCCGCAAAAGTGCTACTGGTATTTTCATGATTTTTGTGAATATTAAAGGGGCAGGGCCCAGGCCAAAACACAGGCAGAGAAACTCGTAAAGGGAACCTTCCCACAGGAATCTCAAATATTTTCTGGCCTGGTGATTGATAGGGACAGAGAAATATGCGTCCTTCAAATCCAATTTGCACATAAAATCGTCCTGTTTAAGTATGTCCTTCAACAAATGAAGCCCTTACATTTTGAAATGTTGGTAAGGGATATGATTGTTTAAAAATTTCAAGTTGATAACTGGCCTGTTCCCTCCCCCTTTCTTGTCTACTAGGAATAAATTGCTCAAAACCTGACCAGAGACTGGAGTGGCTTTCCGAATAGCACCTTTCTTCAGCATTTCCTGGAACTCCTGTTGGATGAGATGTTTTTGTTCTGTATTGAAATTGATAGGTTTTGGTTCTATAGTTTGCGTTGGAATTTGGGACAATGGAAACATATATCCCTGAATTGTTTTCAGGACATTGGGGTCCTGTGTCAGTACCTGCCAATTTCTGTGAAAAAATCTTAGTCTTCCCGCTAAGGCAACTTTGGGAATGCTTTTGGGAAAGAGCATTTTTACCACTGGAAGAACTTTTAAATTTTCCATAGGAATTGTTTCTGGAAAGCTGAAGAGAGGTCCTGGTCTTGATAAGGAAGATTTTCTTACCTCTGTAGTTTTGGTGTTGGAAGTTTGTATTATTATGGAAGCTACCTCTTTTGTTGACGAATACGAGCGATCGCCCCCCACCATGGTTTTGTTGAACACCACGCGAGGGGCCCTTCCGAAAGGGCTTCTTCTTAGGTGGTTCGCCTTCCTTCGACAGAACCTCTTGGCACTTCTGTTTTGTTTTAAGAGTTTTCGTGATGTCGTCGGAAAATATTTGACCAAAGAGGTACTTTCCACGTCCCATCTTTTCTGCTTTATCCTTAAGGATCTTCTTAGCCTGTGTGTCCTTCATAACAGAGCCTAATGCATTAAGGCGTCTGTAGTACGTGGCTGCGTGAAATGCTTGTCCGACTAGCATCACAGTCTGTTCGGTGAAACGCAGTAAGTCATCACCGGACACCTCAACTTTCTGTTTTTTCGAGCTATTAGCATTGTCAATGGCGACCCAGAGTTTACTAAGTGGTCCCATTATTTGAAGAGATTTATCTTGAATACGCTTAAGTACATTTTCCAGATTTATGTCCTTCGTGACATTTTTCTCCTCGAAAATTGACGTCAAAAATCCATCAAGTTCCTCACATTTGTGGATATTTGAGGGTATTGGATTCAGGTTTAAAATGTTTTCTTTGATATCTTTGTCCTGAATAAAAGTAGCAAACTTTTCATTAACATAACTGGCCATTTCCTCAGGGAGGGTGTATAAATGTTTCTTATCAGAAGTCACAATCTCGAAGCGTCTGCTGCTGTCGCTCGTGGCAATAACCTCACTGTCCTCGAGCCCTTCGTCCTCTTCATTATCGCTCTCATCAGGTTCGCTGTCATTCTCAGTGTCATTCTGAGTGCTTCCATTATCTGCTGACTCGTCAATTTTTCTTTTCGTACCCCGTGCCTCATCTGGGGAGTAGAAATCAGCGATAACTTGACTGAGGATAGCTTGTTCAGAAGGCACATCCTCAGCTGTCTGACTCTCAGGTTGTTGGTTATTGTTTTCAATCTCCATACCTCCTACAAGGTAGAAGAGAAGGGATATAAGTCACCCTGTTGAGCACCTCTTGGACCAATAACAGGTCACAAGACTCTGTATAATCTCTATGTCTAATAGAACATTAGAGAATTTAATCCCACAATATTATTCTACTCAGTTTTATTACATTGGCTAATAAAAACACAATGCAATTTTTGTGGAATTTTTATCTTGGCCTGTAATCAAGACACAAGATAAATGATTGCTCAAAGTTTAACTTTGGCCGTAGTAAGACACAAAGTAAACGCAATCTTAATTCATAAGCATTTATTTATTAGTGGATTACTTTGATAAAAGTCGAATAAAATAAAAACAAATTTACCTTGTTCTGAAAACGTCCACACTTCAATCGCAAAGGGATGGTAGTGAGCTTGCGCTCCGCACTTGTGTATTTTGAGGAACGGAATGATATTCAGTGTTAGATCGTACTTCGGATTCCATGAAATAAAATCTATCATTATATCTTGTTATTATGTAATGGTGACCAATCTCACTCATATGTGAGCTGAGACACCAAATTGTTTTTAGCTTAGGTTGTCCTCATGCAATTATGTAAATCACATTAATAATAATATGGAAATGACTCGATTAGCAATTTACTTTCAATTTGATAATTTGTTTTTTTTACTCAACAATTAACTTCAATTCAACTTTTTATTGTCAATTCAATATTTCATATATCATTCAATATTTTAATGCATTTTTGATTCATCAATTTATCTTCAATTGAATTTTGATTTAAATTATTTTATATTTTTTAAAAAATATTTGTTTGTCGCATAATCATCCATAATATCAAGTGTGTTTTTTTTTCAAAGACTTTGTGTTATCGATAAGAAAAGCGAATTACTGTGTAAGGACGTAAATCTATCTTTATTATTACTAAGGGCGTAAATCTATGTTTATTTCTAGTTTTTCAACATGAACGCCTTGGAGAGATGTTTTTTGTTGCGTTTCCCAGTTTTTTCGGTTCCCATTATTTGTACATAATAGAAAATGTTATCCACAGTGTGAACTAGAAAGATGTTATACACGCTTTTTTATAAAAGAATACACTTTATAAGAATGTTCAAGATGAAATTGACCAAAAAGAATGTCTTAAGAATATTTCCATCTTAAGATTTTGTGAGCTCGATATTTATTTTGTCAGAATTTATTTTGTTTATTTGTAGTTTCTACTTTTTTTAGTCCTTCACCCATAAACACATGTACACTATATTCCGAATAAAACTTTTCTACAACTGTTGTTATAATGTTGATCCATATTCACCTGAAATAGTTACATCACTATAGTAACATCATCAAACAGATTATCAATAAGGGCAGTCCCAGTTGAATTCGCAAAACGACACTTAATAAAAATACGCCTCATTGCAATGACTTTTTCGACTACTTTACCCACTAAGCATTCAGCTGCCGTGCACTGGCAGGTCATTTATCATCGTTTTGAAAAAAGTAACTCTAGAAGATCTTGTTCTGGTCAAGTAATATATATTTTAGAAGCAAAAAAATCACTGCGATGAAGAACATTTTTATTGAAATAGAGTGTATATTTCTATAGAAATGCACTCCTTTGCAGTTACTTTTATAACAAACGTGCCCACTGGTTCAGTTCTGATGAAACGGTCATGATGGAGAGGAATTGGGATGAATGTAGTGTTGACAAGGAATGTATAAGCTGAAGTGTTTTGTTGAAAAATTTTAAAAGGGTAAAACATCTATTTCATATGATCTATTAAACTAGGTATGTTGCTAATTCAGGACTGCACATAAGAATCAGGATAAGGATAAGATAAACGGCCGAACCATAATATATGGCAACAGTTGCGTAACGATGCGCACTAATAGACCAACGCCTGGCTGCTCGAGCATCCAATCTTTCAATTGCGTCTTGTGCCTAAAAAGAATAAAAACATAACGGTAAAATGAACCATAGAATGTAATAGTGAATAACAACAACTTTTCAGTATAAGTAATGCTCATAAATGATAAGAAAATTCCATTGATTGATTGATTGATTGGTTGATACTTTAACAATTTTACGAGCTTTACTATCATGCAAAAGTTGTTATCGATATTTCAACTTGAAGCGATGTACTATCTACAACGAACGAAGATGACATCGTCTGTTTCGTTCTTACATCAACCACAGTGTTTTCAAACTTAAATATTCTTTTGTAATTCGTCATGGTAGTTTTATGATCTACTAAAAGCTCTGCCTTATGCGAACACCTATAATTCCATTAGTTACAATATCGAATTTTTAATCTGAAATAAAAATAAAAAAAACTTAATAAAAAACTTCACAAACAAAAAGCTACCTTTCTTGCGTTAGTGACGGCGTATAAGCCAACAGGAAAACAAAAGAGTATCATAGCAACAAAAGCATAGAGGAAGTGTGTCGGCGGAAAATATGATAAAGAAACGACATTGCTTTGTTGATTACCAAACGGCGAAACGAGCGTTCTGTTTTCGTTGTAAGCTTGAAATATTTGCGTTTTTCGTCTTGAAATTTCGTCAATTTTGTTTTGCTCTTCTCTGATTGTTACTTGTAGGTCCGTTAATCCAGATAGATCTCGATTCGTAGCAGAACTTTCATCTACTTTCTCTTTTGTGTCTGGAATATTTTTCGGTATGATTTCCACATCCTGTTCCGTCTCCTCTGACAACTGTAGACTGGGGCGAGTTTCTGGCAAGGTAGTATCACTAAGGAACATTTTATTTGTGAACATCTTGCTGGCGCACTCATGACTTGCTTTCGACAACAAATAGGCATTTCTCTTGGCCAATAAAATTGGATTCATTTTGACGAAGCTTGTTTCTTCAATACACTCAGCAAAATAAAATTATTTGACGTCATGCGCCAAAACGTACAAGGGTTTCCTCTTTGAAGAAAATCGTTCGGGATTAAACAAACCCAAGTAAACGTTCATGTACCTGAAACACCAAATTGAAAAAATAGACGTTTTATCTTTCCAGATCATCATTCAATCTCACATCCAATTTTTGTACCAGTATTGAGCCCCGAGTTAATGAACCATTGGATTGACCAGGCTAGCGTCAACAGGAATGTACAGCATTAAAGTAATTATTCCAAGTTCAAATTTGTTGGATTTACTACACGACAGAGTGTATTTCTATAGAAATATACTGTTTCAATAAAAATGCTCTTCATCGCAGCGGTTTTTGATGATTTTGTCCACTGGGGTGGGGACAATACTGATTCTACTTCGATGTTGGTATTTGGAGAAGTGTCCTCGTCAGTAGCTCGAAGATCTTCTGTGTTAATTTTCGCTTGCTTTTATAAACCATCCCTTTCAGCATTTTAAGGGGGATATTTAACAAATTTTGGCGGAGGAACTTATTTTTGGGGAATTTAGGGCTAAATCGCTGTACATAACTCAATTATTGCAGAAATACATTTTGCAAAATAAAAAACAAAGACTGGTTGGCAATATATTCTATTCCAAAGTTTCCACATTTCAAAAGCTTCTTATTATCTTCCTTGTTTGTCTAGGGATGTGCGAGGGATCAGCTTCAACATCTCTGACCTGTCAAACTGGCTTGACAAATTTTGGGTTATCCTTATAAAAAAGAAATCAATAAAAAAAAAACACGTTAAAATTCTACGAAAGCTTTTCTTGATGACATCAACATTAAAAAATAACTTTAGAAAATATTTCCTCTGTTAGGATATCTTACTTCTAGTCTCGGATCATATATTCTTCATTTCTCTCTTTGAATCCTGTTGAATCAGATTCAGACATAGGACATGAAAAAAACTTTTGTATCGATGCACACTTAATTCAAAGATAGCAAGAAACCTGGGAACTAAAAAGTCAGTTTTTTTCTGAACATTTTCTTCGCAAGTCATGAATGAATGAATGGGTGAATGAATGAATACAAATGAATGGAATACAATTTAATATTCATCGCCACTGTCTTCATTCTCATCCACGCTGTCCATTCCCACCTCTTCATAATCTTTTTCTAAAGCTGCCATATCTTCACGAGCTTCAGAGAACTCTCCTTCCTCCATCCCCTCACCAACATACCAATGCACGAATGCACGTTTAGCATACATCAAATCGAACTTATGATCCAGTCGTGCCCAGGCCTCGCCGATAGCAGTCGTATTGCTTAGCATACACACAGCTCGCGATACTTTTGCTAAATCACCACCCGGTACGACAACCGGTGGTTGGTAATTTATACCGATTTTGAACCCGGTCGGACACCAATCAACGAACTGAATCGTACGTTTTGTTTTGATATTGGCAATGGCAACGTTGACATCTTTCGGCACGACGTCACCACGATACAACAAACAACACGACATATATTTGCCGTGACGTGGATCACACTTAACCATTTGATTCTGTGGTTCGAAGCAAGCGTTGGTGATTTCAGCAACAGTTATCTGTTCATGGAAAGCCTTTTCAGCTGAAATCACTGGTGCATAGGTGGCCATGGGAAAGTGAATTCGGGGGTACGGTACCAAGTTTGTTTGGAATTCGGTGAGATCAACATTCAATGAACCATCAAACCTCAAAGAGGCCGTGATGCTTGATACAATCTGACTGATGAGTCGATTCAAATTGGTGTATGACGGCCGTTCAATATCCAGATTCTTCCGGCAAATGTCGTAAATGGCCTCGTTGTCAACCATGAAAGCACAATCGGAATGTTCCAATGTTGTATGGGTTGTCAAGATGGCGTTATATGGTTCAACAACAGCAGTGGATACTTGAGGCGCCGGATAGATGGCAAACTCTAACTTGGATTTCTTTCCATAATCAACAGAAAGGCGCTCCATTAAAAGCGATGAAAAGCCAGACCCAGTCCCCCCTCCAAAGGAATGGAAAATAAGAAATCCTTGTAACCCGGTACATGCTTCACTGAGTTTTCGGATTCTATCCAAAGTGATGTCGATTTTTTCTTTTCCAACTGTGTAATGGCCTCGAGCGTAGTTATTCGCCGCATCTTCGTTTCCGGTGATCAATTGCTCTGGATGAAACAGCTGTCGGTATGTCCCTGTTCGAACTTCATCTAAAAACAACGAAAGTCATTAAATACCAATCAATTCAACCATAAACTTAGTTATAACAAGCTTTTCTTTTTATAAGAACAGCCTAAGCCTGAATTTTCTTATAAAATAAGAACAACTACGTGAATTCCCTCACTATGGTAAATGGTTTATTTGTTTTTTTTTCACCTTGTGTGCTCATATCGGGTCATATCGGGTCATATCGGGTCATTACCGAACAGCAACTATTCTTTTAACAATTTGTTTTTAGAATGATCTATTTTTATTTTTTTTTACTAGACGTGCCATAAATAAGAACAATTCAGGCTGAAAAAGGCTAAAAAAATAGAACAGCCTCAGGTCAGATTTTACTAGTTCTTACAAAAAAGCGTGCAGTTCTTTGATAGTTGTATTAGTCTTAATCCGTTAGTGTCTTAGCGAAATGTTTCAAACAAAGAAAATTCGACCTACCAACAACATTTGGTTCTAAATCAATAAAAACCGCCCTCGGAACATGTTTTCCAGCACCGGTCTCACTGAAAAAAGTGTTGAACGAATCATCACCACCGCCAAGAGTTGTATCAGAAGGCATCTGGCCATCAGGTTGAATGCCATGCTCTAAACAGTACAGTTCCCAACATGCATTGCCGATTTGTACGCCAGCTTGACCAACGTGGATGGATATACACTCTCTCTGAATGTAACAAGAATAAAAAATGTCTTCAAATTTTATTTTATAAGCCGAAAATGGAAATGTTTTCAAAAGCGAGACTGTAAACACGTGTAAACAACGCTTGAAAAGTTCGCTCCTCTACGGAAAACATTCGAGAACATAATATCAATGTAAACAACAACAACAACAAACATAACAGCGTAACGTAAACAGCAAGTTTGATATTTCGATATTCAACTTACCATTTTGTAGATTTCGTATTTCGACCACTAACCACGTAACGTTAAAGTTGAAGGTCCAAACAAAACTAATCTCAATAAAACTTCGTCAGTTTATTTTCGATAACACTCCCAGTTTATCACGTGATGAAAAACAACCATCGTGATTGGTCAAACAAACCAATGTCTTTTGTTTCAAAACCTTTCATTCTTATCATTATAACCAACTAGTAATTATGTTGAGCTTATAACCAGCGTTATCTTTAATTAAGAGTTAATGAGCTTTCCTTACGTAAACAATAAATTCTGACAATAAATAAAATCCACGCAGCTAAACAGCAGTCATGTTTTCATAAAATGTCGTTGATGTTTTTTTATAAATCCACTCGCCCTAGACTTCTTCAAAAGCGCGAACTTTAGCGATAGAGATTATTATGAAGATCAGCTGACCACAATTCTATGATCTTTATAATTTTGCATGGTTAAGTAACCATGATATCTGATTGTAACCAAGACAACACTTTATAGAAATCACCACACCTTAAACTTTGTCACCAAACTTCAACTAACACGTAACAAAACTTGATAAAAATCATCACACTTCAAACTTCGTCACCAAACCTCAACACGTAACAAATCTTGACAGATTTCCATAAAAAACATCTTTCTGAAAACATGAATAAAATGATGGAAATACAAAAGCGATACATCAATTTAACACTTTGAAGAAAAATTTTCATCAGAAGTTATATTCAAGGATCGTTCAAGGTTTTTGTGTTTGGGACTTGGCCATCATGCGAGTTCTCAATTCCTCCATCGCCTTCCCTTTAAGTTCATCAAGTTCACCCACCAAATCAAATATAATTGACGTGGATAATGACGATAAATTTATTTGACTAAGAACAGATTTTAAATCCGGCTCAGAGACGCTGTTGTCAGTATGTGTTTCTGAAATACACGTCAGGGTGTCGTCACCCGTCACAATTTTATCGTCTTTCTGTTTATTGCATTCAGGAGGGACTGGATCGACATTATCAAGTTCTTCTTCCACGGAACGTAAACTAACCACTTCTTCTTCCGATTTGTCGGAAATTGTAAAACTTTCTTCCAGAACTTTATCGTCGTCATTGCTGTCGATGTTGTCGGGAAACAATGACGTTGGCTTGACGGACTCATTATGTCGTGAAGGAGTTGCCAATAAGGCAGCCTCTTTAGCGAGCGTGTCGTCTTTTGGCGGCGTCGTTGTATCTGCAAGTTGAATGAATAAAATCAGTTCTTAAAAATAGGTAATACTTAACTTGATCATACAGTTTTTGTTAGTATGAAAACGTTTTTCACAACGAAAATAATCGAGACGAACCAACTTACCCATCAATAACTTATCTGTCGGCTGACCAATCACCAGTGGGGATTTGGGGAGAGGTCTTTCGCGACTCATTTGTGCTGAAAAAGTTGATAATGCATTGCGAACTGTTTTGAGTTTTGGTGAACGAATCGGTAAATTCTCGATTTGCTGCTCCGATAAAGACGATAGGTCGCCGATTGTGCGAATGTTTTGAGCACGTACTACGTGACTTATTCCACGAGAAAATGTTAACGACGGTAGAATCTTTTCGATTGGTGCACTGCACGTGATCAAGTCTGGGTAGACGGGTATTTTCGAGTCCACTAGCCGCGATTCTTTTATCTAAAAACAATTTCACAAGTGTAAGTTGCAATATTGACACTTCAGAGACTATATCCAAGGGACAGTACATCAACAGTTACATGAATACAGGATGGGACAGTGCTTCAACAGTTACATGAATACAGGATGGGACAGTGCTTCAACAGTTACATGAATACAGGATGGGACAGTGCTTCAACAAACCTTTTTCTTAACAACAGTAAACTTTTTAGTTAATTCTTCCGTTTGTTGGATTGGGTAAGCGAGATCATCAATATCTTCTTTACACACCAACATTCCATCAGGCAACTGAAACGACACTCTTCGCGACTAAGCAAGACAAAAAAAAAGATTGCGTTGGAGAGTGAAGACGAGCAGTGACAACATAGAAAAAACCAACGGAAGCCGAAATACCTTATTAGTTGGGGATGGCGAATCTAAGCCACCATTTAACCTTTTCTTCAAAATACCATTGGCTGGAGAAGGGGGTAAGGAACTAGGTTGCTTTAATTTCTCTGTGATCGGACTATGTGCCAAAGAGATGAAGGAAGACGCGCTGTGAACAAACGTTACTGTTGGACCTGGTGCAGAGGTTGGTATCGACGACGTAACGGATTCCGTCAGAGTGTTATCTGACGACGAGGACGTGTCATGTAAGAAGTGTTTTTGTTTGATGACGTCATGGAGAGATGGCGGGTTATCAGACCGTTGTTGATCAGAGTTCGAATTCACGACATTCAGTTTTTCCGTCGACTTAAGACTTAAGCATGTGTGCTGGTCAGAAGATTCGTCGCCAATTTTGCTGTTGACGTAATTATCATGAACCAAATCCTTTTCAGATGAAATATGGTCTTCGTTTTTTATGACGGGTGTTTCAATATGACTGAAACTCTCTTTCTTGATATCCAAGGTCAACTCACCCATGCTCTGGCTCCTTTCCTTTTTCTTTTGATCTTTTTTGCGAGTGCGGCCAGCAACAGGAGAAGTGCTTTTCGTATTTTCGTTAAAATCAAATAAGCTTTCCTTTAAGTGTCGGGACGATTGCTTCAGAAAGTCGCCATCAGACTTCCGACGTTTGTTCTGATTTCCGGATGCTAACACACGCTTTCGTTTGTTATTATGAACCTTTTCATGTGGTAGTTTCTCTAAAACAATTTTAGCCTCTTTTTGACATTCCCTTTGTGTGGCTACAACGCTAGACTGGTCTGAAGGCTCCAATTTGATTTCTGTTAAAACTTTCTTCGACTCGACAATCGTCTCATCCGCCTTATCTTTTGGAACATGATGGTCTTTCTGAACGCCGATAAATAATTCTGACGGCTTCACGACGCTGTTTTCGTTTTCAGAAACTCCATCAGACATGACGTGTGTATCTGTTAACTTTTCGACAGTAGCCTTTCTTAACTCTCCTATAAGTGATAAAGCTTCCTTACAAATGGACGTCGACTGTTGGACCGTTTGAGATGACGGCACAAAATCCGGCGACACATTGACGTCATTGAGTACTTCTGCATGTTTTCCGCTGTTTGCGATATCTAAATCTTCCGTCTCACCGACGATGAATATATCGTCGTGTTCGCCACTGTCACTTTCCTTCGGCATCACTTTCAATTTCTCCACGTCGTCATTAGTAACGTCTCCTTTGCAAACAACGTCGTCAGCAAGTATAGACTGGCTTACATCTTGATTGCTAGAGTTCGTATCAGCCGGAGTGATATCTTGAGTGGTTTGGTCCTGTGAAAGACTACTAAACAATGTCGTGTCTTGTGATTGGTCGAGGTTATTGTACATGACAGGTAGAACTTTTCGTTCCCTCAATATCTCCTTCTGGTGGTCAGTCAGTAAGCGTTTCTTTTTCGGTGAATTCTTAATTTCTACGAACGTGCATGTCTCCTCTTTCAAGTTTTTCAGCGGAAGCTTTCGTCTGACCGGTTTATTTGCATTCGAGGCCACGATTTTGTTTCCTGGAGAATTAGACAATTGTTTAGCCGGTGAACGAAACAAAGTAAGCTGTGGTTTCACTTCCCCTTTCACACCGTTCAAGAAACTTCCACGAATTTTGATTGGCGATGCGGACACAGCTGTTTTCGTTTTTAATTTAGGTGAAGTGCATGATTTGATGACGTCAGGAAATTGAGCTGTTTCGTCTTGAGATTCCAACATTACGTTTAATTTAACATGGGTAGTGTGGCCAGGTAACAACGCTGCTACTTTGGACTTGCAGTTTAGCAAGGCATCTTTTATCTCGTTGGAGTAGTCAAGGTTAGGTTTTTTACCGAATGAAGCGTTCCAAAACTTCACTGTTCTTGTGATCAAGGATTTCCGCGTACTGTTCAACGCTTCAACGAGGACTGGTTCGAACGTGTTGAGAAATTCTTGCGTGTAAAGAAGTTTCTTGTTTGTTTCAAGTGCGCTGTAGATTGTTGCAACGAACTTCTCCACGTTCATAAACAGTTTTGGAGTGCACGCAGTTCGATTGGCCAATAATTTTGTAATTGGTGTAACCAAGACACGAAGTGATTCAAGTAACACCAAATTATTAGCGATGCTTGCATAAAAGTGATCTAACATATTGATCAATTCGGAGAGTGGTTGTTCGGATGTCTTTCCATCCTGAAAAAGAGAAAAACGAGTAATCACTCGAAAGAAAAACATTTTCGTGCATCTTAACGTTTGATATTACCGATATTTATGTCCGATGGATTTAGATTCATGTCCGACTATTTTAAATTCCTGTCGGACATTTTGTCCGACGACTTAATATTCCTTATAATAAGGCCAGAATTGTTCGCTTCATATTAAATCGCCTTAAAAATGTGACAGACATTAGCGGTCTCCGATCACGTCGGGGATTCTATCACAAAACGAACTACTTAGAGCTGTTTAAGTCGTTATTATCGTGTCGGTCTGATACACGGCACAATACGGCTGAAATAGATATGCTTTTAAAGGAGCCGATGCTTTGTTAGCAATTTCCCTTTCAAGACACGCATGCGTGTGTTGGTTTTCTATGTCGAGCTTAAGGTGTAACAAAACGTGGAACATGACTCGTCTGAAAAGACATTTTATACCAGGTCGAGAAAACATTTTAGTGGATTCGGCTCAGCACTACAGAGCTCTTCGATGCTTTCACGAGACTTTATATTGTAATAGTATTCCTTAGAGGATTCTGGGTAAATACAGAACAAACAAAATACTGCTAGAGGTTAAGAAATAACAACAAGAGCCAGATGGCGCAAAACGGTAGCAGCAAAAGTACTTGCCACAAGAATACTTTTAAATTTGAAATTTTACTTAAAGTTCTTAAACGTTCTGTAAACGTTATTTCTTCAGATATCTTACTGGTGGAAAACAGGCATAAACAATATTATAATGTTTAAAATTACTAACTCGTGTAAATAGGGTCTAATCGCAACACACCAGCAATATAATTTATTAGAAGACAAAAGAATTATACATGCATGAGCTGTTTATAACGTACGTTTTTTTTATAAGAGCTTATGTAGAAAAAAAAAACGCGTTTCTTCGAAAAAAAAATGTATGTTTTGAATTATAATTTTTTGAAACCGAAAATGAATTCAAATAGATAACTGCCTTTTTTTAACTCGATTTTTGAAAACCTTGATGTTCAAAGACAGAACAGATAGCTAACAAACATAGAAAGTAATAAGAAAGTCTGATCTGTGCTTTACTGACACGAAAAACATATCTATTTTCAAGTGCCAAAGTTCATTGATTCAGTACCATAAAAGTAACTAAAAGTCCCAGTTTTATGTAGACCTATTTGATTAATATCCATTCCTTCATCAATTAAGTGATAAAATATCAAAGAAAACGTATTTTAAATGTATGTGATTGAAAGCCTTCGAAAATTCAAAAGGCTGCGTTCGTTCATTAGAATGTATATTGAGTTTTTAGTGGGGACTCGCATACTCTAAATCGTAGGCTAAAAACTGCCGTTTCGGCCGGAGGAGTAGTAGTAGGAGGAGGAGGAGGAGGAGTAGTAGTAGGAGTCCAAGGGTGTTTTAATACGGTATTCGCTTTCGCTGCTACCGTAATAACGAATGTAAATAAGCAATGAATCACACTCACCTTAATTAAAACATTTGTGAATCTTACAAATAAAACATGGGCAGTCTGTATAAAACTGCGGAAATTTCCAAGAGGATTAGCTAATTTCTTTGCGACCTTCGAAGGCGTCAAGGATACCTTGGTAGATTGGGGAAGATCTGTGAAGTCCATGCTCCTAACAACTACATATACCATTTTTAGAAGAAAGGAATATCCTTTTGCACTGTCAGCAGATACCTATAATAGCAATCACCAGGATGACAAGAGATGAAAACAAAGTAGTTTTACAGACGCCAGCAGGCAAATTTGCTGAAAAGCCACTGCGAAGGAGTGCATTTCTATAGAAACATACATACTATTTTAATAAAAACGCTCTTCATCGTAGTGACTTTTTGAAAATTTTACCCACTTGGACTTACCATCAACAGCTCGTTTTTAAAACAGAACAGAAGCTGTTTCATGAATTCTTCTGATGCAATGTTTAATTCGATGCCACTTAAAAGACTCACTGCACGTGAGAAGTTCTGATAAGCTTCCGTCCAAACTGCTAGAAGTTCCTTGACGGTACCATCTTGAAGTTTGGTAACGTCAATTGATTTTAGTGGATATAACAATGCTTTCAACATGGTAGCAAAGCTGTAGTCTAAGGAGTTTCCTTCATTCACGTCATTTGTTTTGCTGATATAACTATTAAGAAGGGATGACAATGTACTCCATAATCTCCAGCGTACGTCTTGAATGCATATCTCCCTAATAATGAATAAATCGAACATGAAAATGTTAGAAAAGACTTTTCATCAGATCTGACCTACAAGGAGTTCAATTAATAAATGAGGCCTGGACGAAAAACGTTCTGTACGAATCCAAGATTTTTCTTACAGGCTGATGGAAGGAACTAAAGGTAGCTTCCTGATGGACATCTCTCTTACAAAACAATTCCCAGACCAGAAATCTCTCTTAAAAAACAATTCCCAGACCAGAAATCTCTCTGGCCGCACTTCAGTCACAAAAATATCAGACCTTCACTGACACCTTTGTATTGAAAAAACATCTTGCAGTGTTAGTCCATAGAAAACAGAGATTATTCATAATTTCACTACTTCAAGTAATCAAGATAATTAAAAAAAAAAAAACATACTTGTGTTTTTCCTCCAACAGAGAAAATACCATGTTGGTGGATTGGAGCTGACCAGAAACGCTTTCGAAAATTGTTCCTAACATTCGCTCGTACAAGATAAAAAACCTGAACATGATAAAAGATGTTTATTTACTGCGGAAAAGACATTTAAAAACACAAATGTGACGTGACGAAAACGTTACCTTTCTTGTTCGTAAGCATCATTTTGCAGCATTCTCCTGTGAAACAACATTCTCAGTATGAAGAACCACACGCAACCACTTCCAACTGCTGACGTTTGCAGTTCAAAAAATGACCAGTGCAGAATTTCTTCTGGTGTCAACACAAAAATCTTCTATAAAATCGGAAACACCGTGGTTGAGTAGTAGCGAAAAAAATTTTTTCTTGATGCGCGAAAATTAATACGCGCGAAAATTAGTACCTTTAAGGTATTAACACAGAAAAATTATGAGGTGCGGATAGTACGCGCACAAGGTGCGGATAGTACACACAAAAATAATGAACACATCTTCGAAGAAGAACCATTCAAGGTTTAACTACAAGAGTATCGTGTGATCCAATGAAAGAAAAAAATTTGGACCAATCACATCAGCTGATAATACACACAAAATTAACTTGTCATTATAGAAATCTTACCAGAGTCAAAGTCAAACTTAAGATTGACCGATCGATCATATCTTCAATAGTTAATAAGACTCTTTGCCATACGCTTCTTTTTGCTAGAAGAAAAATTTGTGGACACAACATCAATATGGTGCTTCCAATGATCATAATCCTGTTCGGAATGTAACTTAATCGCGACAAACCGACCTACCATCTGCATCTGTAATTTTCCTCAACGAAATTAAAAAGGCAGTCCACAAAGACGAAAGCTTCGCATCTAAAACAGACATAAACCATTACAATTTCGTAATCAAGCTTCAGGCTATTATTTCATGCAAGAAGGTTGGGTACCATTTTTATCAGTGCAACTCTCCGATGCCATTATTATATACGTGAGAATCTTCTCTTTGTGTTCTAATAACTTTGCAACGCTCAACATCGGGCCATAAGAACATTCTAAAAGCCACAAACACAAAATAACACATTCAGGGAAGTGAATCCATCACGAAAGAGGCAGACAGACAGGTAAAAACCCTTACCAAGTTTGAATCCTTTCCCATTAATTCGATCCTTTTGCTCAGTGAGAAGTTGTGTCAGCATTTCCATGGCAAGTATTTTTGTTGTGTTACTTGCGATGTAAGGAGATTTTGGTGTACGTGGGATCACTTTCTTTTTGCTTTGGTCAGGAGTTGTAAGACCAATCTTTTCAGCAGCCATGTTTTTTGGGGCAGAACTCAACGGGGAAAGATAAACATCTAGTAGAGGAATAACAACCTAAAAAACAATGCTCTACAGATACAATATGGAATTGTGATATAAGAAACATAAAAAAAGAGGAGAAAGCTGGAAATGGTATAACCTTTTCGACATATTCGTTAAGATTTTCTCCTAATTTACAAACAAGATGCCAGTGTGTTTTAAGCATTTCGTTGGCAACAACTTCATTTCGATGAGAGACCTTCAAAAGAAGAGAACAAATACAAAAAATCAATCTGTTTGTTTATGTAATCAGTTTCTTAATTACTGATTAAGCATATCATTCCAATGTATTGAGATGGCTTCACACATAAACTGAGACTGCAAGACTTAGTCGTAAAGTACAACTTTATTTCATTGAATGAAGGAGTTTATTTCTGAATGAAACAGGGTTGTTTCATGGCTTACTTTGATGGGTGGAAGAAGTACTTTTTCCATTTTCTTTTGAAATTCATCTATACAGAACAAACATTTGGTTAAAACTAAGTACATTCAAAGTCAAAGACTTCAACAAAAGAATATCAACTGATTTTACTATCTTACCTGGTCTCATAAAAACAACATCGATTAGCGCTCGCCAAAGATTATTTAGTGCAAGTTTAATTTCAGATTCTTTGGCACCAAATGCCTAGAATTAAATTAAAATTCTTTTTTGACATTCATCAACAGAAAAAATATGGTTATCAGCACTTGGATAAACATACCTTTTCGGCAATTTTGAGGAGAGGATTCGTAACTTTCATTCGATCCATTTGAAAAAAACCCTGAATGACATAATCCAACAATGACTCATAATATGTATACCATAAAAATTCATTTCAACAAATTGCAAATTGTCAATAAAATGTATATATAAGTACCTCACCAAGAAGACGCAACATGCAAGCCCATAAGTTTAAAACATGTACAGGACATTCCTTTTTATGAAAAAAGTTTTCCAATGTAGTGCACAAGTTCTAAAGTAAAGAGATTGTTGCAATTTGTGATTATCTATAAAGCATTCATCAAAGTTCAGAAATGAAGTAAATTCTTTCCACCTTTTCATTGAGTTGTTCCAGCAAGAACTTCTGGATAAAAGTGTGATTCCGATGCAGGAGAAACTCCATACTGACTTCAATCACATCTAAAGCTGCTCCTCTGTTCTACAAATCAATACACTTAAAATAACAACACGAATTTAGAACAATCAATGCAGCAATGATGAGATCAACTTACTTTTGGGTAAACGGAAATGGCCGCCTCAAAAACATGTTTTATCCATAGTTCTTGATTCATTTCCATCGTCTCTGGACATTGTTCACTAAATCTGCATATCAAACAAGTGATATTTGACTGATCATGCAGTATTGTTGATTTTTAACACCTTTATCATTAGACTGAAAATTACTCACACTCTGAGAAGGATAAAACCAAAACTCATATAATATTTTCCAGAGACATGTTGAAATGTTTTATTCCACAAAACAAGATGAAATTTAAGTTTATATTAAAAGGAAATTCTGCGTACCGTTTCAACATTCTCAAACCCTCGTTGAGTACTGTCTCTGATGTCATTTTTTCATCAGTGCAAAATTTGTTGAATATGGAAACTGCTTGCTCAACCTTCAATGCATTGAAATAAGAAAAGAATGATATGAATGTCCATTGTAACTAAAATTTTAAATGACTCGATCAAATTTTTACTGTATTTTTGATAACTGCAGGTTGGATCTTTTGATGGCTGAGACACCAAAAACACCGGATGTAGATTGATTTGTCATGATTATTTCGTAAGATGGCAATTAAACCTAAAATATATAAAATTCCACCATATTTCCTGATAATTTCAAAGTATTTGTAGGCAGCCTTGAGTAATAGGTGATAAGTGATCATAAACAAGTATAGTTAAAAAACAATGCAGACATTTTTTTCCCAATGAGAGTTTGATATCAGATCTCTATTGTTTGACACCAACTCCTGCGATGAAATATTTACGTTATATATGTCTAGAAGCAAAGAAATACTGAGGCCTACATACCATTGAGCATCTCTGTAAGTATCTCTGGTGCACATGAACTGAAAATTCAAAGCAGAAAATTTAAAAAGGATAAATTCTCTATCGAAAAATTCAATCAGCATTAATTTATCAGAATGAATTGTCAGTCATGAAACTGTCAATTATTCAAGATAATTGAGACAACCTTAAGACAGATCAATCAAATTGAATTCAACCGAATTATACCTAATAATGTTTTCACTAGAAAGACATTGACCCAAAAAAGATAACGCTGCCTCAACCAATGCCTTGCGGTTCCCCAACATGTGTTTCTAGAAGTCCGATAAACATCATTTACAATGTGAACTGAACAGTGCAGCCTATACTTTTCAACGTTGCAGTTACCTTGACGACAATGAGCAATTTTCCACTCTCCTTCTTCATTCTTTCTTCCGTTACATCTTTATTCTTTTGTCCATGGCTACAAGTTAAAACCATTGCTTACATTTGATGATAATATCGAATCATCTTTGTTCAAACAGGGAAGATACAAAAATAAAAGAATCCCAGATTTAATACATTTTACACCAATATCACTTCTTGATGTGAAGAGCATTTCAGTTACTTGATTATGACTCTTTAGGTGTCTAAAGACCTTGGGTTGTTTTTAAATTACGCTCGAAAATTCCATTGCAGCAAAATTTTATGTTTGCTCTTTAAAGTGATAAAGAAAAAGCTTCCAGTTCAAGATAAGTTGCCATTTCTACTGCACAGCCACCTGTTGAATATCCTAAGCATAACGACATAACCAAAAACAAATCAACTATTTCAATCTACCATTTTCAATGTATGATTGTGACTATTTTTTCCATAAATTTTTTCACAAGTTATAAGTTTTAACATCATCATGGTATTCCTCATTCAATTTCAGTTCAAACTTTTGATTAAATGCACCAACCCAGGATGTTATTAGGGTTGATAGAACTATCACCAACAGGCTGTGAACAAAGTTCTAAAGCAGTCACAGGCTGCATTTGGGAAGATACTATATGGAGACGGTTAAAGATGACAGACACAAAATGTAAACAAGAAAACGAAACCAAAACTGTTTTGCAACTTCTTGCTGAAACAAGTGTTTAAAGACACAGAAACTGTTGATAAAGAAGTCGTAGTGTTTTGTCAGTCGATTTTTAGATTCACATTTGCTGCAACAAGCCATATATAATTAACTACATGTAGCTTTAGCTAAAAATGCCCCCGCGCTCAAGCATTCCAATTTGTACACACAGCAAGCTATACATTGCAAGCCTATACAACGGAAACAAAAACAAACAAAGTCTTGTTACTTTTTGTTATCTCTTAATCCTATGTCACACTGATGCTAATATACCTTTCAAAAGTGTAAATAAAACCATGGATACGTATTTTTATAATCAAAATAAGATTAAGATTTTTAAAAGAAATTCTGTAAGAGCCAAAAGAAAAAAAAACCTTTTTCAAAAAAAAAATTAAAGCGAAAAATCCTTAGAAATCTGCGTTTCAAACTTTGATTCGAAACAAAACATAGCCAAAGTTTACAAAAAAAAACAAGAAAAAAATATAAAAATGTTTTATTGATCATGATCTTTGGAGGACAGAAAGAAGAAAAACACGAAGAACGACAATTTGCAGGCTTTCTTGCATACACAGAAATCCAATTAAAATCTTTAGTCACCCCCCTCAAAAAATTGGTCACTTTTCTTTCTTTCTCCAATTAAAATCTTTTTAAGGCAAGATCCGCCAAAAATCAGTGCATTGAATAAAATTTATTGAATGAAAGATTTAGAGCTAAAACATATATACAAAAATGGTGGACAAAATTCCAGATTTGAAGCTGTGCTTTAAAATCCTTGTCGTTCACTTCACAAAAACAACACAAAAGTAATATGAAAAATGTCTAAGCAATTTTAGCATACGAACTTCCTAAATAACATAGTATAATATAATAATAAATTAGGAAAATAAACATTCTGTCTCCCACCTACGGTGTCATGCTTTGACATGGAAAAAAAGCAAAGTCAGCTTATAATTGTATACCACCGTGTAACGTCAACATGAAAGTTGGAAGATGATGATGAACAAAATCGGAAACTGACATTCGCCTATTTCGTGAAACTACTATGCCTCCTCACTCGCTTACGCTCGCTGCGGGGGCAATAACGTCTTCAAACGAGATCACTGGATCGCAACCTACGCCGATGAGGGCCACAGCAAACACAAGCCTTCATCTCTGTGTTGCATGTAAACGAATTTGCAAAAGCTTATCAGGATTAAAAAACCACCAGAGAACCTGCAAGTCCTTAAAAGCAGATGGCGTTGCCTGCTTTGATGCACTGGTCATTGCACCAGAAATTGTCAACGAAGATGACTTTAGACGTGAAATACATGAAGCATATAAAAAGATAACAATATGGAGAAAAAACATTTTCCAGTTGCCGAAAGGGAGCGCCGGTAAGAGCTTTGTTCAAGAACTGATCTATGGAACAACAAGTCCCCGTTGAGATGTTCATGATCCTTCCGAATCTTTTATTACAACGAATAAACTCTAAGATTCTGCATCTGACAATAGAAAACTTCTCGAGAGAAGACTACAATTGTGGAAGGATCAGTGACCTGGTGACCTGGTGGGCGAGTGTCTTGTTATTCAGAGCTGTTGGACAAAATCACTGCCCAAAAGAAAGAAAACATTGGAGAAACTTTTGAAAAACTTATGATAAAAGGAAATGTAACTGGGGCTCTTTGCCTGCTTTCAAATGAGCAACGCAATGGTATCTTACCACCCAACAAACAAACAATGAACCAATTAAACATAAAGCATCCCGATGGTTGTCCTTTGAACGATGATCTCTTACTCAGAGGCCCAGTGAAATACGTAAATCCGGTCGTCTTCGAGAATATTGATGAAAATGCAATTCTGAAGGCTGCAGAACAAAGGGTGCTTCAGGAATATCGGGTTGGGATGCTGATGATTGGTGGAGAATTTTAGGCAGTAACATTTTTGGTACAGCATCTGGCGATCTCCGAAAATCTCTTGGTAAATTCGCCAGGTTATTATGCTCTGATCGTGTTAAAGACCCACAAAGTTTGGATGCATATATTGCCTGTAGACTTATACCCCTGGACAAAAACCCAGGGCTAAGACCTATCGGTATTGGAGAAGTAATCTGTCAAATTATTGGCAAATCGGTAGTGGCGTGTCTGAGGAAGGATATCGTACAAGCAGCTGGGAATCTCCAATTATGCGCAGGAATAAAATCGGGATGTGAGATTGCTGTTCATGCTGCGGTGGATTTGTATGATGACGATAGCAACCATGGTACTTCGCAGATAGATGCCTCAAACGCCTTTAACTCCATTAACCGAGCCGTTACCCTTAGCAACATGGAGATTTTATGCCCAGAGTTCTCCACATACATCACCAACTGTTACCAGACGACAGCTAAGTTGTTCATCCAGGGTGGCCGTGAAATACTATAGAATGAGGGCACAACGCAGGGAGATCCTGTGGCAATGGCAATGTACGCTATTGGAATATTGCCTTTGCTTCAACAAAACTTAATGACGATTCTTTGCAAAAAATCGCTTTTGCCAACGATTTCATGGGAAAAGGGACAGTGAAAGAACTTCATTCTTGGTTCAAAAAGATATCCCATCATGGTCCTAATATTGGATACTACCCAAAACCTAGCAAGAGCTGGTTGATAGTTAAGGATGCCCATTTGGAGGAAGCTGTTCGTGAATTTGAAGGAACAGGTGTCAATATAACCACGGAAGGTAATCGTCATTTAGGAGCGATAGTTGGAAGTGAAACGCACAAAAAGAGATACGTGTCAGAGTTAGTGAGTCAATGGATTTGTGAATTGAGAGTTTTATCCGATATTGCAAAGTCGTATCCACATTGTGCGTATGCTGCCTACATCTTTGGATTTCAACATAAGTTTATGTATGTGATGCAAACAATCCCGGATATCGAACATGAGTTAGAACCCTTGGAGCTGGCCATCCCTAACTCTCTTCTTCCTGCTCTCTTATGCAACAACGATGAAAGGCTTTTATTTACACTGCCAGTCAAATTAGGAGGCTTAGCAATCCAAAACCCGGTTGAGCGCAGTTCACATGAATACAGAAACTCAAGAGGCGCAACCACAGAAATGGTGAAGAAGGTGAAACTCCAATGCAGTATTCTGGGTGAAGGGGCAAGTAGCTTACTTAGATGTTAAGGTTTTAAACCGTACTGCTAAATCGTACCTCACTCAGACACTCGAAGCTTCGCATCGTTCAAATGAGCAAGCAAAGAAACGAGCTTACAACAGACGGGTCAACACCATCGATCATGGCAGCTTCACACCCCTTGTTTTTACGTGCTTTGGCGGCATGGTGAAGGAGTGTCTCACATTCTACAATCGACTAGCAGAAATGATAGCTGAAAGAAGAGATAACGATCCCAGAACAGTGAAAAATTGGTAAGTTTCAGCCTGCTTAGAAGCCAGCTCCTATGTTTACGCGGTTCTCGATCAGTAAAGAAGATCTTTGCACAGAGTGATGATGTAAATCTGATCACTGTTGAATCAATTCCTCGCGCCAATTGATCGATTTATTATTATTATTATTACTTGTAATACCATAACCGAGAAATCTTTGTAATTAATTTTTTCGGGAAAAAAAAATCTATTGGGACCCTAAAAAAAAAAAAAAAAAAAAAAAATTGGGAAGATACAAGACTGCTTCATTCACTCAATTAGTCAATCTTGCTCTCTTAAATGAATTGCTCGGTCATTGAATGCAGGAAAATTTTCACCATGATTCTTTGGGATAATGTTATGTTATGTGCATAAGTAGGTAATTATAAGTTGTGGGGTATCTAAATAAAATCTTGTGATGAACTGTCTGTGGTTAATGCTTTCCAAGTATGATCATATAAAGTAATTTTGTGGGTGGGAGGTGTTCAAAACAAGAAATGGAGGGCTCCAGGGAAAATTTAACAACACTCTTCCAAAAAACCAAATTGTTTCACTAAAAACAAAATATAAACTTACGAAAATAAAGTCAAGTACGAGTCCACTTTATCTTCATTTGAAGTTTGTCCAGAATAAATTATTTTGATAAGGTTATCAACTGCTTTTGAAAGATCATTTGATGATTCCATTGCAATGACTCTGTCAATATTGTGTTTATATTATATATGATATATTATAATTCTAAAGTAAGAAAACAGAGGGAGAACTCCCAATAAAAGCACACCAACAAACAAATTATATGACTATGAATACATTTACATAATATACTTCTTCAAAATTATCCCATCCCCACCTATGTTTACTAATATGGCGTCATTTACTTTCTAAACAACAACAAGTTGTAAAACTAAATGCAAAAATCTTCTACTTTTTCAGGTTTTATATACCATGTATACTTCAAAACTGGCTGGCAAACCTGCAGGCAGAACCTTTTAATATATGCAATCATCTCAATTTTCAATTAATGCATCCTCTTCTGGAATGATATGCAGTTTATGTATAAAAGACAGGACTTTTCTTCACTTAGTTCTTATAAAGAATTCTTAATGCAAGCAGTTCTGTTATGCTGTCTTTATAATTTACTTATTTCTATGTATACATGATCAATATATATCATCAAATAGAAATGAATCCATAGATGAATTCCATAATCAGCTAACTGTTGTGGTAAGTCTCAATGATTAGACATCATAGGTATGTATTCATCGTTGATAAAACATTATCAAGGTGAATTTATTCTGCATGTATTCCTGCCAATGTAAAGTTAATATACAACATGAAAAAACCTTTAGCAACAATGAAGTCTTAACATTTTAAGAATTTAAAACTGGTAAATTTTAAAGGAACTATGACAAATAAAATTTTGTGGTATATATGAGAGTGGTTTAAAAAGAAATTTAAAGATCATAAGTCCTTTTTAATATTTTTAATTGCGATTCATATATTTGAATCTATGCACTCTTTATATCACTGCAAGGGTATATCTGCAACAGTGTTCTGCTCTAACCTTTAATCCTCAAGTCACTATAATTATATTTGTAAAAATACCCTTGCAGTTGCTACTTAAATTTTATTTCAATTATGTATTTTGGTTGTAGTTCCATGTCAGTTTTTACTGTAATTTTTAACCTATACTTATCAAATAAATTATGAATGAATGAATGTATGAATATATGAATGAATGATAAAATTCATCTATTAGTGACCATCAGTCTGGTTAGCTTTGCTAATTGATGATCTTCAATTAAGACATTTGGAGATCCCCAACAAATCCCCAAAGTTATTAGTTTTCTATAGCTACAAGCTCAAAAAGTAATTACAGAAAGTAGGGTAGATTAAGATCTAACATAGCCGCTAGAGAGGAAAATTGAGAAAATTCAATTGATAATTAGTATAGTGCTGGATATTCCTTGATATGGTAAACAACATGAAGAATTTTAATTATCCGTGTGAATAAATTATTATTTCTGTGATTACCCCATTTCCTCTTTTCAAAATTAGAAACCTTCCCTAAGAATTTCACAGTTCCACAGACAATTCTCATGACTGATCTGAAGTTTTTTTAAAAAATACTTCAAAATGTATGCTCACAAACAACACAAACACATGTCTGATATTTCATAGTACTACCATAAAGTCAAAGCATGACATTTTCAGATTTTCAATCAATCCAAGACATGTATGAAATAACACTGCAATACCATTTTCAAGACCGATGATTAACATTCTCAATATTTTGTATAGCTTTATAGGTCGCATAAAGTCCCGCCATTGACTTGCAAGCAAGGAAACTCGCGCGAAATATTGTTTACATGCTGTTTCAACCTAACTGTTTGAGTTCGCAGCAAACCCAAACAAAGAAGAACATTCAGAGCATGCAAGACAAATCTCCTAGAAAGATCACCACAGAAAGGGGAAAAAACAACTTGTTGCAAGATCGAATTTGAAAACTCGTATGAAATCACAAAACAGCTTCAAGATGAAATTATTGCACAATTTGAAATTATCGCAATTGTGACAAAAAATCTAAGATTACGAAAGGGAAGATAAAACAACGAAAGACAGAACGAAAGCATGCAACACTGGAGAGAATTTGCAACTCTATCAGCGACGAAAAAGCAACTTCCTTTTGGCTCACAACGCAATGAAAACTGACTAAGGAAGGTTGCAATATCGACAGGCAATCGTTCTAGGACCTCATCAAAATTCATCCTATCACGTTTATCAGAAAGATGTGCATGCGGAGCTCCACTCATTCTGCACTCAACTCAATGCCTTTTATCTTGAAAAAAAGGAGGTTTTAACACAACGTCACAACACCTTAGACGACACGACGGCAACACTGGATGCGAGAAAGTTTATTCATGCCATTATTGCATCTCAGCAGCGAATCGACAAGAAGAAGCGAGACTTGACGTGTCGGCAAGAGGATTCGTTTTTAGATTCAAGAAGACATGTGAAATAATCGAAAGAGAAAAGAAATGGAGTCCAGATGGTTGAGCAGGATTCGGTTATCCCTGTCGTGTTCAATGCAATGGACGGTATGGGCTGAGAATGTAATACGTTTTACAAGCGCTTAATCGAATTCATTTGTCGAGTTAGCGGGGGATTATTTTTAATGTAATATTTTTGTCCAACGCCCCAACCACCCCTATTACTTTGCTTTTATTAGGTTCGGACAGTACCTAGAAGAATTAAATAAGAAAAAATCTAATATATTTCTTTATTTGAAATATATTTTTATCATAATAACAAGTTTCCAAAAATTAAAGTTCATTGATAGCCTGATACTGCTGTCTAAGAATATTTATATATCCTGCTTTGCCAACGAAGCAACGTGTACGTTCCACCCACATCCCTTCCACATCTCCTAAATTCACAGGATTTTGACTGACGGTGACAGAAAATGAGCTCAGAGAACGATAATTTAAGGAGATAGCAAAAATTAAAATTTTGAAAATGTCGGGTCTTTTGTCAAGGAACCGCAATATTTATGTCGAGAAGCAGTTGTCGAGTAAGAAATGTCGAGATAGCGGGGGAAATTTCTAGTCAAGAACGTCGAATCTGGCGGGACTGAAAGATAGCGAGGGGTCGAGTTAGCGGGGGCCAAATGTAATTCATCGCTAGACTCAAAATTAATTCGAGATAGCGGGAAAGTTCCGAGATACACATTTTTTTAATAAGGAACCTTATACTTGCCTGCTGTTACTTATTTTTTCCAAAAGTATCAGCCTCATAGTTCCTACACGAGTTCCTCGTCATCTTAGCTGCTTTCCTTCTTCATGTAAACATGTACATTTGAATCCTGCTGTTTTACATACTTTGTTTTGCATACTTTTACAAGTATCTTTAGTTTTTAGTGTAGTTTATATTTGTTTTTTATTCCAAAATAGAGAATTCTTATTGCTTCGTAGTTTATTTTTCTTGTATTCCTTAATTTTCAAGTTTTTTTCAGTTGGAAGTTCCTACTGAGTGTAGTGGAGTTCGAGATAGCGAGACAGTTTTTAGTTAGCGAGATTGGAAATGCTGATGGGACCAAGGTTTTCGTTTGACATAATTCACGAAAGTCAACTGTAACTTCATATCTATATTCTATATACACATTCTGCAAGGGGTCGGATACAATGTTTTGTGGAGTGTTTGAAGCACGGGTGAGAAAAGAAGTTGAATTTCATTCGAATTAGAGGAAGTTCGATGTTCGAATTAACAGGGTTTGGATTGGATTCTCATTTCTCCAGTAGTATAATTAGAAGCAAATAGATTTTAAGAAATCTGGAAAGTTCTATTGAAAATTGATATTTTCTGCGTCATAACTACAAGCTGGTCTTTCAACTTTCTGTGCAATAAAAGTTCTTTCCCTTCCAACCATAATAAATCTTACCGCGATTTTCTAGACTAAACGCCAGAACGTTTATTACAAACTCAAACTTTCGAGTGTAACGTTTATGGAAGGGCAACTTCTTTATTGCCAGTGTTAAGGTTGTCATCTATACAGAGTTTACCGTAGGAATATACGAGATGAGAGAGTCTCTCATTAACATTTACCGTTTACCGTAGGAATATACGAGATAAGAGAGTCTCTCATTAACATTTACCGTTTACCGTAGGAATATACGAGATGAGAGAGTCTCTCATTAACATTTACTGTTTACCGTAGGAATACACGAGATGAGAGAGTCTCTCATAAACATTTACTGTTTACCGTAGGAATATACGAGATGAGAGAGTCTCTCATTAACATTTACTGTTTACCGTAGGAATATACGAGATGAGAGAGTCTCTTAATGTTGGCTTTAGCAGAAGAATATCTTGAATTGTTGTGCAATGTGTAATGTATTGTTCTTCACATCTCTGAGGACTACAACTCATAAAATCACTAGACCGTCAGTCAGTCAGTAGTTTACGTTGGATTGTTGACCGATGTTCGGATCAGCTGCAGAACATCGTCTAATCTTTTGTAAGACGTCGCTTTTCCTTGTAACCGCCCTGGTTTACCGCCACCCTTTCCGCCAATCAATTCTAAGATCCTATAAAATGACACGACATACGTAAGGGGAAAATTCATGATTTCAGTAAAGTAAAGTATATTTCGTCGATAGCACTGGGTGCGATAACTTAACGCCCTTGTCTGAACTAGGGCTTGATAGCACATTATAGTCACACAATAAACTCATACATACACAAAAAAGATTACCTTGGAGATAGCTGCTTAACCTTATCATCAGGACCACGCAGGATGAACTGTCCACCAGTTTTAACAGGTCCTCCACACACAAACACCACACAGTCCTAAGGTAACACGAAATATGTTCTGCTTGAGAAGACACATATGGTATTTGGATTTGTTTTCAGATTTATCAGGTTCCACTTTACCTTGCAACTGTCCGGTAAACAATTTAAAAACGCGAAAATATATTCCATGTCGCCATCCTCCCTAAACACAGTATAAAAATGACGTCATTTGGATAGAAGAGAGGTCACCAAGTTATGCCTTCCATATTTTTCATGTTACAAAACATTAAAAACGTAAAGAGGATGGCGTCGCAACTATATCTACCCAAACTTGTTGAAAAGTCACTGCAAAGGGGTGCATTTCTATATAAATATACACACTATTTCAATGAAAATTCTCTTCATCACAGTAGCTTTCTTACGACTTTTCCCGCTGGGTTAAGACGGCAAAGGATGATTACCTGTGCTTGAAGATATAGCTGCTTCCTTCTGATGCTAGTTGTTTCGCCTCAAACATGGCTATTTCTTTTAAATATGTCCTGTTGTTCTATGAGAAGACGCAAGGAATGAAGATTCATTGAAGGACAGTATCAACAACATTTCAGAAGAAGTGCGATCAACCCACCTTTGATGCAACACGTAAATTATTCTTTAACTTTTCAACACTGTCTGGTTGGTCATCCAGGCTACAACTAAACAATAAAATTAGTAGAAGTAGCTTAATGGGAACATGAAGTAAAAACACAAAGGAGTGACGTTCGTTCATCTTCATCCACATTACAATCTGCATCTATGGTTCAAAATAAGGAAGAGGGAAGCACTTAATGAATTTAAAGAACCGTTATTTTTTAACACTGATAGCAGGAGTGGTTTTAAGGTTCTCAGTGCTCAACCAACACGTGTGAAAGCTGATCAAGAGAACTTCAACCAAACCAACACGTGTGAAAGCTGACCAAGAGAACTTCAACCAACCTCAGCAGTTTGGTGAGTTTCCTTTCGACTTCATATGCAGCATTCAACTTTGTTCGCACACGATTACCTGCCATGAAGAATATACGAGTGCCACCTCTCATCGATTCAGTATGTAGCAGTTTGATGATCTACATGAAAATAAGGAAAATCCATTCAGTTGCAATGAGTGAGTGTTATGAAGAATCTAATTGAAACTGAGATTTGAAATTTGAAGCGGATATCCCCTTACCTGCAAATCACTCAAATTTCTCACATGGGTTCCGCAACATAGGTTTTTTTCGATTCCTGTCAAAACAAAATCATTTGCTGAATATCAGAACCACATAAATAACATCCCTCAACATCAACCAATCAGGTAAGCTCAAAGTTTCACCGTCGTTTGTTTTTTTGCCGCCTAGCAGAGATCGAGTTTCACATACCTTTTATTTCAATAACTCTGATTGGTTCAGCTACGTCTGCAGGGAGCCCTCTTGTTCGGACCTGGTATAGAAACGTCGTCATCAGGTCGAGATGTATATAAAAATCGAGAAGTTAAAAATTTTTCATTTTTTTCACTCCTACAGCTCAGTTACACCTAATCATTCCATTTCTTCAAAATTTAAATCTTCAATGGTTCATAACATAATAAGAGAAGCCAAAAGTTTATTCCATACCTCTTCTACGTCTAAAGCCTCGTCTTTGGTTAAGTAATGCACGTCTACTGGAGTATGTTGTCGAATTCTCTCATTACACTCCGTCTCTATGGTAACAATCTGTTCTTTCGTAATGGTAGGATTATTCAACTCAACATGGCTGACATTTCTTCCCAACTCCCTGAATCAACAAACATTTCATCTACTTGAATAGACGAAGCAAAGAACAAGAACAGGATAGAAAGCTTGTTACATGTGTTATATATAAGGTATGGTACACACCAGGAAACAGTTTTGAAGTTGTAAAGGGTATCAGCTATCGCAGAAAATAAGTGCTGCGCTGAAATAAGAAGATAGATTCCACGTTTAGTTATGGCAACTGAAACACTTGGCAAATGTATGTGTGTCTATACATAACGTATACATGACGTCAGGTGGGCGTGTATTACTCAGTGGGGAAAATCGTCAAAAGCAGCTGCGATGAAGAGCATTTTAATTGAAATAGTATATATATTTCTATAGATCTCCTTCGCAGCGATTTTTCAAAAAATTGGGTAGTGAAAACTCTCAAACTAACACAGATGAAAACCGACATTTAAAAAAGTATACATACCTGAATGCTGCTGCATGTGATCAAATCTTCGTTCCCAGTCCACTTCACAACTGCATTCTTTGCCTTCTGTAACAGGTTCATCTGTCATATGTATAGCCTGAGTTCCACGACGCATCACATTTGTGACACTAACATCACCAATCTAGTTCAACAAATCCTTTTCAATGAATTCCGTTTGTTTACAGTGAGTTAAGATCACTTTTCAAAAGTTTCTCACCTTTCCTTTATCACCAGGCTAAATGAAAAACAACAAAATTGATCAACAAGTAAATACAAACAAAATCAAGCACAACACAAACAAACAAACAAACAAACAAACAAACGCCTGTACCTGTCCTCCTCCTTCAGGAAATAAAACGGTGTCGTTAAGAATCACTTCATATCCATTCGCAACTTTAACACATGATAATACTTTACAGGCCATGTCCCTTAAATAAGAATTCCTTTGACAAGCAAATGCCATGTGTACTCCTTTATATACAATCTAAATATGAAGGTACTGGTACCATTTTGTAAAAAGGTCATCATCACTATTAGAGCAAATATTGCAAACAGCTTTTACAAAACTGACTTCTCTTAAGTAAGAGAAAACTCATAAACTTTTTGCTGATTGCTTTCACACTGTTCAAGTTTGAAATTCTCATGTTCTAAGTATAATACCCATTTCAAATACTAGAACGATATAGCTATGTAGACTTTTCATATGAATGAATATGAACCCAAGTAGCTTCTACTAACAACAGCAGTTGTAGCATTTTAATGTTTTAACAATATCTGAGAATTGATAATTTACAAATAAGTGAAATTATATTTTTAATTAGTTTGTTTGCTAAGTTTCCATGATGTCTACCATCCATCGTTGGTTTCGTTCATACCAGAATTACCAAGCATCTCGTCATCTATTGAATCAACTCCATTACTTGCAGTATCAAATTCATCTGTGTCTTCATCAATATCCTCGTTGCTTTCATCATCATCTTCAATTTCTTCTTCATCTTCACCTGCAAACACACAAATTCATCAGAAATTGCTTTAAAGAGTGGTTAGCATTGAAATCCATATGCTTGATGGAGTAATCAATTGTACAAGTTGTTGAAACAACTAAATTAATCATCACCGACAACTGAAACAGTTAAGAAAATGCAAACATCAGATTTTCATCGAATATAACTAAATTTTGTAGCTGTAAGGAGAATATGCAATCTTATTTATAGAGGATAGTAATTCAAAATGGTATATCAACTGCTATGCTAACAGACCAGCTGATTTTCATGAAACCTTTAAGTAGCTATATAGGTAGCTATAGGTACAAATGATTGAAATGAATCTTACCTACATCTTGGGTCTTCTTTGTCTGACCAAATGGAACAATGTCCTCCCCCTTTTTGACTTCAGCATCTAATTTCTTTTTGTATTCTTCTTCTTCTTTCGTTAACTTACTTTCGTCTGGGACTGTTGTTCCACTGGCCGTATAAAACCATAGATCATTTGCGATACTAGGTTTTAATGATGGAAATTCAATGGACATTTTTATTTTTTATATAATTGTCATTTTGAACTGCAATAACAAACATTATCCTGTCGTCAGAACAACAAAACACTACCAAAAATAACAACATCTTTCCTTTGGCATTTTGAGTTTAATTTTCAACTAGGAACTATTTTAAAAATAGTTCTTATTTGGTAGATCATGTGACAACACCAATCTTCTATATACCAATATCATTGCAAATACTTGTTTAAGAATTTCAAATTTGTTTTCAAATAAAAATATTTTCATGCATCCTTCTGTTTTTCAGTCTTCAATACATTTAAAACAATTTTTTTCTTCTTTTTTGATTTTGATGATGATTGCTCATCATCTGGCAGTCTTTCACTCTTCCTTTTACTAATATAGGGTTTGGCTTCCCATGGAATTCCCTTTTGGTTCGGATCCAACTCAAAAACTTTGTTTACAAATCTTTTATGTTCACGTTGCAGATGTTCTACTCTTTCCTCAAATTCTTTAATTTTTCCAGGCTGATAGTCATGTTTTCGAACTCCACTCAGTTGATTGAGACAATAGTCGAGGTCCTTTTTAATGCTTGGAATCCATTTTCTCACATCATCAGCCGTTGATAAAGTATGCAAAGGCGGCCTCTTTTTTTCTTTATCTTTTTCCCATTGCTTCTCCAAAAATATTCTGTTTAAACCTACAAAATGTTTTTCACAATTTCTTGCCATTATTCTAAAAAAAATACAAACATAGAACAAATGACATAGGCCCTTACTTAAAGAACTTTTGTCAATAATGTATAAAGTCTTAGAACTTGTTTGCTAGCAGAGAACAAATACTTTGAAGGAATTTCATTTCAGACTTAATTATTATTACAGAAATTCATTTTCAGCTAATTTGAGTTTATCGTAAACTCTTGGGAACCCCTCATATATAATCTCAATTTAACTTGCTATCTTTGAAAAAACTCTATAAATTCTTCAAATAATAAACAACCATACATTAGTCCCCAATACTGTTTGCTATTGCTTGCTTGTTTGTTTGTTTGTTTGTTTGCTCTATCAAGATTTAACTGTAATTTTTTTAAAGAATTACGATGCAGAAACATTAATCAAAATAATCCTCAATGTCAACATTAGGATCAATTAATGATTCTCCAAGGAAACCAACATCTATTTGATTCAAAATTAAATTTTCAAATGTTTCTTCTAGATCTGTTTCACCAATCAATGTTGCACCTTTCACCCGTCCATCAACAAGTATGATTTTGATATACTCATGTCCTTTCGTGAATCTTACCAGCATCTCGCATTTATTTTTATCAAGATTTTGGCAGTTGTAGCAACCTAGTAGGCAGATCTTGTAGCCAAAAAATGTTGTAGCATGCGTAAACAGTTCAAAACAAAAATCTAGAGGTGAATTTTCCCCCTCAAAATTTTTCACTATGCATTTGCCAGCAAAAGCACCTAACTGCCAAGCCTGTGTCCATAACTTCATTTGAAACCATCCTTTTTGAGTGCTTTTCCATGCCACATCACAGACATCACCAGCTGCATAAACATCTTGGATGTTAGTTCTCATGTTATCATCAACACATATTCCATGTTCTGTTACACTTAATACTTCATCACTAGATACCTTCAAAGAGAGATGAGGGACCACTCCAGTAGCACATACAATGAAATCTGCTCCTATAACTTCTTTCGTTGAAAGTTCTACATAAACATTCTCTTGAAATGCTGCAGGATTTTTCGTATTTCCAGAGAAAATTCGTATTGGTTCACAGTTGTATTTCATTTCAACATTGTGGCTTGTCTTAGCACTGTTCAGGCAACCAAACAGTCGTTGCTGTTTGCTCCAGTCCGGACCTAGAGCACAACCAACATGTTTGCTATCAACACTACCTATAAGAATTAAGTGGAAATAGAAATTATGAGATGCTATTAGAAAAATGAAATGTTAAAGAAACAAGGAAAACAAATTCAATACAAATTCATTGTAGAGACAAAGAAGCCATTATGTTACGGCTGTTGTTAGCTACGAAAATCCAGTCAGTTTTGGCATTACATAAAATTTTAAATCGTTGGTAAACAGCAAATTGACTCCATTTTCAAACATACCTTTGACAAACTCTGAGCCCACCTCATAAACCCTTCTACAAAACACTGTTTGCTCTGATTTTTTTATCTTTTGTGAGTCCTCATTTTCAAATGATGACATAAAGAATGCTGAAACTCCTTGATCAAAAAATGTGTTGCCAATGTAATCATCTTTTATACACCAAATGATTTTGCAATTTCGAATTTCATGCCTGAAATAATTATCCACATTCGATTTGTTGTTACTTGATAATACACACATACAAAAAAAACAAACTAAAAGCAAACTTAGAAACCTGTTGTTGATCTTATTTCTCAACATAATTTGAAATAGTACAATGCAAAAGTAAAGAGCACCGTGGAATTCCTCATTTCTAAAAAGCTAATGTGAAGGCCACATGAATTATTCTGGTGAGAAAACAACTCAGCAAACAAAATAAATGATGAATTCAAGTGATAATCAAAAAAATATTCTTTAACATTATACTCACACTAACTCTAAAGCAATCCCCCCATTTCCAATGACAATGATTTTCTTGGCATCCAATAATCGACCTTGCAGTAATTTCACAGTATCAGTATCTCGAATGTATAAAACATATGGACTACTTTCAGGTCGAAGTTTTGGTTTTGCACCAGTACATATGCAAAGTTTATCGTATGACAGCTTACGATTACTTGATAGTCTGATACATTTTTCTATAAGTAAAGGATATCTATCTATATGACTATCCTGGCCTGACTACAAGTGAATTTTTTTATTATCTAATAACAAAACGTATGAAATCAAATTCAGTTGATTCGACACAGTCTATAGACTTTTTTATGCTCTACATGGTTTTTTTTTATATAGGAACCTTTTTATAAGAACACAAGCCTCAGATTTGGCCACAAAATAAGAACAAAATAAGAACAGCCTGAGGGTTTCTTAGAATTGTTTTAGAAGTATATTGTTTTCACTTGCTTCTTTTCTCACCTTTTCTCGTTTTCTCACCTGTGATATTACTCTGTTACAAACAAATTCATATTGTCAACATGGAAGCAAAACAAAAAAAAAAGCACATTATATATCACTTAAGAGTTTCACAAAAAAAAAACAAAAAAAAAAACACTCACATGATTCATATTACAAAATTGTACTTTGAAAACACTGAATTTGCTTCAATTTAATATGCATTTTTCCCAATTTATTATGTGATTTCTCAAGAAAAATAATATATATATAGCCGCCAAGGCGGCGTCGCTCACCGCCCATGTGCACCTGCTCTGTGTCACCCCGGAGACCCCAATAAACCTCATATTTCCTTAAAACCGGTTCGTACAACTTGTATTCAGCCAGAGGCAGATTTGAAATCAAATATCAAATATCAGTTTAAACAATGGTTCCAAAAAAACCAAATTTCATGTGCTATTTATTTACTTTTTAAAACTAATCGTTTTTCACTTTATCCATGGTACCTCCATGCTTTAACAATACACTCAAAACGTAGAGAGAAAAAAACTTCAACTTATTATTAGCTTTTGTTTTAAAAAGGTTACGCACTCTAACATGGGCACTATCAAAAGTAGGGGGAAAATGGTTTCTCTTCTTAAAAAGTTCACAAGGGAGGAGAAAGAAAGGTACGTGCTAAATGAATGAAGTGAACAAAAAACGTGTTCGATCAGAAGCACATGACAATTAAAAAAAGAAATTAAATTATTAAAAAAAAAAGCAAAAAAATATTTTGTTTCGATTAGGGTTGCAATGTATTTGTTTCGAACTCATGTCGCACACAAAAAAGAAATAATTTCGCTCACAACTCAATCAACCCTTTTAATTCACGGCAGCACACGGCAAATGTCGATCTAATTGCCGCCATAATTTGAGAAAAGCCCACTTCACGTTGGCAAAAAAATGCCGTCGCTGGAATTTTTATATTTTTAGAATTAACCACCCATTAAACAAATAAAACAAAGGAAGAAAACATGGATTTTCCATCATAATTTTCGATAAAATGTCACAAGGATTATCGGAAAGCGAGCGGGAGTGCGCCGATTGCTCTAAGTTCTAAATATGTATAGGAAAACGAGGGGAAATGCATATTTAATAAAAACAATTTTGCCGACGTGAAAAACATATTCGCCGACGTGTCCAACAAAATCACCATATCACGACGGCAAAATTATGCCGTCGAATAAAAATTCTTATTAAAAGGGCTATCAATCTACCATTTTGCGTGACTTACAAACAAACAGAGAATCGGCTATTAATATATAGATAACCATTTTTGTAATCCAAACTTAAAAGAATAACTCCTTCCTTACCTTTCGGGAATATTTCAGGTACGAAATCAATAATCACTGAGACATTCTCATATTGATTTTCAAATGATTTGCTGTCACTTTCCTTTGCATGAACTTCATTTAAGATTCTGGTTAATCTGCGGGCTGTCACTGCAGTCTTGACGACATCATTGGCAGAAACAATTGTGACTTTGATGTTGTCCGAGAGAGATGAGACATATTCAGCACAAGTTGTACCAGCTATTCCACCACCAATTATTACAACAGATTTCATTTCATTATATACATAGATTTTAAAAATTGTTTTGATGTGTTTACTGTGACAATATAAAGGACACCACTAGCAAGAATGTTTTAGTGACAAATGTTTACGAAAACACTTGATATTTTCATTTCATATATTAAAAATATCTCCTCCAATCAAACCCAATAAAATGATCCCATTCAGTACAGATCTGGTTTCCTCAAACCTTTTTGGTATATAAGTAAAGTTTTTCATGAAAAAATCTTTTGTTGTTTCTTAGTTTCTTTCATCTTAAAGACATTTCTTTGCAAAAATGATGTTATAATCATGCTGTTTTTTCGTTTATCTGTTGAATATATTCAAAAAATGTTTTAAAGGAGAAGGAACGTCAGAAAAAAAATTTTCGTAATATTTGTTGATATGACATCAGTAGTGCTGTTTTTTTCGTTTATCTGTTGAATGTATTCAAAAAATGTTTTAAAGGAGAACGAACGTCAGAAAAAAAATTTTCGTAATATTTGTTGATATAACATCAGTAGAGGCTATTCAATATAGAAATGATTTTTATTTTTCTATTTTTTATTCTAAGGGGTCAAATTCCTTGTTTTTATATAAGTGAACGTGAAACTAATTAGCACGATTTATTTTGAAAACATGCTGCATAATGACGTCAATGTTGTGGCACGGCAGAACGAGAACAGATGAAAACGAAGGAAAAGCAGGAAGCGGTGTGTAGTGTAGAGAGTTTGGATGACGATGAAAATTTTGAATATAGCTCTGATGAAGAAGATGATTGCCAATACGTTGAAAGTTATTCATGTGAACCGGAGTATTCCAATGAAGAGCTGCAAAAAATGAGGATTCTGTGTAGTGGTCAAAACATTTTTTTTTATCACAAATATTCTGAAAGTAGTCAGGTTTCTCATATTCTACATGTACACAGGTAGTTAATCTTTCTTGACTCATTAATTATTCATCAAAATAACTTTTTCACCCTTCTGCGCAGTCATCTCATATTTCATATTATGCTGTGTTACCATTACATTTAGACAACAAAACGCCTGCGATGAAGCACCAAAAAGTAAAAATGAAAAATGTTAGCTAGAATGTTTTTTTTCAAGAACAATGAACTTATAACATGGAACTCGTGTTTCAATAAACTAAATCTCAACGATTGAAACTAAATTCAAAATTTTTCCGAAAGCTGTGAAAAAAGTGCTAAATGTAAATAAACAAACTTACTGTTCTTGAATTTGAATTTCCTCGTCACATAGATAAACAAGAATATGAAAAAATGCTAAAATCAAGCATCGTTGACAATAACACATAGAACTTATGCGATATTTTTTGCCAGAAACTGTAAAAAGCTTTTCAAATTTATAAATAAGCAGGCATCATACAAAGAGACAAATGAGTTAGTTAATACACCTCCATGGTTTATAACATTGCATATGGTCATTTTCAAACATAAGTGGACATGAGGAGATGAAAAAAAATTTTGCATTATGGATTTGATTTTTTTTTACTTTGAAAGGTAACATATTTAAGGTTCAAAATCAGTCATAAAAAGACAAAAACCTTTACTGTACGTTTCAAACCCAGTGTACTAAAGTAGAGCGCTTTGAGAAAAATTACTTCAATAAATTTCATGAAAGCTTTGTGACCAATGTTTAACACATTTAAAAGTGACATGTTAAGTTTTTTTAAATTCAATATCACCAATAGAGTACTTTAAAGAGATTCAATGCAAAAAATTTGGATGAAGGTAACTCGTATATGAGATATTCAGTCTTAAGTACAAGTAATTTTTATTGTAGTGTCACTCACGTTTTAGGTAGAAAAGTTGTGACTACACGAGTTAGTGAGCAGAACTTTATAAATGAACCATATGTGTAAATAGCAATTGGTGCCTAGAGAGTGTAACCCTACCAAGGAATGAAATCTTTCTTTAGTGTAGCTCGTATCAGTACTTTAAAATCTGTAGTGTCACTCACAATGTAGTGTCACTCACGATTAGTTGTTCTGGTATAGGACCATTTAAACATGGAAAATTCTTACCAGTCAATTTTACAGAATTTTCATGCTGCTGCTGAGAAATAGGGAGATAAAAAAAGTTCATTTCTACTTCAGATACTATTTTTGGTTGCTCATCAGGTGAAAGAATACATGCTAAACTGCATCAATTGTCCTGTTTTCAAGAAAATGTTACAACATTTTTATGAATTGTATTGTAAGACTTATGAAACACAAGTCACCAAAGGTAAAATTGGCCCAAGCAATTGCTCCTGGACTTGAGTGGTCAAAGACTAAACTAAAACAATTCAACAAATTTCAGCATGGTGGCCAGTTAGGCAGTTAACTTCATTTATTAACCGTTTATGGAACAGACGAATTAATCATGATGTTGTTAAAAATTAGCAAGTTGTTACTCTTGTGTGCCAAATAAACAGTATAGTTTTAGTTATATTAACATGTTAAGAACACAAATCTTCTGATTTTATCGAAAATCAATATGTTTTCAAATTTTCCAGCTCCCGAAAATTAAAACCCACCCGCTTATTAGGTTTTAGGAAATTTTCCAATCCATCCCATTTATTTGGCACACAAGAGTATTCCCTTTCAGCCTAAAATAATAGTGATAGAATATCAAATAGTTTTCATACCAAAAATTAGACATTATAACTTGATAGACAATTATCAAATAAGTCCACTATTATTTTTTACATAAAATTACCCAGTACAATATTTTCCACAGTAAAAATTTAATTATTATTATAATATTCACTACCTTCACGAGCAAAACTTTTAAGTTCCAGGAGAAGCTAGAATAACAGGTGCCTGTACAAATCTGATAAATGGTGGAAATTGGAGTCAGACCGAAATGCAGTCTGGTATCAGGAACCAGATATTGTGGGTCGTCCTTTGAAAGAACCCATAATGCACTGCAGGCGTGGTTTATATATATATTGAGGTCTTCTTATGATTCTAGAATTGTTCTTTGTTCTTATAATTGAAGCAATCATGAGCATTTCAGTTGTGATACATAACTATTGAACGTAATTCATAGTTGAATTACACTAATTACACTCTTTGTATTGACAGGTAGTGTCACTCACGTTTTGTTGTAGTGT